>JAVLUZ010000145.1:10045510-10375527 GCA_036768485.1 Mermis nigrescens | reverse complement strand
TCAAATAAGAATGCAAAATATTCATCAAAATCACTGTCCTACGCTTGTCCAAACAGCCTTGCCCCCAAGCTGTTCCTAACTTATTTGAGATAGATGACTAAAGGTTATGTTCTGGAACCTATATGTGAAAAATCTTAGGTGTCCCGCTAATATTTATTAAGACAAAAGGGATTTTATGCGAAAAGGACTTTTTACAATTGCAAATTTTTTTTAAACCGAATCGTATGCACTGATCCGGTAATTTTAACGTTTTTTCATAGAAAATCAAGCGTTATTCTGTTCTGTAAAATTTTATCAGCGGCTTAGTTTAAAGGCATAAAAATCATGAAAAATGTAAAAAAAATAAAAACCGAAAATTTGGGTTATCGTAACTTGATTTTTATTTTAGCATTCAATGAACGTAATAAATATATTTAGTATCCGAAACTTTATCATAAATGATTGTTTTTGAGAGCTTCCGAGATACTGAGAAGTGTTTTATCTACTGCAAAACGTTATAAAAGCGAAGTATCTAAACATCGCTCTTTTTGAATAAGAATACTATAATGAAAATACCTGAATATTTCCAATTTTTTAAAACTTTAAAACTGGTGACAGAGTAAACTCAAGCATTTGCAAGTGTTAAATCATTTTAGTCCCGCTTATGTATATTGGCTAACATAGAAGCGATCTTATCCGACATTTTTAAATGTTTTTGCGCTAAAGCATTTTGTTTACACTTCACAAGTAGTAACAGGGTATGCTTTCGCATCTATGCCTGAAAAATCTATTGTGACCGGACCAAATTGACTGAGATCGAAGGAATTTAGCGTGAAATTTTCAATTTTTTTGCTAAAACATTTTGTTTACATTTGCGTGTAAACCGGAACATGACTATGGCTTTAAAAATTTCCGCTTACTTTCATAAGAAATTTAACGTTCTTTTATTCTACATATAAAGTTTTATTGACATATTTTAAAGATTGAATAATTAGTAAACGAAAAAGCGACGACATGCAAAAATGTCAAAAAATGACAAAAATCAAAACTTTGGCTTACTGTAGCTTTATGAATTCGGGTTTATGTCAAAAAATATCTATTAAATTCGTTCTCAGCGTGCAAACTATATCATGTATATTTTTCCAGGTATGATTGATTTTTAACTTGCTCATCACCCCTGTAGTGAAAGGTAAATGTTCTCAGAAATTGTCTTAAAATCCTTGCAGTCGCTCTTTTGCTAGCATGCGCGTGATGGCTCAAAGCTAGGATGGAAGTAGCTGATTTTTTTATCGGGAATAGTTAACCGTGTATTATTGTCAAAAGATCGCAAAACGTGTCTAGAAAGACTTTAAAAGGCAAGTTTTCGCATGAAAATGGAGTGAATTAAGGGTTGGGAATGACCAGTGGCGGATCAAGGAGAATGTCTTAACAGTATGTAGTACTTATATTTCTTTGATTTAGTAAAGCGTGTTTCACATATGCATATTTTCGTTTTCATGGAAGCTATGTTGTCAGTTTGAAATGTACACAACGTTTTTTGATAAAAATCTACTGCGGATGAAGAATTTTTTTGTCCGCGATTAAGCGTTTAGGGTAGTGAATTAAAATTTGGCTTCCAGCATACTGTACTCGAAGGAAACTATGCTCACCATGGGGCAGACGATAGATCATTCTCTCGAAAATGAACATCCCAAATCAAGATTCGTTTACTCGTCCCCGAACTCTTCTGAATAATTTGGTCAGTGTCTCACCTGGGCTATAGCCAGAGCTCCAGCCCGTCCAACTATAGGCTCTCTAAGGTTGCTTGGTTCCCTAGTTGGGCTGAAAATGGGTTAAAAAACTTTCGTTTGATTTTCCACTTTTTTATTGCATGTATTTTTCAAAATCAGCCCATTCAAATGAGCCCTTGAGCGCGTCCAGCGTTTGTATCAGGCCGTTTGCCCCGGTGTGTTCAGTGTTAATTTTCCGGCGCTCCGCCACGGATTAGTACTTTTATATACTTTTGTACCATAAAAACGCTTAAAATTGATTAATTTCTGTATTTTTTAGTGTTAAAAGTGATGTAATGCAGTCAACATGGACTACAAATGCTTTAAAATGCTAAATTACTACGAAAAAACGTTTTATAGGCTATTTTGACTATTTTTGGTCGCTTAAACAACAGAAAATTTGTGAACGTTAAATTTACTGTTTCGGATTTCTGAGATTTTACCCCCTCGCCGACTCTGACTTGTGCACCTATGGGGGGTATGTTGTAAAAAGTCGCAAGATTAACTTAATGATTAAGTATGCACAAAAGTACAGGGCCCGGCTGCAGATAGCTCTTAGGAGTTCCACGAGTTAGGAGCTAGGAGTAAATAGTGTTGCGGATATCAGAAGTAATTCAGTTGTAGGCTAGGATCACTTTGCGCAGCTAGCAGTGAAAACTCGTTTTCTATGAGTAAATTTTACTCCTTTTATAGCTTATAAATTTGAAAATTTGTAAATTTGAGAAGATTTGAAAATTTGAAAATTTGAAAATTAAAATTTGTACATTACAGAAAATTTGGAAATTTGATTTGAAAATTGAAAATTTGTAAATTTGAAAATTCTATTCTATATCTTAAATTTAAATTTTATTTTTGTTACTAATGCCTAAAATAAAGTGGTGTGACGAACAAATAAAGTTAATGTAGCTTCAATTACGGGGAAATTTGTTGCAAGTTCTTCACTTTTCTAGAATTGTACTTTACTTTGGGTATTCGCCTTTATTTAGAAGAATTATGATTTTTTTCTGTAGTCCTCTTTTAACGTTAGGCAGAATGCATGAGAAACTTGCATCCGGACAAGAGGTATATTCTAGCCGCGGAACAATGCATGGCAAGACTCAGTAGCTTCGTTGAAAGGTTGAATCTTATTTTAATTTGCCTAATGACTGACTGTTTAACATAAGTCTAAGCATAAGCTTCAGGAATTTATACTAAGTTAACAGTTATTGCAGATCAACTGAATGCCCTCATCGTAATCCGATATTTTACTTTTTTTAATTCTAAATTTCTTATGCGAATCGCAAACATAGGCGGAACAGACTATAAAAGTGTTCGCTTTTGATATTTTCTTTCTGTACTTTATTCTTTTCTACAGTTTTTCCTTCCATTGCCAAGTTTTTTCAGTCGGGCTTTTCGACTTCAGTTGATTAATACATATATCCCGTCTTTAGTCATTTGAATGACTTTCGGTCAAGTTAAATAGAAGTTGAAGACGAAGCCTCACTAATTGACATATTTTTTAACGAATTAATTATTGAATTATTGTTTAGAATATGTATAATTAACTACAGTAATTATATAATTCATTATACACTATTTTCAGCTGCAAATATATAAGACAAGACAAGAAGATATTTATTGTCCAGAGAAATACACAAAATTCGGTAAAATACAAATACATGGTAAAACAGCGACTGAACAAAAGAACGTACAGATCACGGAGTGTGATACAACTAGGTATGTCCCAACAATAAAATTGTAAAATCAATGCGTAGTAGCTCTTTTTTGAACGAACAAACGTTATGAGAAGCGACTACATGGTCAAGTAAGTTGTTCCAAATTTTCAGGTAGCTTTGGGAAAAATCGTTGAGGTGAGCATTAGAACGGACAACTGGTAACGTATGTTTATGACGATTTTCAGCTCTAGTAATGCTAAAACTAAAAATAAAAAATTCATTAGCATCAACACAAGATAAACCGTTAATAATTTGATACATGAGACGTAGACATATGTGAAGACGACGAAATAATATTAATAATAATTAATCATCGACCGCAGAAATATTGATTTAATTATCTTATTCAATTGCAACAAATTCCGTTCGACCGGTTGAAAAGAGACTTGACATAGTTGCTTGTATTTGTTTGCATTTTTAAATATGTACATTAGTAGAAGACGACGGGAAGTTGCATGTGTACGCGTATTATTGAAAAAATCTGGTCGAGTATTTATTTATTCTATATAGCGTGAGTGGATGCAGTGCAATGCGACACAAAATGTTTATGTAGCATATACAAGAATTATTGAATAAATTGCATCATTTAATACTTTACATATGTAACTACTATTTAGTGTTCTTTTGTTTTGATAAAAGTATTTGCGATGGATAATCTTTCCACATTAAGGCCTTCTTTTATTATTTGAATAAAATGTTTTTGTATTTCAGTAAAGTTATGTGAGGGTATATTTGTAAGACGTGGTACGAGTAATTATGTTGTCTTGATACGAATCCGCTTATTAAGTGGTATTAGTTTGCACATACAGTAGACAGACACTTAGTTTAGGGGGCTAAAATTTTGAAGTCAAATTTCTCAATAACTGCTTGCAGCTAGATGATATCGTATAAAATAAATAATTCTGCATGAAGCGTCAGAAAACTTTGACATTATTTACCATTTTTACACAGACTTGGGCTGTTTGAATGACAAAAGTTATGCAAAAACAATACATTCTGCGCCAAGCACTAAAAATTTTGGGTTTATTAGCTCGAAAGAATGTTAAAATCTATTTGGCGGTCTTCCAAATACGCTTCAAGGACTTTCAATCTTTTTGTTAGGGGAGCCTTTGAAAAAATACTTGTTGTTTTTGGGGGCACTAATTCTCCCTCTTATCCCCCACAGCTATGTGCCTGCATACAGACAATTCTTGGTTTTTTAAAATAATTTTATATGTTCCAGTCTAAATACAAATGCTATGCTGCATGAAACTCTAAAGAGATACGGTTGTACGGAGGGAGATGGGACCGACAAGCGGGTTTCTGCTCTACTTGCAGAAGATTTTGAGGCTAGCGGCGTACATTTGCCGGTATCACTGGTAATTTACAGCTCCATTGAATTGTTTGATTTTATTTTACGCTCAAGAATGATGTGAAAATGTAAATGTTATTTCAGAGATCGCGCTTCGTTGACATTTCTGAAAAAATATTCCTCGTCGGTGCTGAGTTTTCCCGTGGGTGCGAATTGCCGACTAAATTAGCCGATACGACTAGAAAGTCATTCTTTGGCAATCATGCGCTTAAAACTGATAATAATCAAGTAATTCGTTCTATCTTAATTTAATTTGGTTCGTAATGCGAATAAAAATGAAGTCAAGTCTTAATTGTAACGGCTCAAAATTTTGATTGGGGAGCAAGGAACGACCAAGCGCTTCATTCCGGCCAAGCCTCAGAAGTTCACTTACGATTCTTGAAGAAACGCCGGACGGGCCCTTCAAGGGCTGAGTAATAGTACTTGTTGACTTATTATCAAATAAACTTTTGTTTATTTTACAATATTGTGAATATTTTGGAAAATTTTGCACACTTTCTACAGAAATTTCAACCAAGTGTGGAGCCATTTTCGCTTGAAAAAGCTATTTGACCCCAGACCAGAATATCCTCCAGACCGACCATGCTGTGTAAATGTGGCTGAAAGTTATAATTCAATGATTGTTTTTTTAGGTGAAAGCATGTTGATCTGATTGGTAAGAATAAGTCTGAATTCCATCAGATTTGATATTTTATAGTTTACAGTAAGAGCCATAATTCCAAGACTTAAATGCGTTTAGTTATTTAGGATGGTCCAACTTATATACATACGCATTATGTAAAATTATAAGAAAATTGGATTGTGCACACAACTTGACAGTGTTTGAACATTAAATGGTTTTGATCGCGTAACCAATATCATCATGAGATAAACATAAATCTGCCTTTTTATTATCTATTGCTTGATCTACATGTGTAGTGCAGACGATTTAATTTAATTTGACATTATTAGCAAAAACTGTTGATGCATGGCAAGGGAATGTTAAATGTGAGGATGATTGGTCCGAATATCTGAAGAAATATACTATGTCGTTTCAAGCATAATGTCTAACTAGTTGATAAATTATTTTCGGAGCCTCCATCAATAGTATTCGTACTTTAGCTATTCAGTTCTGTTAAAGTGCTAATCTCTGTATAATTATAGCAGAACCTATATTTCTTCCGAATTGTTTCAGGAAACTCAGCCTTAATCATGCTCTCTAACTATATTGTTTATCATTTCGGACGTGTGTTCATACTGTCTGCTTATTTACGTTTGTTGGCACCAGCAGGGGCGGATTTAAGGGGGGGGCGGCCGCCCCCCCTCAATTGGCCAAAAATATTTGGCGAGATAAAGACTGAATATGTAATTTGCAAAGATTTTTGGCCATCAGTGACCATAATTTCTCAAATTTTATCGGTGCTTCGTGCCGCAAAATACCTATTAATGGCATTAATTTACTTTCTTGTCGATCTAGAAGCCATGTTTTGCTCATGGACTATATTTCAAAACAATTTCAAGTACAGAAACAGCTATTTCAGCATAGATTTAATTTATTTTCAAGCATAACTTTTTAAAATTTTCGACCTTCCGCGTCAAATGCTGCAAATACGGCAAATCGAGCAGTGAATCAAGTTTCTGAACGTCTTTTAGCCTAAATTTCTCAAATTTTTGGTGCTTCACGCAGGACTTTCGCTAATATCAAATAAGGTTAACGATTTTTTAGCATAAAATTAACGAAAAATTTTTCGAAAAATGTTGCGTCAAAAGAGATTTTAAACAAAAGTAGACATCGTAAAACGCCGAAAAAAACGCTGTTTCGCGCGTGAAGGGCAATTTTTCGGACCTATTTGGACTGTTTTAGAAAAAGTTGGTGTACAGTTCCCATAAGGAAAATATTAGATTTGCCACTTCTCATCGCCATACATGTAACAGGGGGATGGGCGATCTTCCCACCCGAATTTGGTCGTCCCTTCATCCCCCAAAGCCAGAAAGTTTTTGATCTTCCCTCATTTTTGGAAAAAAATATTTTTTTGGGTCGTTTTTAGCCAATAACGAGTTCATTTACTTTCCTTCCTGTAAATGGCTGGGAACCCCACTCCCAACCCAAAATTTCGATTCGTTACGTGTATGCTCACCGCTGGCCATTAGCGGCCGCGCAAATGAGGATGGCGCTGATGCAATCTAATTAAATTGGTACTTCTCGTACTTATCAGGATTTTAATGTCCATTTTTCATGCGTAGGCTATTTAATGAATTTTCAGTACATTTATGGTAATTTGGCTGACTCGTCTAACGCTAATCAACGATCGTTAGGCTACCGACTCTTTTACGCTCCGTCTGAACAACAAGAGTCATATTTGAAACAACTTGTCAGCTTAAGACATCAGTTGGCTCAAACGTGCGGTTTTAAATCGTACGCCCACAGGGCATTGCGTGGTTCGCTATTGGATCAGCCAGAAACGGTTGAATATTTCCTTCGTCAAGTTATTGATCATCTCAAGGTGATTGAGAGGGATTAATAAATATTTAATCGTTAGGTTACTTCATTGTAGCTCAGAGTCTTTGATTTTTTTTAATTTTAAAAATTTTTGATATAGAGCCAAGCTTATTCGCTTATTCTTATTATTAGTTTTTACTTTACACAATCAATTGTTTATATTAGCAAAGGAAGCAGGCATGCTAAAAGCGACAAGCAGCTGCTCTCAAATAAACACTAAAAGAAAAAGTGCAAAAATCGCGTCTCTGAATTATAAAAATGTCAAATTTTGTATTCTCTAATAATTCTAAGTAATTCAAATGGACTTGGAAGAATAGCACACGTGGACATAGGAGGTGAGGGGATTCCTCCTACGACCCAAGTAAGAGCAGGGATGGGGATCCCCACCCGAAATTTTAAACTGCAAGCACTTTGTTTTTCGGAAATTCATTCTATGAGTGAAAATTGCAATGAGGATTTCGTTTTTGAAATGAGTTTTCTCAGAAAATTATGAAAATGTCCGATTGATCATTTTTATTTGCAACAATCAAATTTAATTCAAAACAATGACTGGAACATGTCCTAAATAGTTTATGAGAACTTTTCATTTCTGGATAGATGCTCATTTTATTTTAGTAATCCTTATTGTCGATTTACCTGAAATTCTGTATCTTTTGGGCACCAAAATTGCTTAAACTTATTTAATTTTATTAGAGCTTTGATAAATGCATGTTCTTTGTGTATCAGTTTCAAAACCTTTTTCACGAATTGAACGACAAAAATTCTACGTGCGTTTTGCATCCCTTCTGAAAAAGAAAGATTGCTAATTCAGTTTTCGATCTTTAGTCCGAATTAAACACTTAAATATCATTAAAAATTGAAATAATTGCGATTTGTGATTGAAGAAGTGAAGAGAAGTCTAGTTTTTCCTACATATCATGCCTAAAAAATTTAGAAAGTTTGCATGGAAAACTCCGTCGGTAAATATCATATTTCTGGATGGAGTTCGGTCAACTTTGATTACATCACATAAAATCATACATAATCCGAGGGGGAAGAATTTGTGTGGGTTTCACTTCTCCCCCACCCAGAAAATTTATCAACCTCAGGAATTTTTCATTCCCCTTCCCCAAAATTTCGCGATTTTCCAAAAAATTCAACAACATTTGTAGAAAAGGTACTTTTTAAACCGTTTTTAGCTATTTGTTTTATCGTTTTTTTTTGTACGGGACAAAGATTTTGGGACTCGTACAAAGATTTTTGGAGCGATCTTTGTACAACTTTGGACACAAAGTAGAGGCACTTTTTGGCCGATTTTTTATTGAACAAAAAAACCGAAGTTTTTGTGCAAAAAACTGATTTGTTTGCTTTAAAAACGGCAGTTTTTTGGCGTTTCGCGCCATAAACTCATTTTTTGAATATTGATATTTTTTCGGAATTCTGGAAATGTATAGCATTATTAAAAACGCCGGAAATTGAGAATTTAGTAGCGTATCCACTTTTTTTGAGCCCCAAAAAAACACTTTTAAATTTCTATTCCCCTAGACTTCCAATGTTGTGCATGTCTGCAAATAATGTATGCTCTACCTTGACCTACATCCATTCATGTAACAGGGAGAATGGGGATTGGATTACCCACCCAAAGTTGGTTGTCTCCGATTTTCTCCGAGCCAGAAAATTTTCGACACCCCTATTTTCGAGAAAAGCTAATTTTTTGGCCGTTTCGAGGTATTTTTGGCCAAAAAATTAAAGGTCGCTACCCCCCCCCCCCTGTAAAAACGGCCAGGACTTCCACCCGAAATTTCGAGCACTTACATGTATGCGTACATTCCTTGTTATGTGTTAGCATGTGAAGCTATTGAAATATTTGTCCAGCCTAAGGCAAAAGCAGAAATCGATCAACTGAGAAGTCTCGTGCCAAATGAGACAGATGTGGCCATTTGGGACCTTCCTTACCTCAAATCACAATTTCGAGCCAAACGTCTTTTATCGCTTAGCCAGAAATTAGACGGTAGATTTGGAATAAGTTCAATGCTGAGTGGAATCAAATTAATTCTCAATCGACTTTATGGCATTGATCTAAGGCAGGCGGATTGCGAAGACGGTGAAGTTTGGCACGAAGACGTAGAAAAGTTTGTACGTCGTATTGAAACTTATGTTTGCAATTCAGTAGCTTACGATCAGTAGTAACAAAGAAGCACCTATAGTGCTGGCCTCTAAAAAAACCATTTTCATGTTTTTGGCTTATAACCTCAGAACAAATGGCATTGAAGAAGTCAACAAACATCTATTTTTGACAGCTGCCCTAGGCCTATAACTTGCTACATGGAAGAATTTTTAAGCGCCATATTTCATAGCAAGCTTGCATGAAATACGAAACTTTGAATAAAAACCACTTTTTCCTAAAAAAAACCATGGGAACTAAAAAAACCAGCCCCAAAATGTTATGCGAAGTGCATGGTTGGCAGCGTGAAAGAGTTAGTTGACCTTAAATGATCACAATTTTGAAAAAAAATCATTTTTCACGATATTTCCGTTCATTTTATCACATTTATATAAAAATCAATAATTTTTTCTGAATTTCATTAAAAGTTCTATAAATTTCACAAATACAGTCTTCAATTGATAAAAAAGACTCTAAGTAAGTCTCTTCTACATCCTCTGCAAGAAATCAGTGCAAAATTATGCAACTTGATGAAAAGTAATTTCGTTGCTATGGCAACGTATACTTAGCATTGGTCTTTTTTTAGGTTACAGTGGTTTTTTTTAGGTTACAATCGAACTTTTTGGCAGTTTTTGGGGTGATTGTTATTTTTTGTGAAAAATAAATATCAGGCATCATGAAAGGTGCTACGAGGCACATTCCTGCTAAGTTTTGTAAAAATTGGCGCTGGTTTTTTTTTAGGTTACAACTGGTTTTTTTTAGGTTTGGCTTTGAAGGTATACTGTAGCTATGTGGATGACATAGAAGAACTAAATATTTTTCTGACATTAGTCTGCAAGGGAGCCTAACGTGAAAACATAAAAGATTCCAACAAATATGAATACGGGTAGAAATACCGACCCTCAAAAATGCTTTAAAAAAATCATAAAAATGGCAATTTTTAGGAACTTTTCGACAAATTTATATCTCAAGTTTCTGAATGATCCGGAAAGCGACCAGGGGTCAATTGTAATCCTCATGGCATAGCTTGTTCGCCAGTATAATATCATCAGTCATCTCCTTTTGGTTATGGAAAAAAGGGGTGGTTTTTTTTTGGGTTACAAATCGACTGGTTTTTTTTTAGAGGCCAGCACTATACACATATACCATTAAGCATCAAGTCATTTTTTAACTTAATGCATGCCTTTAATCATACATGTAAGAGTTCAAAATTTTTGCAGGGGGATCCCCGGCCATTTTTAGAGAGGGTGGGTAAATGGCCTCCAATTTTTGACCAAAAACGCCTAAAAACGGCCAAAAAATCAATTTTTTCCAAAAATCGGGGGGGGGTCAAAAATTTTCTGGCTTTGGGGAAATGGGGGACGACCGAGTTTGGATGGGGGATCCCCCATCCTCCTCTTACATATAATCCTTTAATATGTAGCTCAGCTCAGAAATATAGGATATCATATTGATCGTATTCATCATTTGCGGGAGAAACTGCCTTCTATCTAAAATTTGAATAGGAATTGAAGTGTAAGCATAATTTTTAAAAGTCGTTAAAACTAAATGAAATTCGACAAATATATGCGCAAACATATGGGGAAAAACCATACATGGGCAAGGTAGAGGTGATCAGGGGGTTGAATTCCAGAAATGGTCGTTTAGCAAATTTTGGTCATTGCTTTGGCATAGTAGAACGGTATGTGCGATAAACTTGTTTTCTTAGCCGTTATCAGTGAAGTTTAATTAATTTGTGCGTTTTTAGTGATGTAAAATTCAAAATTTTATGAATACGGCGAATTTTGATATTTTTACCGTTTGCGGATAGAATTTCCGACATTTTTTCCGCTTTAAGCTCCAAAATTGTCTTGCCGCATCTTTCGTTTTTTTAATCGCCTGAAAGTGCCTAATTCTCTAAAACCTTAGGTAGGGGCAATACCCTCTTTCACTACCCCCCTTAAACGTATACCCATGTGTGGAAAAAGCGATAAAAAATGCTAAATTCTTGCGAAGCTTCGGATGGCAGCCGATTCTAGAGCTAGTCTCGCGGTCCTTATGTTTGTGACCATACATGCACAGCATGGGAATTCTGGGGGTGAAATTATAAAGTGCCATTTTCGGGTCCACAAATGGTAGGTACGCGTCAAAAACATCGTTTTTAAGCGTTTCTGAGATGCTCTATCTTCCTAAAGCATAATAACATAAAAAATTCCAAAAATCAAAAAAGTCGGAACAAATTGAACAAAATATAGTCGAAACATTAGTATAATTGCGCAAAGCGCCGAAAGTTTGGCACTTTTGAGCAAATAGATAGCTAAAAAGTTTAAAAAGCATTTTTTCTATAAATTTTTAGGAAATTTTTGGGAACTTTAAAAAAAATCGTCAATTCTAAAAGTGTGGAAAAAATATTTGCGGTGGGTGAATTTTTTTATGTGGCTTGAACCCCCCAAAATCATGTAAATTAATGACACAAAGTCATATAAATTGTATAAAAACGAAAAATATCTTAGAAAAAATTGATCAAATGCCTTAAGTGAGTACGAGATGATTACTTCTGTAATTTAATATCAATTTATTTTTATTCATATTAATTTTACTTATAGTTATTTTCATTTCTTGCTTATATCTACAATTGACTTGTTTTCTAAGTTTCAATTGGATAAGACTTCAAGAATCAAAATCAAAATTCTAAATTAGGTCTTTCCGTGATTATCTGGGATAGTATATAAAATTTTATCTTCAATTTGTATGCCCAAATTGTCAAATAGCAGTTTTCTGCAGATGGCATGAAAAACTGCCGACGCGATCAGAATCAGAATGAGAGGATCACGATGTCCTTTTTTATCTTTCGAGAAATGTCTCTTTTGGTATCTTTGAGTAGCATTGAATTTCATTCGTTGATACTGATTCTTCCGAATAACATAAAATTTAATATCCTATTTGTTGATGAAGCTGATGTTTTTTAGGAAACTTTTGACCGAAATGGTAATTTTTGCGGCACGATTTATTGCGATTGGTTCGACAGACCAAATAAAACCGCGTCCGACAGTCATTTCACTGTGAAATGTAGCAAACGATTGCCCAACGAGCAGCATCAAACGCCCATTGTTGTGCTATCGTTTCATTATTCAAAACACGCTTACTCAGGCACGAGTTACCTCTCGTTTGGAGAGCTGACCAACGTTTTGCACGAATTTGGGCACGCCATGCACAGCGTTTTAGGCCAAACGAAATATCAACACGTTGCCGGTACATATCCTGCTCATTTGAACCTTTTTAATTAAAATATTAGCGTGGCATTGCTGTATTTTTTAACTTAATAATGCTTATAAAAGAACAAAAGTCACTGGAAAATTGAAAAAAACGAAAATAGTCTTTTAACTTTTTGGTATTCCCTTCACGTCGTTTTAACGCAACTTGTTTTTGAAAAACTATTTAAGTGGATAAATTACTGCCTTTTTAACAACTGTGTTGTCATTCGTTTATACCCAATATGTATTACTCATTTACATACAGGTAGGTTTCTATAATGAACTGCTGTTTTCATTCATGTAACGGGTTGACATTTAGAGTGAGGTTTTCCGGTCATTTTCAAGGCGGAAAGGATAGATGACTCCCAATTTTTGGCCAAAAAACCTAAAAACGGCTAAAAAATTAATTTTTCCGAAAATCGGGGGCGGGAGGGGTCAAAACTTTTTCTGGCATTGGGATGCGGGACGACCAACTTTGGGTGGGGGATCCCTCATCCCCTCTGTTACACGTATGGCTGTTTTAGAGGAAAGTAGCATTATTAACATAGAGTATAGGTAGACGTATATACGATTTAGTGTGGTGGATATTTCCCGAAAATTTCGAACAGAAAAGCTAAAATGTTTTATGCTTTACAGCTGCACATTGGATTTTCGGATTTTTCAGCGGATTTCTCATTCCGTATTCCTTCCAGTCCCTTTAAATTCTCTTAAGCTTCTTTCATATTATCGCATGCCCACTAGATATTGTACGCATAAAAGTCAATTTACATTTTCTTTTCCTCTTCGTCTTTCCTACACGTCTCATAATTGCACTCATGTAAAGGAAATTACTAGGTTTTTGCACTCATTTGTCCTAAAATCAGATGATTACTTCGAATGCTAATATCTCCCTATGTAAAGTGCTAAATATATGTATCAATCAATCTTTCTTCCATTCTTGCAATTATGTTGACTAGTGATTTAAATAGTAGAAAGAATTTAACGCGAACCGTTAAAAATTATTAGGGCTTTGTGGTAAAAAGAACCTTGAGATCTATAGTGGCATTGCAAACACGATTTTGCGGTAAGTTTTCTTTTTTTCGTCAAATTCGGAGTTCATTCGCACGACCGGTCTTTTATTTTCATGGTGCAAAAAAGCTATGATTCAGTTATCTGCTTTCTTAGCTGGATCTAAATTTTCTCGGAATAGAAAGCTTTTTGTGTAATCATGATTCGTTGGAGGTAGTCAAAAAGTTACAAGTATATTTATGAATTTTCAATGCTATTTTGCATTTCGTCTCTGTCCTCAGTAAAACGTAATTTATGGACCCCTACGCGCCAAAAACCGAATTACAAAACTTACATAGCGTTTTTTGGTACCCATTTAATGGACCGCCGATTTCGGTTTTTCTCTCATTCAAGCATATTTTTTGACTATGACACATCTGTTATCTTTGTATTTTTGGCAGGTACTCGATGTCCAACCGACTTAGCCGAAGTACCGTCGAACTTGATGGAATTTTACCTGTCACATCCAAAAGTATAGCACCTTTGCCTGTTATGTTGCATTTATCTTTCCAGTAAAAAGAAAAAACTCGCCAGTTCTGTGAGCGATACAATATATGAAATGCAGGTTATTAATACATTGTACATCGAGTAATACCAGCTTATTATTGAATTACCAATCAATGAAAAAAACTTCGCTGTTATGTAAAAAATTACCGGCTTTTTATCATTTCTGGCTAAACTCGGACAAAAAGTAATTGATTTGGGATGCAATAACGCGCCCTGATTTTCTCGATTAGTTTAACTAGATGGTTGTTGACATTTCGCTTTTCCGAAAACATTGCTATGCTGTATTGACTGCAAAGAGGCATCTGGCTCTTTCTTTGTATTAATGAAAAAACTTCGTGTACGATTTTTCCAACTAAGCCAGAATAATTGCTCATTTTTTGTCCCTTTTATTTTTGTACACCATTTAATTATATATTCCTTCTGTATTCAGACTTGTTGAAATCATTTTACTCTTTTGCTAGATCGCTTATAGACTGTTTACAGAAAAAAATTTGCTCACTGGATACATGCCGTTGCAGTAAGTATACCAGTAGATTTAAAAATAATAAAAACAGCTGGTTGGATCGTAGAAAATTGTCCTCAACTTCAACAATATTTGTCAAAGATGCGCCTCACTCGTTTTTCTAAGGTCTAATTTTTATTTTGCAAAAATGTATGATTTCCATCGGAAATTTTAATAAAATTCGATTCGTCCTTAAATGGAAAACATCCACTTTTAAAAAAGACCTATTTTTTGTTATGATAGTGTGGCGAAAGAACCATTTTCGCGCGACTTGCATTATATTGCAAGATGTTCTTGTATGATATCTCAAGGAAACCTACACTTATGTAGCTCAGTACCTTCTACTATCTTAAGGAGAGCTAGGAGAGATTTTTAGTGAAATTCCGGGAATAGAAGTGTTTCATGAGATTGTAGGGGAGAAATTGATGAAACACGAATTTCCTGTATGACCTCGACCGCTGCAATGCGTATCCGGCCCATAAGTTCATTCAAAAATAGAGAACGTGTTTTAATCACATTGATGTACACGTTGCATTTTAGACGAAAATTTGCAATAAGTCTGAATTGAAATAATTGATTATTTTACGTTTCTTGGTCAAAAATTTTTCCCTACTTTGATCAATAATTTATTAGCCTTGTTTGTCGGAAACGTCCATGTTTAATTCTCACTTGAATTTGTTAGGTATGACAGCCGCATACGTATCACTGCTTGCGGCTTGAAGCCTATTGAATTTTGCATTAAAATAGAAAATAAAAAATGATTATGTAAACCTTTGATACAAGAAATCGTGCTGCTATTTGTTTTTCTAACTTCTCGTATGTACGTCTATGTTAATATTTAATAATGACGTTTAATAGTTAATATTTCCTCTAGACAATTTCGTCATTTGCTATCCAGTCAAACGACGCCAATAATTTCTGCTCGGAGGAAATTCGCACCATAATTGAATGTTTGAACTCATTCTGCTCAATCGACACTTTACAACAGGCAGTCTATGCGTTATTTGACCTTAAACTCCACTCGGATGCTCAACTTATAAGCCGCCCTTCTCTTGATACTTGTCAGCTTTTCGATGATTTGTGCAATGAAGCATGGCCTTTTATGAAAGTAAATCCACTTATCTGTTTTCTGTCTAATTTTGCGTTTTTTCTGCCACGTGCTTGTACTTATTACGCCTGCAGTTGTGTGCATTTACTTTGCCACAAATGCTGATGGCATTGTCGCACAAAGTCTCCCATATTCGGGAGTTAATTTCGGATGGTACGGAATTTTTGAGATTGGATGTCTAGCGAATCGTTCGGTGGTACGTGAGCATATACAGGATGGTCCAGATAAAAACTACACTCCAATTTAACAGATCATGTGTAGCTTCACTTCATATGAACATAAAACTTTAAAATTAACTGCGTTAGATAGATAGAAATGTCTTCTTTTAGAGTGTGAAAAAATTGTCCAGATGTCAACGGTTCGGGTGGCACTGCGATTTGTTTACACCTTACATTGATGTTATTTTAATGCCGAAAGCATCATTGGTTTTGCCATCAGTTTGCCCCCTCTTTTGATAATACTCTGAAGTTTTTGCACTTACTAGGATGCATATCTACTTAAGGGGTTCAAACGGTGTGCTAATTAATTTTTTAAATCCGTGCATTGTCAAAAATGATACCTATGCATGCTCAGTAATGTGATAGAATACAGAAATTCTAAGGTTCAATTAATGCCGAATTGAAGCGTATGGTCTTAAACTTCTATGTCAATAATTGTGCGAATTATGATGTAAAACCGGGGTGTAGCCTTTTTATGGGCCACCCTGTATAGTCATATTTCTAATCATTTGTCCGCAAGCTCCATGCAGTGAAGATGAGAATTTTCCGATTAAAATCTTTTTTTGTCCCATTCAAAGTGGTGTATGGGAAATCTATTGTTCAGAATAGCTAAACGACCAATCGCTCACCAATTACTGCAGTTGTACTTTTCTAACAAAACAAGATGCGATTTTTCCGTCTTTCCTTGCTTATCTTACCTTTGACGGCTGAGGGGTCCCTGCACACAAATCATTTCTTGTCAATGACGTTGCTGTACAAAAAAATTGAGTGTGGTTGTGAGAAATGAATGTGTTAAAAAGAAGCTGTTGAAAACCTTTTACGCTCAGCTTGCCTGATATTCGTCTTGAATCACCTGCCTGATCCAGTTTTGATTTGCATAACGCCTGAGTACATTCATTCGTCAGCTTCAGCAGTATTACTAGAAAATTCAAATTGGGCGACTATCGGCCTCGTCCATACATGCAAAACATAGGAATTCTGGGGAGGGAGGTGAAATAATAAAGTGCCTTTTATGGCTCAAAAATGGTAGGTACGCGTTAAAAACATCGTTTTTTGGTGTTTCTGACGATGCTTTATCTTTCTAGAGCATAAAAACATGTAAACATCCTGGAAAAAAATCAAAAAAGTCTATCAAATTGAACAAAATATGGTCAAACATGAGTATAATGGCGCACATCGCCGAAAATCTGACAATGTGAGCCAATAGATGATTAAAAACGCTTAAAAGGCACCTTTTCTACAAATTTTCAGAAAATTTTTTGGAAACTTTCGAAAAATCGCAAAAATTGGGGGTGAAAAAATTCCTGGGGGTGAAATTCTCCCCTAAGATCATGTATGGCCTCGTGCCATTAATTTTCAAGACAGAACCGAAAGAGAGAGAGATGACTGATTACAGAGTGACTTGGTCGTCAGTGCCGAGCAGTGGACAAATTGGAGTTACAGTAATAAACCACTATTTTTAACACCACGCTAATGAAAGTTGCCCCGTGCTAATGAAAACTTTGGCCGTCAGCACGACGTGCTAACGGATACGAAGACGTTTTTTTGCAAAATTGTAGTGATTCTAATGCTTTTCAACGTATTTTTTCAACAGAAGTCCCAAAAAATTTTCGCCGCTTCGCGCCGAGTGTCATGCTTAATGTTTATTTAACCCCAAGCGCGCGATTTAAACATCCCACCATCAATCTACGTACAACCCAAAAAATTTAGCATTCATCTCGCTTATTTGTTTAACGATTTATGGCACATAATTACTTTGTGACAACTTTGCAATGTTTTATGTTGTTTAGAGACAAAATTGGCCTCCTTATGTTCATTTATGATTCAATTCAAAAGCGCAGTGACGTCTCTTTTTATATCAAATTAGTATATGGCAACCGCATTATCATTCTTGATGTTGTAGTAGGTAAAAGGTGTCAGTTTCTAAGTTTATTGAGCATTAGGAAGCCAATAATTTTGATTTAGCATGAATTTCTTGATTTATTTTACGAAAAAACATCGATCTGCAGAATATCATGGCATTCTTAAACGGCTAAATTAAAAAAGAAAAGGTCATGCAATACTGACACTAAATGTAAGTACATATTATACAGGTAAAAAACTAGTGTACCGAGCTTTGTTCGTGCGCAAGGTTGAAAACCAAAGTATAGTTAATTAATCGAATTCTAATGTTTAGCTTGTATTTTAGTTGATTTACTAAATTTGATTTAATTTAATTTTTATTTATTTATTTACTAAACCACTAA
This sequence comes from Mermis nigrescens, assembly GCA_036768485.1. NCBI lineage: Eukaryota > Metazoa > Nematoda > Enoplea > Mermithida > Mermithidae > Mermis > Mermis nigrescens. The sequence goes on along the minus strand of JAVLUZ010000145.1, from coordinate 10,357,230 downwards.
ACTTTTCATTCGAAGTCTGAACCATTCTTCATTATTACGAAATTTGCCAGTTTTTATCATAATAATTAAATTTTTACTTATCTAAATTAATTTTTACACTTTTTGCACATACATGTGTCTCTCACGCATGCACACGGTCAAAAGTTCTGGGAGGGGGTAAACTGAGTTTCCTTGAGGGAGGGGGTAAATGATTAATTTTCGTGGCTAATTATGGCGCTAAAATGCTGAGTTTATGTTGATTTTTTTAGATAACTTTTTCGTTCCTTACCCCCGCCCCCTCCTCCCACGTCACAACTCACAACCATAGGTGGGCGGCACCAAAGGTCTGAAGGGAAGGGGGGTGCAAAATTTTTTCAAAGGTCAAAAAATGGCCTCAAAATGGTGGTATGGCGAAAAAATACCATTTTCCAACGTTTCTCATCGAGCACTATCCATTGGCATCAAAAAATTGCGAGATGGAAAATTTTCAAAAATTTAAATCTTGGGGTGTATTTTGATTTCTGGGGGTACTTACCCCCTAAACCCCTCTTCTTCAATATTCGTGATTTCGTTTGCATGAAAAAGAATGATAATAAGAGCGTTGGAATGACTTGGACTATCAAATATGGACAGAATAATGGGCAAAAAGTGTCTGAATGAATGAGTGGACAGAGTACTATTCGAAAAATACTTCAGATTATACTGTTGGGCATGGTTTGGCGCTCTTTCATAACTCCAACAATAGGCTTTGGTCCGCAAATGGTCTGAGGGAGTATGCCTTTCAAAAGTTGTTGTAGGGGTATACCCCATATCCCCATTTTACATGTGTGGATCTCTTATAGAAGTAAACAGACAAATTTTAGAAAATTATTTTAAATTTTAATAAATGAAAATAAAATTAATAAATCTATTCATTGTTATTTTCTTTAATTTCTTTTTGTTTCTTATGCATAGGTATGTACATATTTATTTTATTCTATTACTCTCTGATGATCTCGCCTATTTGTATCACGTTTTTTGTATTTTTTAAATTTCTAAACTTTATTAGCACTGTCTTTAACCCTCATTTATTTCATGGTTATCATCTGAACTTTTTTGCACCTCATAAATTTTTCAAGGTTTCATAGTTTTACTCCTTCTGGATTGTATACGTTCGTATTATATCCTGTGTTTGCTTTCCTTTTACTAAGCGCATGCTTATTTTTATTTCATTTTTTTTATTTTTTCTTATTTTCTTTCTTTTTTCTTTTATGTTTTTTTCTCTTTTCTTGATGTAATATTAATATCACTTTTATTTTAAGGTGACGGGCACTGCGTGGCATCATCGTTTTTCTCATTTGGTGCCCTACGGTTGCAAGTATCACTCGTATTTAGTAGCTCGAGCGGTTGCGTCACTCATCTGGCGTCAACTTTTTTTGGCAGACCCTCTGAATACGTGAGTATTCCATTATGCGGGATTATCTATTTTTGCTTATCAGAAAATATAATATATGTACAATCAGAGCCGTATTTAGAGGGCGCGGGCGGCCGCCCTCCTTGTTATTAATAAATCTATCGATATTTATTATTAATATTACTATTATTATATCATTGATACATTTATGATTTATTTATCAATTTTATAGTTTATTTCGAAGTAAATCGCCTAAATCGGATGGCGAATAAATTTTTTTCTATTCTGTCAGATCTTATGAGTGAAATTCGGTGATCTGTTAACTCTGAAAAGACGGAATGCATAGAATTAATTAAAGGATCGGCTTAAGAAGGAAGCGAGATTCGATGCTGTGATCGCAGTTTTTAGTGCCCTGACCTAAAATCATATATAAATATTGTTTCTTAATTCACAATTTCAAGGAATATCTTGAAAATCAAGCTTGTGCTGTCGGGAATATTTAATCAAAAAATATGTGAAAACTTATTGGAAAATATAATGCTCGGGTTCACGGAGATAAATAAGTCAACAATTATCAAAACTAAACCGACTTCGCATTAAGTTATGCGTGACATCTAAAGTTGGTTTGGTATTATTTGCCTGTTTGCTTCATTGAATGCAAGCATAGGTGGGCATCACTAAAATTCTGGGGTTGTGCTTTTTTAAAGGTCAAAAAATGGTCTTTAAAATGGTGGTATGGCAAAAAGACCTTTTTTCAACTTTTCTCATCTACCACTATCCATTGGAATCAAGAAATTGCGAAAAACTCAAAAAAATTTCAAAAATTGAATTCTGTGGGTATTCGACCTTCTGGGGTGTGCATACCCCCAAGCCCACATGTGAGTGCAAGTCGTCTATTTCACGAAACAGTTTGCTTAAAAATCAATTTTCAGCACTTGCAAAGATAGCTTCAAATAAGACTTCTATAGTATGTTTCACGAAACTTTGTCAATGGATAACAATTCTTGAGTCGACGTTAATCGATTAAAAAGCGGTTTGAACTGAAGCAGCAATCATTATACTGTGCACAGAAATTGATAAGCATCTGGAGATTGAATATGCAAAATTGCATTACAGTAAGCTGCCTAGAAACGACTTTTGAGTCTGCTCGCTAGGTCGCTAAAAATTAATTTCCATGCACAAGGTTTCGTAAAATAGACTATAGATATGTTACACTAGCGCAATTTTGCGTAATAAGAATTTTATTGCCTTTGCCTATTGTATGTACACGAATGGTCGTTCGCCGCATCAGTTTAAAGCAGTTTTGTAGTCAATTTACATGGATCAAAAATTGTCTGCCATGCAAAAGATTCCATGAAATAGAAGATAACTGAGTATTCAATTCACCGAATTGGTGAATTGATTTTTGACTTTGTTAGCGTTTCTTTTACTTATTTCCTATATGCCAATTCTTAGTTTTTTATGTTATCATCTAATTTTCAGAATCTCTGGCGAAAATTGGCGTCAAATGCAATCTTTTGGAGGAGAATTGCCATCAAAAGACTTGCTTCAAATGTTGCTTGGCAAAACGATTCATTTAGAAGATCTGTCGCAGTCTTTGCTCAATACGTGTTCGTCGTAGCGTGTTTGTTTGTTTTGTCTACAATTAAACAGCGCGTGTGCATTTTATTAGTCATAATAGGTTTACGGGGGAAGTAAAATCCGAAAATGGAAACGAATAAAACTCGGAAATTGAAAAGGAGGTAAAATCCGTAAATGAAAGCAGAAGCAGCTGTTGACTTAAAAATAGGTCTAAGACTCGTTTCAGCATCTGGAATGGGGTGCCATCCAGCCATAAGATGATTATAGGTACATAAGGTACCTATGTTTTATGTGTTTTACAAATCCATCCCGGTTGTCCATAAGGCTTTCTCCCTTTTTAGAGGTGTTTCAAAGTCACGGAACGGGGATTCTCCATGTAAGTCACGTCGTGTTACGCTTAAAATCTCACGTTTTTGGTAAAATTCCTGCCATTTGAGGGTGGCTTTAATACCCAAAAACGAAGTAACTATAGTCTGTCTCAAAATTCACTTTTTACAGTATAGTGATTCGAAAATACTAACAATTCAGCCAATCGACACAGCGGTTTCTTAGTCGGTGTGAATAAAATTCGAACAAGGAAACGATGGGTAAAATACGGAAACGTATATTATTGTGCACGCGGTTCCGTCGGGGGTTTCTCCGCCCTGGGGTAGTCCAAAGTAACGGAAACGGGGTTCACCAAGTAGGGCTCATCAGGGTGAACACCCCCACCCCATTTACGGCAAAATTCTCCCACTGAAGGGGGTTTACGGGCTTGGAATCGGGGTACCCTATCATTCATGTGTGAAGCAGACTCGGTTTCGCCGCCCTGGAGGTTGTCCAAAGTGCCGGAACCGAGGTTCCCCAAGTAGGGCCCGTGAGGATGAACACTCCTCGCCCGGTATCCAGCAAGATTTCTCCCACTGAAGGAAAGTTTAGGGGCTCGGAAACGGGGTACCCTATTATTCATATGAGAAGCTGACCCCGGTTTGTCCGCCCTGGGGGCAGTCCAAAGTGCCTGAACCGGGGCTCCCCCAAGTAGAGCCCATCAGCATAAACACCCCTGACACCGTCTCCGGCAAAATTTTTTCCACTGAAGGGGTTTAGGGGCTCGGAAATGGGGTACCTATTCATATATGAAGTTGACCCCGGTTCCGTCAGGTTCCTCCGCCCTTAGGCAGTCCAAAGTGTCGGAACCGGGGTCCGGCAAGTAGAACCCATGAGGGTGAACACCCCCACCCCGTTTGCGGCAAAATGTCTCCTACTGAAGGGGGTTTAAGGGCTCCCTCTGAAGGGGGTTTTAGGGTAGCGGAAATGAGGTACCCTATTATTCATGTATGAAATTATTTGCATTTTCCGGACCCTGAAAACCCCCTTCAGTAGGAAATATTTTGCCGGAAATGGTGTTGGGGTGTTTACCCTGATAGGTACCCCGTTTCCGAGCCCCTAAACCCCTTTCAGTGGTTGAAATTTTGCCGGAAAGTGGATTGAGAGTGTCCACCCTGATGGGCCCTACTTGGGGAACCCCGATTCCAGCACTTTGGACTGCTCTCATGGCGGAGTAACCCCGATAGAACTGGGGTCAGCTTCACAATAATGAGGTACCCCGTTTCCGAGCCCCTAAACCCCCTTCAGTGGGAGAAGTTTTGCTGGAAACCGGGGTTGGGGTCTTCACCCTGAGCCCTACTTGTGGAACCCCGGTTTCGGCGCTTTGGATTGCCTCTAGGGCGGAGAAATCCCCGACAGAACCGGGGTCAGCTTCACATATGAATTATGGGGCAACCCGTTTCCGAGCCCCTAAACCCCCTTAAATGGGGGAAATTTTGCCGGAAACGGGTTGGGGGTGTTTACCCTCATTGTTTTGGATTGCCCCCAGGACGGAGAAACCCCCGACGGAACCGGGTCAGCTTCACATATAAACAATAAAAGTACTCCATTTCCGAGACCCTAAACCCCCTTCAGTGGAAAACATTTTGCCGGAAACGGGGCTGGGGGTGTTTACCCTAATGATTCCTACTTTGACAACCTTGCTTCCGGCACTTTGGACTGCACCCAGAGCGGAGAAACCCCCGACGGAACCGAGGTCAGTTTCACATAAGAATAATGGGGTACCCCGTTTCCGAGCCCCTAAACCCCCTAAAAAGGGAGAAATTTTGCCGGAAACGGGCTGGGCTGTTAACCGTCATTGGCCCTACTTGGGGAAACCCGGTTCCGGCACGTCGGACTGCCCCCAGGGCGGAGAAACCCCCGACGGAACCGGGGTCACATGAGCCTGAGCATGGGTGTGGCCCTGTTAACGTTGAGAAAAAGAATCGGCTTAAGCCGATTTCTTGCGCATCTCGTTGACAATGCATTCGGTGCATTCGGACACTCAACTCTTCATTTTATCATTGTACCGTAGTGTGCATGTTTCATATATAAAACTAACCTACACGTAAGTGCTTAAGGCGCCAAATTGTGAATTTTCGTAATAACATGCTATACTGACTTAGGTACTTATTTTTATAAATGGTAAGTCAGCTTGTTGAACAACAGAAAACGAACAAGAATAGCAGGTTAAAAAAATTATATGTATTTATGAAAGGTTAAAAAAATTCTAAGAAAAACAATCAGATCAACGGTTATAGGTAAGTGCCGTGCTTGATCTTGGGGTTTACCCCGATAGGTTTTCACCCTCCCCAAGATTTTTTGAACCCCTCCTGGGATTCGCGTTTTTCCAAAAATTGTTAACAAGATGCTATTAAATTACGAAATGAAATATCTTTAAATTGTGATCGTCCCCGCAAAAGTGGGCAAATCATTCAAAAATCGATTTAATTACTGAATTTGCTTCAAATATAAACAGATCAGATACCAACCTTATGAGCATATATGGGCAATGAGAAAATTCTGAGGATCTGATTGAGTGAAATTGACATTAATAGTCAAAAATTTTACTAAAAATAGAATTCTGGAGGTCTACAGTTACCTGCCGGGAGGGAATATACAGCCTTATCCCCCAAGCCCATGTGTGCTTATGAGTGGAAAACTTTAAATCGCGTGTTATTAAATAATCCTCATACATGCCCGTATCCGGGATCCAGGCTTTTTAGATAGTCTATGAAAAGTGCTTGAGATAAAACTATTGAAAATAGTTCACAAACGGCGCAAAGCATTGAAAATTCGACTATTTTCGGGCAAATAGACGCAATTTTCTCATCTTTCCGTGCATTATCTTACCTGCAAATTTTTTTACAGCCAAGGGGGCCCCTCCCTTGAATACGGTCCTGTCCCTATAATCGCAGTTGGTGATGACCAGCGACCAGACTAGCGTTTGCACTATGTAGACACTATATACTAAAATATTGTGCGAGGGCATGCCCCCCAGAAGTTGTAACCCCCACTAATGTAGACCCCTATAATTCTATTTTTGGTGACATTTTTGGCAATTCAGCCCCTTTGGCCCCCCTAACCAGAATTATGCTGCTGCATATGTATGGATGCATCTATTTTAACAGAAGTATGCATTTATGCTATGTGGTTTACTTTACATACGTTTTCCAGAAAATTATTTTCCTTAAAGTTTGAATGAACTCGTAAAAAATTCTAGCATTACCACGAATTCCCAGTTATAGCAAGCTCTGAGCGATCAATATTTTTGTCTATTGGGGAATCCGCAGTCTTTGTGCACAGTCCAAAGCTTAAGCTTATAAAGCTTAACTTAATGCTTAAAACTTATAAAACTTATAAAGTAGAAGAAAAACTCGAAGCTTCCTTTCTCAGAACTCAGTGGAAAGCATAAACTATAAAAATTTTTCTGCATTTCTACATTTTTTAACGTTTTTATTCAAAGTTCAAGATATCATGTATGAATTTCACTATCGATTTAGAACAATTACTGCTGTAAAATTGTTGGGTAAATCTAGCTTAATTGAAACAGGAGCGTTCAGAAAGAGTGGAACGATGTTTCTAGTTTACTATCGAATCTGAAGAAATCTACTTAACGTCGATAAAATTCACATACATTTCATGTCAACCTGTTATGCAAAAATTTGTAAAATTGCGTAGATTTTGCTAATTAATGACTGGAAGCGTAAAATACCGCAATAAAGGATTACTAAATTTCAGTTTCTACGTTTAACGTCTTTTCTTGACTGCTATTTGAGTTTTGACGGTTTCTATACGGAAGGTTGCCGAAGACTTTTTCACGTTGTTGTTCGTATCCGAGAGTAGAAAAGTCGGTGAAAGTTGATGCTCTAAAAACAAATCAATAAATATTAAATGACTGATAATTTTCTTTTAATTGCTGTATATATGTAAGAATGTAGAAGTGGGTACTCTGCTTTTGAATTCTTCAAAACTTCGTTCTCTGCCCTAATTCTCTTCAGCTGCATCTCAAGTAATTTCTCTCGATATCTGCGCACAAATTAAAAGACATTACCACGCAAATACTAATTCATCAGTGTAACAGAATGGAAAATAAAAATAAGGAGAAATGGAATAAAATCGACGAAAAAATCTGCATGTTATTTATCATAATATAGTTTTTTAGGTACATTTGCGCTATTTCTCAAGTCTTTTTGTTTCTTTCATACTAGAGCATGCTTCACTCGTACCACTTTCTTCCTTTTTCAATTTATTTATTTATTTTTATTTTTATTTGTTCATTTATTTTCTGACCATATTTTCACTTTTTTCGCCTTTTTTGTTGTATTTTTTTCGCCTTCCTGTTATTTCAGATGATATTCTAACTGTAAGGCAAATACAATATGAAGTGCTTTCTTCAGCTTACGTTCTAAATTTCAAGCTCTTTGACTTTTCTTGCTTATATTTGGTATGCAGTTGCTCAGCGGCTTCCTTGAATGACAATGACCGCCCCATGCTCTAAACAAATATTAGATTTGGAGAATAAAGCACTGAGTGATACATTAGCCATATAGTATCTACAAATGACTACAAATAACAAGTCAGAGTATAGTTATGCAAAATGTAAAACATTTTTTACTCGCCGAAGAAGTTTTCATCATTGTAGAATTCTTTGAAAAATTTTTCCAAGATTACTGTAGGAACAAAATAAAGTCAATTACAGATAACACTTGGTTTACTACAGTTAAAGATTTTTAAGCAGGAATCGCATCAGAAGCTTGGCTCACCAAGCTAATCAGGCCACACCAGCCACCCTTGTTGCATTTCCACAATTTTGTTCTCAAATAATTCGTATAGCAAAATTCCAGGATGATTATAGCCAAACATACAGTGACTCCTGCTGACAGTAGCACGAATGCACTGACGAAGTTTTCGATTCCCAGTGGACTACTGTGATTCTTCTTATCACGTGTTTTTGGTGTGCATGCGCCCGTAAGCCAGAAATTCTGCAGCCTTTCAAGCTGACCTGTGAAAAGAAAAATAATTTAAATTATTAGAATACGAGCAGTGCGGTAAGATAGAAATCTAAAACAAAGGAGTTACTACAAGACGTGCACGTAGGGGTGGTTTGGGGGTGTGGATCCTTATAATGGGAAAATGAGGAATTTCTAGGTGAAAATCAGGCAAAATGATGGCTGGAAATGGATGAATATGGAAAATTTTCTTCAAAAGTGCCTCAAATTGACCCCAAAGTGCGCAATAACGTAGTTTTATCAAAGGTGCACAACATGACCGATCTGGGGGGGTCAGCAAGTCTGGAGGGGTCAAAAATTGAGCTTTTTTGGGCCAAAATGACCTCAAAAACTGGTATAAGCACTAAAATATCGTTAAAACTACGTTATTACACAGTTTACGGTCAATTTGAAGCAGTTTTGAAGACAATTTTCAATTTTCATCCGTTTTGGCCTTCATTTCGCCTCATTTTCTCCACAAAATTTTCCATTTTTCCATTCTGGAGGGTCAGGGAACCCCCAAGTCCCCCTACGTGCATATCTGGTTTTAACGCTTTTTAGCGCTTATACCAGTTTTCGAACTCATCTTGGTCTAAAAACTCAATTCTTGACCCCTATACCGGCAGTTACCCCCCCAGATCGGCCATGCTGGTGCATCTGTAGTTGCTACTCTTAATTAGGTGAGAGATTAACGTATGGGCTATACAGAAATCCTGGGTATGCTTAAATATTTTCAAAGGTCCAAAAAGATCATGAGCTATAGCCTAAAGCTAAGGTTAAGTACGAAAATATCTTTTGACCCACAAAAATAAAAAAATTTAAAGAGATAAATTTTCCTTGAATGAAATTTGGAAATAAATAACATGAAAAAGAATAAAGATCAAATTTGACCAATTTTACGAGGCATATTTCGACTTCACCCGGATCATTTGTACCCATGTCTACGGAAATTTCAAAAATTATAGCAAAGAAAATTATCTTGAATTGCATAAAGGCAGATAATGCTCTAAAATTCTAATCGACCCAAGTGAAATTTACCCGATCTTATTTTGATACGGAATCATTTCATGTGAATCGTAATGGAGAATTGTGGTAGGTACCTATGTACCTACCGCTCTCTTGATATTTCAGCATTCTTTGATTAACTGGCTTTGACCATTTTGAGTTTTTCGGAAATCCAATGCCGTATCCTGTCATGCTAAACCATTTCCCTACTGTTCCGACAGCACAGTTATCATCTTTTCCAGCCAAATATTGCAAGACTACGGAATCATATATAAAAGCGTCGAATTCTCTAAATAGACAAATACTTTCTTAATGTCTTTTACATTATTCTTCAAATTAAATTCGAATTGTTTTATGTTTTTTATGTTATTGGACAGATAATAAGTGTATCCCAGTCCAGGAGGTCAGCCGGAGATTTTTTAGCAAAATGTGTTCAAAAATTGCTGTGAACGATAAAGTAGCGAAAAAGCTAGTTCAACGAATATCGCTTCTGAGTAATTCTAAGTATATACCTAATCATACTTTTGCGAACAATTTAAGCTTTGTCCGATTTTACGTCTTAATTACGTCTTACTTCTCTCTGAAAACTTCCCGCTTCTGAATTGAGGGGGGGCCTAGACCCATCATGTGTGAATGAATGAATGTATGATTGTATGAATTATATAATATAACATGATAATTTTATATAATATTACATTATATTATATAATATAATTAAATAATATAATATTCTTCGTATACGAAGCTGCATACGATTTCATATGTGCAGTTTGTGTACTTCCGATAACATTTCACGATTTATTTGATGTTGATCGTTCAAGTAAGCATTTCCTTAATTTTTATAAAGTGCATTCCGTTTCTAGTCGATTTCAAGCACTTGGCAGGAAAATATTAATTATTTCTCCAACTTTTTAATCTTAATTTTGCTTTACTTTAGGAAATCTAGTCCTTTATCCTTCTGAAGGCGGGACTAGATCCCCAAACCTACCATGTGCATGCCTGCTTATGGTCTAACCTATAGCAATCATAAGCTTTTTATTGATCTTTACACAAAGGCTTGCGCTAGATATACCTGACGTTTTATTGGACCTGCTTTATTAAGCCAGACTTAAATTAGGTTTAGGCTTCAATTAAATGCCGTTAAACAAAAATTTAGGATGCATTTCGGATAGCCTAGTCAGGCCACACTTTATTAATCGAACCAGATTCGAGGCACTTCACTTAAAGCCGGGCTTAGTCTACCTGATTGGGTCAGGTACTCAGGTCGATTTTTATATGTATTCAGTAATTGAAGCTCACCCATTCTTCACACTCCTGACGCCTTCCGTAACATTTTCTTTCAGGTACTTATTCTCTCTTATATATCTGTACAAGTGACGATAATTTCTTCTCAAGGTTACTTCAGTATTACCGCTAGCAATCGTGCCATATCGAAACGGTGGACTAATAGCAAAAGGGTTTGCGATCTTGAATAAAAAAATATTATAGTTAGTTACATTAGAAGTACAAAAGTGTTACAAGCAAACATACGCGGCATAATTTTTCGATGCTTCAGTCGATTCAATTTTTTCAAATAAAAGCCGCAAAACTTCCCTCAAAAAAGTTAAATGGAATTAAACGATTTATAAGCTAAATTTTGCGATATCGCACGAAGTATCAAAAAATTGATGCATATGAGCCGAAACCTTGCTAAAAAAGTGTAAAAAAATCATGCTTTCATAGGTCTTTTAAAAATTAAAAATTTTGCTTGAATTTAGCAACAGAATTATATGGAAGGGGAGACCAGCAATTATTATGGGAATCTATTGACCGGCAAACGAACAGCTCAGTAAATTACGTCACCACAATTTATAAATCCCCTTCTTTCCTAAAATATGCGGTACCAAGAAGTCATTTTTCATATTTGTTCCTTGACGAATAGAGATACTCGTACATTTTTGCCTTTAAACTCGAGGACTCCTGGAAAGTGTTATGTTCCAGTTTGATAACTTGGACATGTTGGATTACTGAAAGCAGCGCTAAGTTGATGCAAGTACGATTGTTTGTTAATCATTAGAGGCTTGTGATCAATCTTGAACTTTTTGGAAGCAATAAGAAATGAAATCAGCAATAACTCACAAAAATCTAATAAGGCTGAATACATTTGTTTGCGCGTTGATAAAAAGTAAAGAATTCTTTACACATCTTCAAGCAAAGAACAATCAGTGTATTACTAAGATTTTGAATGCAGCAGCTAATCAACTTAAAGTGTTGTTTCTTATAAACATTCAGATTTCAGTACAAAATGCAACGAACTGCCCTATTCACTGACGATTGTAGGTTCTTGTCTTGTTGTTGCCAATACTGTGATCCCGCTTCTTCAAATTGTTTAATTTTATTACAGTTTTTAAATTCACAAATTTTTAATGAACCCTCTAATCGTATCATGATGAGACTAAATAAAATAAAGTCCATGCATTGCACGTTGAATAATAAATACGAAGATAAGATGATGTTTGTATAAGATGAGGCTACTTACTCTATTATCATCAATGCCTGACAAATCGTAGAATTCGGTTCGTGTAATCATAAAGGCCGCCAAATTAGCCGTATAAACGGCTAAGAAGGTAAGCGAGAATGCGGCCCATACCAAGGCCATGAAGCGGGCCGTATGGGATCTGGGGACGTCCGTGTTAACCGAGGCACTAAATAAAGTGGCCCAGACAAGCCAAAATGAACGAAATAGCGAAAATTTATGGCCCGGCGGAGGAGTGGTCTTGCGGTCAAAACTGCGAGGACTCAGCCATTCGAATACGAATATGGCTATGGCTGCCATTTGAATACTGATGACGAGAATGAAAAACCAAGTAGTGTACTCGAATGGTTCTAAAAAATACGAAACGGAAATATTCGCCGGATTAAACGTCGTATCGTTACATATTACAGAGAAAAAGAGAAGATAGCAAGCTTCGAAAGAAGACAACATGATAAGGTACTCATGTTTTTATTATAATTTAGCTTTTATGATTTCGGAGAATTCGACCGTCCTTACAAAATGCTTCATTCCTCGTAAGCAGAATTATAATACATATGAAAAGGAACCACGTAATTAATGCGTACAGCAAGGAAGTGAACTGAAAAGGCAGAACTTAAATAAAATTTAATTAAATTAAATCGACTCCTCAAGCTTAAAAGACAAAAAAACAATAACGAAAGTTTTGCGAGGTAACAAATGAAATGTACCAAGGAAAGCAGTTGGGGAAAGAGCGCCTCCTCGATATGCAACCAGGATTGTGATTCCAGTTTCCAGAAACGGCACCGAGAAATCGATATCGCTTTCACGTTCTGAATTAATTTTCAGAGCAGTTACGCATAAGTCAGCCTTTTTCTCTACTATTTCGGCAACCAAACCATTCCAGCGTCCATTCTATAAAAGTCGTTTTTGAATCTGTAATGTGTATACCTACGTATAAAGTGCCTAATCAGCTCTGTTACATGACATTAGAAGGATTGTAACGACTGATCATATTATGCAGAGTCCTAATTATTTATCTGTCCGATGTTTCATCTTAATATAGCTTCAACAATAGTCTTGATTCAATTGAAACCTACTCGTAGACACACATGGGCGTGAGGGTCTGGGAGTTTCGAACCTCCAGAATCCGGCGGACTTCCCTAGAAATCTATAGACCCCCAGTATTGTATTTTTGGAGCATTTTTTTGGCAATTTTGCCCCATCGGACGCCCTCCAGAATTTGGTTATTGCCCATGTATGCTCGTAGATTGAGCGAGCTAAAAAGTATAAAATTTTAAATGTCAGCACTTATAGCATTAACGTTCCACAAACTATGAGTCAGATTAACAACTGAATGAAGTTATATTTATATTAAATAAAGCATAACGAACACAATATAAGCCATTGTAATGCATTACTAAGGTACTGTGCCGAATTTTTAGGATTAGACAGCTTCATTAAGCCCTTTCTGAGTATTTCTATCAATATGGTAAGTTGCTAAGTAACAACTTAAAAATTTTTGTTAAAAGCTTTATCCTCTTTCAAGTTCTCAAAGAAGCGACACAGGATCTCTGAGAGGGAGCATAAAGAGATAAATACTCTTCATCAGTGTTGCCTTTTCCATAATTTTTGGACGAGGTAGGTCTGCCCCTCCAACTTTCTCCACAGTAGTCGACAATAGTATTAAGCTATTAAATTTACTGCTCAATTTATCCCATTCTGTACTGAGATCAATATGAAGCTATGGAAGAATTCAGATGAGCGCCAGGATCTTTTGTATGTTTGCTGAAAAACTGGCAGAATTGTACTGAAATCCAAACATTTTTCTATAAATCTTTGCAAGAGTCATAACATTTTTGTTGAAACGTGAAGTGGTATGTAAAACAGCAGTAAAATTGATGACTCGATCGCTTGAGAATGCTTGGATTTCGTCGAATATACTATACGTTGACCAAATAAATGTAAAGACCATGACTAAAAATAGGTTGGTTTAAGCAGACCAAGTCAGATGATTTAGATGTTTGAAAGTGCAAAAAGCTGATTCATTTTCCTGAATCTTAGAAAATCAAATTTAATGATAAAAATAAGAAAGGACCAAAATAATAAGAAAGTAAGGAGCATTACACCAGAGCGATTTGTGACATTAGGAGTAGCTCATAACATTAAATGAAAACGTTAAATCTCAAGCGAATGTGGAACTCAGTGCGAAAAATACTTACTTTTTGGCACCCCAGCGACCATCTGGAACTCTGTATAAGGTAAAATCGAATCCAATCTCATCTGCCATTAAATTTAACAGATCTACGCAATAACCACTGCAGCATTTCTTTATTGTTTCATTCCTAATAGAATAATCAAGTTTTCCCTTTAGATTTCCAGCAGAAACATAAACTTCGACGAACGAAACTTCATCAATTGAAATTTTTATGCAGGCTTATATGCATATGAGAGGCCTGACGCCTTTTAAGACAAATCTAAATTACGAATATGAGAAAATTTCTTTTGTAGTTTTCTCCTATTTCATTAAATTGCTCATTACTATGAACTTTATTGACTACAGATTTGCTTATCAAGTTTCCATCTTAATTTATGCCAGATTCTATGCTACATACAAAGTTACAAGAACAGCCAGTATAAAAGCTGATAAAGCAGACAAGTATTTGTAAATGAGAAGAGAAAAGGTGAAATTTCCAAAGTCAGCTGATCTGAATAAATAAGCTGATACAAAGATAAAAATATAAAAAATTTCCGCAGATTTTTATTATATAGTTGCGGGCCACCGATTACAACAGCATGCATTGAAGTATTTCGTATAATCGAATGTTCCTTATATGCAGGCTACACATCAACATATAATCGCTTTTTTGTGATTTAAAAAGCATGAAAAGGTAAAAATCATAAACTAAAGAACAATATAAAAATTTTACGATGACAGCAAAAATATATATAATTTTATATTAGTCTAAAATAAGAACGCAACCTGATAATGAAGAAAAAGTTTATATTCAAATTCGTGATGATCAAGGTTCTCTGGCGAATTTCTTGTAAATAATGACTTACTTGCTACCAGGTTTCATTCCCCATTCACATTCAACTGTCTGTTTACTAGGACACTTTTTTGTAATAGGATCCATTTCATCGACGAATATAAACGGCGGTTCGTCGAGCGTAACAATTTTGATCTTGTATCTCTCAGGGACTCCCTGAGGTGGACTGCGCATTCCGCCTGGCCATGATATGTCATTTATGTTCACTACACCCTTTGCGTATTCACCTATCTGTTGAAAATCACGAAATTATCATAGTCAAATTAGGCATTTTTCTCAACAAAAAAACGTAAAATGCTTCTTTAAGTGAAAAATAATTTGGCCACCTGCTGCCATTTTTTTCGCACAAAAAAGGAACACCTTATTCGTATTCTAAAGATGCTATGTGCATGCTGTTTTTCATCTAAAAGCACGCCTATTAATTCCTGATTTATATAGCTCAAGCATTTACTAATTAGGGAATAATTCTGATTCCTCGGACCTATAGTCTGTTTCACACAACTTCGGTCATAAATTTTAAAACTATCTCCGACAATAATTGCGATTATAGCATTGATCTGATATATAATTATCGTAATCCTTGGCTGACTGTCCATGAAAATCCTTAAAATTTATGCACGAAGTTTTGTGAACCAGACTATAGAGCAAGATTGCAATATGATAGCTTTTCAATTAGACTCTTGATTTGGCCAAAATTTATTAGTTATTTATGTTCTAGGATAGTAAAACATTTCTATTAGAAGAAATCAGAATAACTACTTCCTTTCTAAAAAAATTTTCCGTTTGACAGGCAGGGGCGTAGCTGGTCTTCTGAATTTAGGGGGACTAAAATTTTAAAGTCTAATATCTCAACAACTATTTGTAGATAGGCAAGAATAATGATGTTTTTGAGCTTTAAACAGCGAGATCTACGCATTAAAAAAACTTAAAAAATATATCTATATTCGAGTTATATTAGAAATATGCTGTACGTAAATAAATAGGCGCAAAGCGCCATAAAATATTGGGATTGTTTTTTCAAAAGTGTGCTAAAATCTAATCAGACGATCTTTAAGATGCACTCTAGGAATTTTTCATTTTTTCCTTCTGGAAACCCTTGTGAAAAATGCTTGTATTTCAAAAATTTTGGGGGACTAGCCCCCCAGTCCCCCACAGCTACACTACTATTGACAGAATTTTAAAAATTCTTCTGAATAAAAACGCAAATGACGTCTAAAGAAAATATGATCTCGTTTGGTCTGTACCTGTCAATTTATATGTAAGTCATGTTATTTAGGAATGTGAAACGAAGCAACAAAGACAATGACTACAATTTAGAAAACAAGCGAATTTTTCTACAATATTTTTCTGAATATTTTAAAAATTAAACTAAATGTGAAAATTTGTTAACAAACTAGGCGTTATCAGAGGATCCGAATGAGGGGACTAAGTAAACATGTATGACTTTGTTGTTCTGGAGGAGATTTAGATATTTCGCTCAAAATTAAATGATAAATAAAACTCACAAGTGCACAATGAGATACAAAAATAATTGTGTCGATAATTTTTCATGTAGATTAATTATGCAAATAAATTAGCGAACTGACTTCTATGTAAGCTACCAAGTGAAAATTTTCAATGACAACTCACTTTTCAATTTGATTGATTCATTAACTAGGTTATCATGACAATCATACTTGGATAGTTGAAAAGTAATCGATTCTTAAACAAATTCTTACGTTCTCCCACTTGCGATCTGGTTTCAGGTTCAGTATATATAAATGAGTCTCTTTAGTGAATCCATCATCGTCAAATTCTATGTTCATCTCTGGAAAATCTTGAACGGCTGTTCTCCCTTTAACTTTGACCCGTTTAAAATGTCTAAATGATTAACGAGGCATTTTATGCATAATTTTGAACTCTGTTGTTTAATACTTATTTACTTGTACAGTTCGTCGCCCATTGACCATGTGAAATTTATATCACTGTTACAATTTGAAGAAGACGCTAAGTCGATTGAAAAATTGTGTTCGCTGAGGAATGAATTAAGACCAGAATTCAATACCTTAACCAAACGACGAGATTTTTAAAATTTATCGATTGATGCATATCTGTTGCTCAAAACATACTTGAAAAATGAATCTATGTATCTTAAGTAATTAAAATGAGAGAACTAAATTAAAAACAAAGATCATACATATTAAAAAAGTTTAAACAATTAGTTAATCACACATTAGATCTATTATCTGATGTTCACTTTCTATATTTTACATTAGGGAATTATCTAAGCATTTTATTACAAGATTAATTTGATTCCAGCCTTATCATTCATATCGCAACGGAAGCGAATTTAAACCAAAGTAAATAGGTAAATAAATATTTATTCAATAATAAATAAAAAATGAAAATAAATAGAAAGTTCTTTTCTGACCTAATAATAATTTTAGAAGTGATGGTGAAACCATTTGTTCCATAGTATATTTTGCTAAACCAAAAGTAGGAAATGTTTATCTCTGTTGATTTCTAGAGATCGCTAGCGATTCACGATAAATCATGCAAATGCTCACGGAAAATGCATTGGACATATGCACTAATATTATGTTTTTATCTTCATTGAAAATATCGCCCTCCGTGTTGAAATGCAGGGCCATCATGCCAACTGGATACGAGTCCGGTGCTTCCTACAAAATTTTTATCGGAATAATACAGGAGAAAAGTTAAATGAAATCTTTAATTTGAGCATCTTCAAGAAAAATTTCATATACATATGCGTGCACGCTTCAATGTATTTAAGTATTAAAGCACTAGCAAAGAAAAATGCTCCGATGGAACAAAAAAGATGAATATACTTGGAATTGTGGATTATTATGGATGTAAAAGGAGGGGACTAGGAAAAATCTACCTAAAGTCGGAAAATCTGCTAAAAATCACACTTTCTCTAAGCAACGCAAAAAATCGATGTATATTCTGCGGCCAACAGATTAAAATAAATATTCAACCATAACAATGATTGAAACAGCAGCACGTTAGCTATGCAGTAGCTATGGGAAATGATATTAAGTAAACTAACAGTCTTCCAAGCCAATTGAATGAAATAGCAAACATCGAAGACAATTGAAGACATGGTTGGTTAAAAACAGTAGGAAACACGTAAGTTGACTTGAAACAGACTTAATGTAGATACACTAGCATGCCCGAAACGATTGTGTGCACTAATCAATCGGCTCCTGCTTTGCTTGCTATAATGCTCATAAAACAAAACAACTTTAAATACAATACCTCTTAGTTTTCTATCAATCAGGTGCCAGCAATTTAAAAAAGTAACCTTGATAGATTTCCTTTATACACTCTTATCTGAAACTTCGAACATTATTTAAAAAAGACACTTTTTTAGAGGCTGCAGAATATACATCGATTTTTTGCGTTGCTTAGAGAAAGTGTGATTTTTAGCAGATTTTCCGACTTTAGGTAGATTTTTCCTAGTCACCTCCTTTTACATCCATAATAATCCACAATTCCAAGTATATTCATCTTTTTTGTTCCATCGGAGCATTTTTCTTTGCTAGTACACTACTTTTAATTAGCGTGATTTCAGTACATCAGTCAGTAAACACAATCAGTAACATGCCACAATAATGACAACAGTCCAAGAACGCGGAAAACAATATTGTTCTTAACATCAGCATTATCCTTTTTAAACAAGACAACCTTATTGACACCATCCATTTTCAAATTAAAAGTGCATTAAGTTATTTCTTCTTAATGTGCAGTTCACTTATAATCAAGCACAAAAATTTAACCAACGAATTCACATTGCAAATCCTCACTCAATCAATACACAAGCACAATGTGTTGTGACTTTTGAAATTGAAAACACCCAATTTTCAATTTTCAAATTGAAAATTGGATCAATTTTCAAATTGAAAATTGGGTCAATTTTCAAATTGAAAATTGGGTCAATTTTCAAATTGAAAATTGGGTGTTTGAATTTGCGATGAAGAAAATAATCAAAAGATAGTCACTTGGTTTATTTAAGCCGAGTAATAAAATAACGACCGTCCACCAATTCCAAACTAAACGCAACTAATCTGATCACTATGAAAAAGTTTTGAAAAATGAGCTTGCTAAGCGAGAGTTGTAAACCAAGAGAAACTTAAAGTTAAAACCTACCATTAAATTATGAGAGAATTATAAAAGATTTTAAACTTCAAGAAAATGGAAAAGGCGGGATGTTGGTAAATTAGAAGGCAAAGATTTTCGGCAAAAATTCAAAAACTTCACGCAAATATCAAATGTAAGGAACACTAACGCTTTGATTTGGTAGTAAAATAAATTTGTAGTATAGACTACATATTAACAACAAATGAATAGTGCAAACTTTACACAACTACTAGGTGTAGAGAATACTAACAGTTTACGGCTTATTAATGTACATGATTACAATAAAGCTGTATATCTTTGTCGACTTCTGTGCACAGTAGTGTGATTGCTGGTTCATTTTAAACCACTTTTGCAGGCAATTTACATCAATTAAACGATAGCTCTCCATGTGCAAGATTTTGTGAAACATATTATAAACACGGCTAAGAAAGATTTAACTTTAATGCAACCCATTTAAGACAAAATTACATCTCTTCAATGATCTAAGGACACTTGAACATAATTTTTAAATCACTTTAGATTACTTTTGAGAGTAAACAAACTCACTTAATTGATGTCTCACATATGAATCCTTGAAAATTTCTTGACTTCAGTTACAAAGTCTCTGCAAGTCTATCGAATTAGGGTTAACACGTAACGTAAACTTTACACAAACACATAGCGTAAAGAATATTTTAGTCGGATTCGTAATTTTGATATTGCTCCGATATTTCTTTCAACATTTATGGAAAAATGAGTCTTCATAATGTTTTAAAGACAATAAACATTAGGTTTAAACCACTTTGCAATACTGCTGAGTGTAAGCAAGCGCGCCCAATTGACGTATATATTTCATTCCCTGTAAATTTTTATATCTCAGGAAAAAATTTCGATTTTCGCAATGTTCTAGAACAAAGGCTAACATGCAGTGTAAAAAATTACTCGGATATTATGATCAACATTCATGAAAAAATTATGTCTCTACAATGGTCTGAGGACATATAAACAATGAATGTAAACTACTTTACATCACTGTTGGATGTAAACAAACGCGCCTACGTGACGTCTCACATTTGATCCTTTGAAAACTTCTAGGCTCCAAGAAAAAATTAGGTTTCAGGAATGCTCAAAAACGAAGATAAATATATATGTAGTGTAAACTTCATGTAAACACCTAGTGTAAAGAAGATTTTAGTCAGATTCGTAATTTTGATATTGTTCCGATATTACGATTAATATTTATGAAAAAATTAAGTCTACATAATGTTCTATGGGCAAACTAACAATTGGTGTAAACTACTTTACAACACCGTAGAGTGTAAACATATGCGCCAGACTGGCATATCAAATTTGATTCCTGGTCCATTTCTAGACTTGATAAACATGTCCCTGACTCGTAACCGGAGAAGCAGGCAGAAAAAACAAGACAGAAACGCATTTAAAACTCCAAATTTTTGACTTTACACTCGCTAAATATTAATGTATAGACAATTTGCTTTGACATGCACCCGATATAAAGCACTTTATTTTTATTCTATTAGACTTATCCCGACTTCTGGACGGAGAAAGTGGCGAACAAAAAACGCAACAAAAACGTATTTTCCACCATTTAGAACACTGTAAACTTTAAAATTCCGTACCGAACTCCCCATTGAGTTTAAAGAAATTTGGTTTGGTACAATTTGTAGCTTTTAAATCGCAGTACATTCCTGTGTGCCAAAATTCTGTTGCAAAAATTATTTGGCATGATTTATCAATCAAACTTCGGAAAAAACGTGTTTTTTAGCCCATTTTTTACCTCTGATTTCGAACTTTACACCCCCATAAATAACTCAATATTGCGTTTTTTTAAATGCGGTTTGCTGCGATGTTTAGCCCCTGTGAGGCACTTTATTAACGCTGTCTTCGATTTGCACTGACTCATAAGCGGAAAAATTTGGCAGAGAAATCTTAGTTAAAATCCATTTTTTTACACCATCCACTAGAGTGTAAACTTTAAACCCCAGGATCTAACTCACCATAGAGCATAGAAGACTTTGCTTATATGCAGAATGTAGCCCTTGATCCGCTCTACATTTCTGTCAGAAAACATTTTAAAAACCTCAAAACCGGAGTTAGTATCGGACATAGGAAGGTTGAAAACTCGACCAAAAAGTGCTTTTTCACCCCCAGATTTTCGCACTCTTTACACTGCCGTTCGATAAATAATGCGAATTTCAAAAAACAAAAAAAGTGTCATCTGTAGAATTCATCCCTCTATTATCCTATTCTGTTCAATCCTTCGAGTCATCAATACTCAGTTGTCCACATGCCGCAGTAAAAAGGTCCCAAAATTTGTCCTATGTTATAACGTTACACAAAAACTTTACACCTTCTTTACACAGTCAATTTTGAGTTTCAAGAAAAACAAAAAAACACGGGCAGCGAATTTTTTTATTATCTTTCTTTTAAAAAAAACCGCACCTTCCAGAAGTGTCCCGTTATAGCTGTAGGGGGTGCCCAAGTGTTGGGGTACCCAAGTATATTATAGGTACGCGCTAACGCGCTACCTATGATTTGCCCTCTGCTTTTTAACTTACTGAACGATTATTTCGAATAATGTTTAGAGACACTGATATAGAATCTTAAATAATTCATTAAGTTCACGCCGTAAAGAAAACACAAGGCTAAATTATTAAATTTGATAGGACTTATAACGTAATAATCGACAAAAATACGTTAGCTACAGATTGAAAAGACATTCAGGAGACGAAAGGCACAAAAACATCAAGAAAATCCCGTCTCGTTAAGTCCTATTTGAGGGGATTAGATGTATGCACGGCACGGCCGGTCAGGGGACTCAGGCATGAGTCTGAGGGTAAACGAGGGCACTTCTTTCAAGTTAAAATGGTTCTGAAAATTGATGTGAACGATAATATGGCGTAAAAGGAATGTTCTCTGTTTTTGGCCCTAGTTTTCCATCGTTTCTATAATAAATTTTGCCTTTTTGCTTCGGGTTCAGACCTAAAAACCCAAGTACGTGTCCAGTCCTAAGTTATAGCTTCCTAAATCACTATGTGTCAGAAATTTATATTTTTCAAAAGACAAATAGAATGTATTGTCATAAACGTTTTAAGCAATTCTCGTATAAAAGTGTCGATCTTCAGCTCCACGCCATGTACTCAGATTTTTTTCGATTAATTCCATTATTAATTTCAAATTTTGATGTTTTTACATTTCAGATAAAAACATTATCGCCAGGAAGATAAAAACGCCATTTTCGTATTTCAAAACCAATGATCTCAAGTCTGAAATAGTCATGTTAAAAACCAATTTCTTGGCCGATCAGCAGGATTCCTGTGCAAACATGCTCGCGTTTAGGAAATGAGGCAAAGTGAAGGCAGACAAAATGAAGGCTAAAAACCAGCTTGAAATTGACCAGAAAATGTAGATTAACATAGTTTTGGCGCTATTTAAGCATTTATACCATTTCTTGACGCTACTTTGGCCCAAAAAAGCTCAATATTTAACACGCTAGACCAGCTGATCACTCCAGATCGGCCATGCTGTGCATTTATGTTCCTGTATCTTGCATGTTTGTTGACGCTTTGCTCTCGAGAAAAAAGAGTAAATCAAGTAAAATGCAATTTTCTTCTTTTTTCGATTGTAAATCTTACGTTGTTCTTGTTTCCAACCGCAGATTGAGTAACTATCCACATAAATTTAGAACCGGTTAATTCAAGCCGATTAGCAATTTTAAAAATGGCAGTGGCCTCTTCTCGCGTCGCATAAAGCAAAAAAATTCTAGCTTCGGATGCAGAAAGCATTGATAAAGTCTCCTTTGCTGACGTTATATTGTGTAAAGTCACTTCGGCATCCATTATGAATTCGATTCTTAATAAAAAAACCTTTGTGTAATTTAAATTTTGTCGTTCCAATAAAAAACAGGGAAAGTAATGTATTTGGGCATTCTCCTGTATAAGCTTAATTTCTCGTCCTGAAAACACGATTAATAAGTAATTTTACATCAAATGATACTCGTACATATTACTAATGAATCGTCAAAGAATTACACTGTGCGTCCAGTCTTGCCACTTCGCCTTTCTGTTAGCATAAAGACCCGCAAAACCAGAAAATTTAATTTGTTCGCATAGCGACTTTAAAAATTTTATTTGCCAAAGTTTCACGACTTTTCGGAAAGGTCAAGGTAAATCGACTGGCGCACAAGCTTGTGCATTTATTTCCATAGAGCTAAATAATGAAACTAAATATAAATATTAATACTCTAAAGTCATTTCGTTCGAGAAGTAATATACTCGTAGCTATGAAGGAAACGCTTACTAAGTTAGGATACCGCTTACACGCACAACGGAACAGTTTTAAATTAAATTATCACATAAAATACAATTACATAAAGTTTCTTAAGTTGCATCTAAAATTATTTCCGGAAACAAATTGGTTTACCACTTGCTCAAGATTACAACTACTACGAATAATTTGAACGAAAAAAATATCTGATGGCAATCCATTCCTGAATATTATCAACGTAAAAAAACGTTGTTGTGATAGCACACTGAAGCAAAATTCCAAAAAATACCAATTACTTGTGCTTAATTGCCATTGTCCTGCAAAGCTCAGCAAAGTAACCACGTCCCGATATAGTGCTTGTTATGACAGCAAATTTTTTCCAGTCGTAACGCAGTAAAATTTGCGACATAGCTTCAACCTGGTGCTTGAGTCCGGGAGCAAGCTGTACGACTCGATATTTACTTAGGTCCTGAATATCATGAAGTAAGCTTTGTTAGAAAAAGCAAGCATTATAGTTAGTCCTGACTCCTGAGTAGTAGATTTTATAGTTTAATTCCTGATTTAGTATATCGTAAAACAAGAAAAAAATTCTTTTCGAAATCTACGTATGTACATAAATTTAACGCGGACGTTGTTGGCTACGCCATTCTAGATAAACCCTTGGGCCCTGTTACAAGCATCATGGTCAGTTTGGGGGATCAGCCGGTATGTAGAAGCCAGAGAATTTTCGGAGCCAAAATGGCCTCATAAACACAAATGCAAACAGCGCAAAAACTATATTATTCAACTTTAATAAGTTTTACAACAAATGTTTGATTTTCCTTCTTTTTGACTATCATTTTGTCTTGTTTTCTCCAGAAAACTACCATTTTTACATTCCGGGGTTTAGATATCCAAAAGCCCCACGGTTGGTTACAAGATGATTTATCAAGTTAGTCCTTAAATTCAAAGCTCAAAATCGTCTTGCGCCAAGACGTATACCCATAAACCAATTGCCCACTAGGCGGAAATCCTGGTGGGAGACAATAACATCTAGTTTCAGACCAAATTTCTTGCTTCTATTGGTCATTATAGGGGCATTTTCTCCACAGCCTTTGAGTGGCGTCCTTGATCATTAAGCAAACCGCTGTTAATTAAATAGGGATGGAATTTTGATTAAAATAACATTTTAATGAAGTCCACATGATCACAAATAATTTTTAAATCTGTTTTTTCGAGAAAACAGCAAAAAATTAATAAGACTAGCAGCTAGGAATTCATCTAGGACAAGGAAATAGTTAGAAAATCATTCTATTATTACAAATATGAACTTACACTGTACAGTTCGATTAACACATTTTTAGCAAATCAAAGCGCAATATAAAATGCAAAATGACTGTTGGTACAATTTGGAACGACTAACCCGGCTAGCCAAGAGTCCAGAATTGTCAGCATTCCAGGCAATAATTGGAATGCCGGTGTATGAAGCCATATGAAGGAGATATTGAACCGAAGCCGTACTTCGACCATATTTTTCCCAGTGTGCCATGTAGACAATGGCGACCACATGATGTTTAACCATGCCTCCGCACAAGACCTATGTTTTTTTAAGCGCATCGCTATAATTTTATTTAAAAAATCACTCACCATACAGTGAATCATTTACTTTTTATTTTGAGCTTCCAATCCAATCTTTATATCTTAGCAAAAAAATTAAAAAAAAATTACTATGAGAAGCTAACATGTATCGACTTCCGAAAATCTGACTCAGCTGATCTTCCTTGTTTTCTCATTATGCTAATCTTCAAATTCGTCTTTTATAGAAACATTTGAAGAATAGAAAACATACAAAATATGAAATAATAAGAAATATAAAAACATTTTCTAGCTAAGGCAGATATTAAAAAAAGGGCAAATAATTATTTTCATTCTTATTACCTTACTATCATACTACACACCACAATAATGTGCGCATTCAAAATCAAGATTTCTAAAACCCTACGAAATTCTACCTAGGATTCTCAATGCTCATAAAATCGTTGAAAACGCTCAGATTAGAAAAACTAAGTATACGTTACACACCTGTATAGTATCCATCGGGAAAGCTATTTCGGATAAGTTAGCCGCTACTTTGCGAAAAACGTAATAGTTAGCAAATTCGCCTTGTGGTTCATGAGCTCGAAACTGTCTCAGGAACAAACGGTCGGCGAAATACGAAAAAGTTCGAGGAAATATTAAGCCGATCGAAATATTCCTTGATGCTTTCCGGAAGCGCGAATACTCGTATTTCGCAGGAAGACCACAATTAAGGTTTCTTATCAACACGAGAAATAAGAAGCTCTTCAAAAGCCTCATTTTCATCCGTCCGACGAAATCTCTCAAACAGTCATTTATATTCTAGAAAAATGGAAAATATCAGGAAAAATTCAATTAATTCGAATCCAGGGACTTTTATTTCAGCTGTTTCCAGTTCCCCCCACACAACTGGCCCTAACACAACTTGCCCCCGTACAACTCGCCCCCCCCCCACAACTTGCCGTCTCCACTCCACAACTGCCCCCTCACAATTCGCCATCCACAACTCGCCCCCCCCATAAGTCGCCCCCACCAACTCGCAACCTCATAACTCGCTCCCCGCAACTCGCCCCCAACTTTCTCCCCACAGCTCACCCCTCTCACCCCTCACAACTGGCTCGTGGAACTTCAAGTCGAGGCTTCGCGACTGATGTATTACAATTATGTATTTTGAAGTCTATGTATAGGAGATTCACGAAAAAGCTTATTTAAGGTAAAACTTATAGTCATGACGAATTTTCGCGGCTTTTTTACATTGCTGCCACAGCATAACGAGTCTGTCATTTGCTTTTATATGCATACTGTAGGCATATCTTATCATGAATCATACAAATTGATAGATACATTTTCATATTATTTAGGTATATTACTGATGCATGTTGCTTATGCTTATTCTAAGGTGAAAACTCTGTTATGCAATCAGTTGTAAGCGTAGGCATAGCACAGCCTGAAAAGTCAGATGGTCTGCGTGGATCAAACAATGAGCTTTTTTGGGTTACTCACGTCAAAAACTTGCATAATGCTAAAATGGCGTCAAAACTATGCTAATCTACAGTTAATGGTCAATTTAAAGCACTTTCAAAACAAGTTTTTCTCTCTTTCTTTGGTTTTTAGTCTTTATTTTGCCTCATGTTTCTTGAAAACTTTCCTTTTATCCATTTTGGAGATCTAGAGACCCCCGCAACCATACATAGAGGTAGGGGGTTGGGGTTTACACCCGCCCCGCCCCCAAATCGATGACCCCCAAGCCCAAAATTGAATTTTCAATGCTATTTTTGGCAATTTTGCATCATCTTACCACCACACCAGAATTTGGCTGGTGCCCATTTTGACAACATGCAGACAATATAAAAAAAGGCCAGTAGAGAGAAAAAAGTATGTTACAGGCAATACCTTACTTACATAGTTTTGTCCATTGACATCGAAAAATCACAAAAAATTTCAAAAATTTAAACTCTCCTTGGTTTTTAGCTTCTGAGGGGTCCGACCATACATGATCTTGGGAGGGGGTTTGAGGAGGGGTTTCATCCCCCAGATAAGTTTTCACCCCATTCATAAATTTTTTCACACCTCAGGAATCCGCGATTTTTCGAAAGTTCCTAAAAATTTTCAATAAAAGTCGTTGAAAAGGTGCTTTTTTAAGCGTTAGCTATCTATTGGCTCAAAAGCGTCAAATTTCAACGATGAGTATAATGGCGCGAAGCACCATTATACTCATCTTTTGGCTATGTTTTGTTCAATCTTATCGACTTTGAAATTTTCTCATGTTTTTATGCTCTAGAAAGATAGAGAATCGTCAAAAACGCCTGAAAACGATGTACGCGTACCTACTATTTTTGGGCTAAAAAAGGCACTTTATAATTTCACCCCTCCGCCAGAATTCCTATGCTGTGCATGTATGGGTCCGACCGAATCATCCATGATAGGATTGTAATTGCGATTCGGGGGCGAGTTGTGGGGAGAGTTGTGTGGGGGCGAGTTGTGGAGGGGCGAGATGTGAGGGGGCGAGTTGTGTGGGGGCGAGTTGTGTGGGGGTGAGTTGTGGTTGGGATCGAGTTGTGGGGGGAGTTGTGTAGGGGCGAAAGCAAATTGTGGGGGCGAGTTGTGGTTGGGGGCGAGTTGTGGGGGCGAGTTATGGCTGAGCAATTATCCGCGAACCGATGAAACAATTCCGAAATTTTGAAATTCCCATTCAAAAATTTGTATTTTGATTGATTAGATATTCGCAATTTTAGCAATACCCATGGCGACTGATAAGTTAAAAGCAAACGCGCTAAAATCCGAAGACTTTCGGCCAAAAAAATCAAGGCAAATTCACTGAACATCGCAAATTTTGTGATGTTTGAGAATGCGGGATTCCAAGTTGTGCTAACCTATTTAAGAGTAGAAACATTGAATCCACCTGATTTTGACTGTCTGATAAGTTAATTAAAATTGTGCTTAAGTTCTCTCTCTTGTCACTCTCGTTTTGCTGTCACCGGAAGAAATCACTTTTTACAAAGTACTCACGATCACGACTTAAAAAGTAATTAATCGGATGCAGTTTTAAACAATAATTTAAAAAAACAGCGCCGATAAAACTGAAATCAGCATTTTATCCGAAGTCATAAATACGATAGCAGTGGCGAAAACGGAACGACCAGGATAAGTAGAAAAACAATGGATTTCGGCTCCGAGAATAAAAAATATTGATTCTGCCAAAAGTAAATAAGCCCAAAAAACCGTTGTGAACATCCGAAATTTTTAAATTGAACTGCCCGAGTTAAGAACGATGAAAAACTTGTTTTTAAATTTGGTACTTCACAAATAACGTTTCAACATAGTGAATTTCTTAACTAGAAAGTTTGAGAAGCGTCGAAAAATCATTATTAAATCATGTAAGCTATTTAGCGAATGCCAAAAAATACAAAGTGCTAAATCAAGCGCTGAAAACTCTTGAATAATCACACTTTTGAAATAGGTAGATAGTACAGAAAATAGCAGGCTATTGTAGCGGTGTTTGGTACGTTGCAGAAAAAATTTGCGATTATAAAGGTAAATATTGAAAGCTTAAAGAAATTCCTGAAAATTCGGACATTGTCGGAAGGAAGGTAGTGTAATCTTACATAAACAGTGACCGGCTTAAAATAATAATAATAATGCATAAAAGACATTGATTTTTTTCATGATTATTCAGTAACAATGGCTTTGCTTAGAACGTCAAAATTCCAAAAATCTACCTACTTCATCTCGTGGTCCAGGAGTGATCCTCACTTTTCTATAAATGAAGTTTCGACTTTCTTATCCATTTTTATCCGTCTCCATTTCCTCGAAAAATTTCCCTTTTCTTTATCTTCAGCTGAAAATCTTCGAATCTTCACTTTTGTATGTAGATGTCTACATACATGTACAGCATAGAAAATTCTAAGGGTCAGGCCCAAAAAATTATAAAAAATGTTTTTTCGGGCTGAAAAACGACGGGTACACGTTAAAAACACTGTTTTTAGACGTTTCAGAAAATGCTCGTTCTTTAGAGAACATAAAAACATAAGATAAATTTCGAAAAAATTGTAAAAATTGAACAAAATATAGTCAAGTATATATGGCGCCGAAAATTTAAGACTTTTGAGCCAAAGGAGCTAAAAACGCTTAAAAAGGCATTTATTTAACAATTTTATGAAAAATCGACAATTCTGGGGGGGTTGCAGCCATCTAGCGGGGTGCTAGTAGCCATTCTGGGGTAAAACTACCCAAACCCCCCACCCCCGCCAAGAATACGTATGGATGTGACAGCAATTAGCAGAACTGATCAACTTGATAAATGGCACACAGTTGCGTCAGTAGTCATGCATAATTGTACGAAATCGCTCGGATGTCGTGCATACACATGTCTATTGTAGGAAAATAAGCTTCTTTCGTTACTTTTCTTACCTTGACTTTAATTTGCGTATCAATTCCCGATTCCCAAACTAATCATGTTCGCATGTCGTGAGGGATGATACTTTATATTTTAACTATTTCAACGGACACGCTAAAAACCTTTTCTAAAGATATGCTTATGCAGTACAGATCTAATGCTGCGCAAGTCCTGGAAATTAGCTTTCGCAACAAACATTAGTGGAAATGTCCTTTCTCGATTATATCTACCGTGCGTAGGATCTTTTAGCAGTTTTTAGATAGTCACTTGGCGGGTATATTATTATTATTTTGAGTACCTACGTCGGCTTGCAGCTAATACGGATAAATTCAATTAAAAGAGGACTGCAGCATCTAAATACATTAGGTACAAAAATACTTATGCAATCTTTTTTTGATCAAGATTATTACCAAAAAGACAATCAAGTATCAGCTGGAGTGAATACGAAAATAGATATTTATTAGTCGTCGAGACCGGAAATGCATGTGCGGGGGTTAGGGGTCTAGACCCCAGAATGAAAATGAAAAATTTAGCGGGGGAAATGAGGTAAAATGAAGGCAAAAAAAAAGTTAAATTGAGAATTTTCTGCAAAAGTGCTTCAAATTGACCAGAGACTGTGTAATAACGTAGTTTTAACACGATTTTAGCGCTTCTACCAGTTTTTTAGGTCATTTTGGCCCAAAAAAGCTCAATTTTTGACCTCTTTCCCTAGACCGGCTGATCCCCTCGCATCGACTATGCTGTGCATCTATGGTCGCGACTGGCATGGATGGTCAGGCGCGTGCAGGGTCAGGAAGGACTATCTTGATTCTACGGAAAGAGAAAAGCGACGCTGCAGTCAGGAAGAATAAAGGCGCAAAAAACGAATAAAAAGGCCAAAATTTCAGGAAATGCGTATAGTTGTCCGTCCTCAAGTTGAATACTGTTGAAGTTTTCAGTGCAAGAATGATTAAGAAATGTGTTTTCTTGAGCGAATTTTCCAGCCTTAGACATTTTAGATTACATTCAGTTTTTGTTAATCTTTCAAATATTTTTTTGATAAAATGAAAGTATCAAGTAAAATTTAAACGAAATGGTATAATTTTTGATAAATAGAATAAATTAAAAAAATTAAATAAATGCGTAAAATCACATGCCTGTTCATAACTGCATTGAACATGTGATGCTCTATGAAAAATCTTTTGCTTTGCATGCATACATACCACTTAAACGTGCTTGTAAATCAAGAGGCTTACTTATCCTTATGCTACGCAGCAAAAAAACAATAAATATAGTGCCTCCAGCCAGGAGGTCAGTTTGAGTATTAGTTTCTTAAGTAGACTATAAAGCTTTACTTAAGTAAACTGAATTTCTGGATAAATAGCAGTATATCCGATCAAATCACACGCGATTTGCATTAATCCTTTTGTTTTAATTCTTATTGTAAGTGATGACATTGTGACAATCGTACGGTCGCATCTGTCGAGCAGACAGAATGAAAATAAGAACACAGAATAAATACATGCATATTATAGATCATCAAATAGCCACTACGACCATATCCTATCGCTAAACTAACATTTTCAAATTTTCAATAAGCATATTAGGCATTGATTCATATTGTACGTGCATATGTAATGAATCTAATGCTGACAGAGAATCACTTTGTACGGAATGAAGACGCAGCAAACGTATTTTCAATTAATTGGACGACAGATAGAAGAAAGGCGCTCCAGACAGAACTTTCTAAGTAAGTCAATAATTAGGACTTCACACGATACTCAGAAAATTTCTGTTAAGGCGACTGTATTTTTTATAGAAAATACAGGTAAGTACACAATGAAAAGAAAATTCATATTGATTACCACAAAGTCGGATTAGAATCAATAATCCACT
Organism: Mermis nigrescens; assembly: GCA_036768485.1. NCBI lineage: Eukaryota > Metazoa > Nematoda > Enoplea > Mermithida > Mermithidae > Mermis > Mermis nigrescens. The sequence goes on along the minus strand of JAVLUZ010000145.1, from coordinate 10,326,164 downwards.
ATTAAAATCAAAGCAGCAAACCAAAATTTCGACATGAGCACTATCATAAGGATAATAAATTCAATTAAGCAACAGTCTATCGAATTCAATTAAGATAAACGCAGAAAAAACAGCAGAAATTATGAGAACAAGTTATTTTCTGATAATTTATTTAATTAACAGTTCCATATTACTGACTTCATAAATTATTGCAATTTAGATTACTTAGCCTGGATGACATAAGTTCACAACGAAACGCTGTTTTACGGCTTCGATTTTAATAAAATTCCTAAGCCTACTACTAGAGGACTATTGATTTTAATCCGATTTGGTTCGCAGTAAGAATGGATTCTTTTCATCGTATACTTTTATCAAGATGCTCGATTCCGTTATTAATTCAGGTGATTGTTTTATTTTTGTCTTATTTCCCATGTGCTCAAATTTATGAATAATAATAGTAAAGAAATACATAAATAAATAAGTAAATAAATAAACAAAAATGAACGAATAAGTGAATCGAGAAAGAATAAAAACAACTCAATTGAGAAATAGATAAAAATTAATAAATTTTTCTACTCATACTTCAATAAACCTGTCATATTTTATTTCATTTACTTGCAGGATTTACTAGTAGTTTCCTAATCTTTTTGTTAATGGTATTTACGCTAAGTCAGTCTACGTATTCAGCGATTTATTTAATACCAGTTCTTGGATTCACAACACAGCTATGTTTTGTAAGCATTCCCTATTCCTACATTCAATAAATAAGGACGAAGCATCGCATTTATATGTACAACTAGTATTAATGCAAAGCACGTTTGCTCAGCAAAAGGACACGGATTAAGTTTACCAAACATGCGATCATCTCGTACATGGTAGTTCATTGTTCTACCAATAAGATTAGAGAGCAAAAATCCGGTCCAGCCAATAGGATTTAGAGTTAGCGCGAGTTCCCTGTCTTACTGTAGAATGCAAATATATATTTTTACTGATGGATTAATAGATTGTGAAGGTTGCTTGGAATTAAGTAAGATTTCTATTCAACCTACCGTCTCTTCACTTTCGCTATTTTTTATTAGATTAAGTTTCCGATTTGTTTATTCCTTCACTGGCCGTTCGCATAGTTTGCCAGTGATATTTTCCGATCATAGGGGCCTTTGTTTAGCCTCCTTGATGTCTAAATTCGTAAAAAATATTCAAAAAGTAAATATTTAATATTGCATTGCGTTCGCAACAGCCACCTTCATTTACGTTATTATGCCGCAATATGCAAAAAGTCCTCAATCTCTTTCAGTTGCGCTTTCAGAGTGCTTCCTAGCAGTTTAAATTTCTTCTGTTGAAAAATCACTAATTTAAGAATAAGTAGGTACTCACGTAAGAGGACAACATATTGTTAGCTACGGTAACATACTCGTGTGTATTTTCAGCAAAAATTCAGATAGCCATAATGCCGGTTTCAGAATTTTCATACGGTACTCCAATTTTTCCAAAACAATCGAAATTGCATTCCTATAAGACATCCTGAATGTTTTTAGGTTTTTCACCAAAAAGACGATTAATATTGTTTAAGCGAGTATTTTCACCTCAGACTCACTGTGCGGTCTCTGGAACTTGCGGTGCGTAATCTGGCACAAAACGAAGATTCAATACGGGATGCATGGAAAATCATTGAATATTAATAAAGTTTAATCCAAAAAATGAAAAAAATATGATGAACAATGACTGGAAAACATTTCCAATTTTTATCTTGATGGTAGTTAAGGTGCTTGCCCTAAATCCTTTATTGGTTCACAAGTTTTGTGAGAGTGAACCGTAAGGTTTCACGATGGAATGAAAAGAAATATCAATCCGATTTCACTTGGCATAATCTCAATGATTTTCATACAGTTTTTTAAATCAAATTTTATAAATTTTTTCGCGCTGATTCGTACACCTAATTTTTACGCCAAATTCATTAACATGGAAAATTTTACAGTCTTAAGCATATTAATTTTGAACGTTTTTATCTCATTTCTACAAATTAAAAAAATTGCGCTGCGCTTCAAGTAGCATTTTATTCAACTCCAGCAAGGAATCACGTACGGGATCTGCAATGATTTAATTTATCTTTATTCATCCTTCTGCTTCAATTTTCGTAATTTTCGGGCATTTCGTATCAGGTTTTAGCGGATTTATGACAAATTATTCGCATTTTTCAGCCGAAACATTAAAATTTTAAAATTTATCAAGTGTAATACTAGAACAGATCTTATCGGAAGACAGTAGAGAAACAAAACATCAAGAATGAAAGATTCAATTTTTTTATTATTTTGACAGTTTTGAGAAGATATGCGGTGGTGCTCCAATCAGGAAATTCTAGATCCGTCGCTGGCTCGTGGTATATTAAGCGTTCAAGCTGATCGCTTTTAACATTATACTAGCAAATGGGGCGCTTCGCTGCCTGCCATCTGCTAGAGTGTTTGTAAACAAATAATATCTTAGCCAGTAATTAGTATAAAAATTGAATGACTCTGCAATGAATCGGCGAGCGGTTTTTATATTTTTTATATCTAGCTGAGCTGCCCGGCGTTGCCCTGGCTGATTTTACGCCTGATAGCTGTATGAGATTGAGATGTCTCTTGTATTTTTATTTTCGGGACTTTTGATGTTTTTGGGATATTTCTAAAAAATTGTTGGTAAAAACATATTGTATTTTTTAAATTTTTTAAAACTGTCTTTTGTCAACCATTTCTTTGATTAAATCCATATTTCTGACGTTATAGAATGGTTCTGAGAATTCTTTATCCTAAATCATATTTTTGATGTTCTGGGATGTTCTGAAAATTATACCATTAGATGGTTTGAGATGTTTAAAAATTTTGTTTGATCATAACCATTTTTTAACGTTTTGGAATATTAAAAAAACTTTTTGGTCCAAAACCATACTTTTGATGTTTTTGGAGGTTTAAAAATTTTTTTGGTCAAAACCATTTTTTTGATGTTTTGGGATGTTTAAAGATTTTTCGGTGCAAACCATATTTTTTATGTTTTGGGACCCCAATCTTACTGCACAAGATATGTTATAGCACTGGGTATGGTATATCACGTCCTATCTTGTAGCATGGGGTATGTTATATCATAATCCTATCCTGTAACACTCGGGTATGTTATATCACGTCCTATCTTATAGAATGGGGCATGTTATATCACATCCTATCGTATAGCATGGGGTATGTTACAGCACGTCCTATTGTATAGCATTGAGTATGTTGTATCACGTCCTATCTTATAGCGTCGGGTTCAACTTTGTACAATGTTCAACTTTGCCCTCATTGTAAACAAATACAAAAAGTTGCATATTAAATTAGCCGCTAGAAGCAAAAACATTTGGATTTGTATTTTCGAAAGCCGCATGTTTTGCTGCTTTCTTCGAAAGCCGCATGTTTGCTGCTTTCGATTGCTTCGCATTAAATTTCACGCGCGCTGGTTTACAAGGTCAAAAATTTTGACTTGGTGCAAGCTCTTTTTCAGTGATTAATCATGTTTATAAGTACCCGTACGTGATTTCCTTTCAGCCCGTCTCATACATGTTTTACGATGCCAGATCATATATTTAAAGTAGCGAATATGGAATCAGCGGTCCCAGAAACCCCAGGGGCCAAATTTTGGAAGCAACAGTCAATCAGTGCTTCTGCAAAGAACAAAAACCTAAATTTTATGCTATGCATAGGTACTCTTTGGGCTCCCGTACCTCAAAACCAATCCGTGAATTTTTCTTCAAATTCTACAGTAAGGTCAGTCATAAGATATCCAATAATTGGTGAAAACTTTAAAAATTTATCCGCTGCGATTTAAGATATTTGATGAAATAAACTTGTAAATCACGTTTTTCTTACGGCATCATATCAGTTCACACTGTAGTGTAATGTGGTTTACACCAGTCGATAGCGCATAAAAAGTTGATCTAGGTTGGCTTTAAAATTTTACCCTGCGGCAATTGCGTAAGCGGCTAGAGCGACCAAAACCTTTTACATAAATCCGTAGTTTCCGGGTTTCAGGAGTCCGATCGAGCCATTTTAATCAACAAATCGTAATTAGCGTCCCGAGAATACCCATTGAGTGAAAAAATAAGTATCACAAAATTAATCAGTAAAAACTTTTTGCCTCACGCACACACACACTTACACACAACTCGAAATTAGTATTATAGATGTACATATATTAGCGACCTTTCTATTTACAGAGCACCAAATCAGATTCTGAATCTCGAAAGGATTTTACTAATCGATTTATTGAATTCGAACCCAAAATGACATTACAATTTGAATATCCTATGGCTATAGGGTCATCGTCGACTGCTTTGCGTTTTGGCACTCCACTAATAGGGAAATTTTCTTCGGCCGAAATACGAGGATTAGGCGAAAATAGCATTGGTTTTAAGCAACGTACATGTAAGTGTGCAGACCATAGATGAACACCAAGAAAATTCTGGGGGAGTGAAATCACCAAAAATTGCCAAAAATCGACGAAAATGTTACTAAAAATAGAATTCCGAGGAGTCTACAGTAATCTGTGGGGGTTTTTCAACTTCTGGGGGTGTATATATCCACACCCCCACGCCCATACGCGGTGCAGACCCTCCTTAATAAGAATGATTGACCAATCGAGCTCACTATGATAATGCTTAAAAACCTGCAAAATAAAATGTTTTATTTTATTTATTTCTGCACTTTTTAGTTGATAAAGAGAAAATTGGTCATTTTCTGAAAGCTGTTAAAGATTTTATTATTTTCATAAGTTTATTTATCGTAATCAATGGAATGCTCGCATTTCGAATTTTTATTAGAACACTTGGAAATAACTCAATAGTATAATATCGAAAGAAATCATATTAATGTACTGACATGACTTGATATTAAGGCTCACGAAAACGATGTTTTTTTATAAAATTCACCTTATTGTAAGTTGCTTATAAAGCCGATGCGGAAAAACGGTAAGCGTGCATGCTTAACATCACTGAATTATTAACAAAAAGTTCCATAAAATATATTTAAATCCTCACCAAGAGTAATCTACGACGCTCAACTATCTTCTTGCTAGTGTCAAAAGATATTTTTTGACTTGTAATTTATCCATTATTTTATCACTTCACTCAAGTAATGTCAAGTTTGTAATAGTGTTGTCAAATTATAAGCAGGTTGATTTAGTTGATACTCATTATTCTATTGATGAACAATTTTTTGCCTCTAGGCTCGAGTATCAGTACGTCAAAGCTTCGGCGAACAAGAACGTCGTTTAATTCATACCAACTGGAAATTCTCGAAACAGCTTTCGCGGAATGCCAGTATCCGGATATCGGTACCAGAAAACGACTCTCAAAAAATATTCGTTTACCCGAATCCAGAATTCAGGTAATTTCCTGAGACTTTGTGAGAAGACGACGTGTCATGTTCATTTAGCCTAGGAATTCTGGAAGTCAGCCTGTGATTATTTTCTGAAGTGCCTTTTTTGGGCTTAGAACCGGCGGGTACGTGTCGAAAAATGTTTTTAGACATGTCAAAACGACTGTTTGGCAAATCGATATTTTTATGCCAAAAATCGCTAAAAAGGCTATAAAAAGCTTATTTTCAATAGTTTTTCGGGAAATCAGAAATTTTGGGGATCAGCAGCATTTTGTTCGACTCAGCAGCTATTCTTGGGGATCAAAACCCAACCTCATAAGAACACATATATTATTTATTTATGTAAGTAAGATCATAAACGAAGACAAATTCGTCGCTGGGTTTTGCATTTCAGGATTTTGAACTTAAATTGGATTGGTTATGTACGAGTATGTAAGTCACTTTAAAAAGAGATGTATCTGAACAGTGGCGGATCTAGGATTTTCTTGGGGGTGTGGTGCCTAACCTATTCCAAAAACAGTCACAAATAGGTCCAGAACTCGCCCTTGACGTGCGAAATACCGTTTTTCGACGTTTTTCACTGTCTACTTTTGTTTAAAATCACTTTTGACGCGACATTTTTTCGGAAAATTTTTAACTTTTAGGCGATTTTATGCTAAAAAATCACAAAATTTCTTTGACTTCAGCGGTGCGGAGCGCCTTAAAATTTGAGAAAATTAGTTGGAAGGATGTTTAGAAGCTTACTCTCTATTTCACAGAAGCTCGGTCATAAATTATAAAACTACCTCCGACAATAAGCTGACAGATTGTGATTATAGCATTGATCTGATATATAATTATCGTAACCCTCGGCTTACTGTCGATAAAAATTCTTAAAATCTTTGCATGAAATTATGTGAAACAGACTGTAGTTTACCGCACGATTTCCTGTATGTTGACATAAAACGTCGAAAATTTTTAAAAGTTATGCCTGAAAATAAGATAAATCTATGCGGAAATAGCTGTTTCTGCTCTTGAAATTGTTTTAAAATCTCTTCCATGAGCAAAAAACTGACTTCCAGGCAAACGTGGGCAGCAAGGAAATTCTGAAGGGGGTGCAAGATTTTTCAAAGGTCAAAAAATGGCCTTAAAAGTGGTGGTATGGCGAAAAAACACCATTTTTCGACATTTCTAATCGAGCACTATCCACTGGCATCTAAAAATTGCGAAAAAAACGAAAAAAATTTTTAAAAATTGAATCCTGAGGGGGGTATTTTGATTTAAGGGGGGTATTTTGGTTTCTCGGGGGGTGCATATACATACTCCTAAACGTACCCCCAAACCCCACGCCCAGGTGTGCTTCCAGGTCGCCAAGAAAGTAAATAAAGGTCATTAATAGGTATTATCCGGCGCGAAGCGCCGGAAAATTTTGAGAAATTATGACTTGACGGTAAAAACCATAGCAAATTACATATCCATTCTTTATCTCGCCAACTATTTTTGGCCAATGGTGGGGGGACGGCCGCCCCGCCCCCCTTAAATCTGCCCCTGTGTTTGGGCATTGATTTATTGATTTTTCACCAACAGTAAGATATACGAGTATTACAATAATTGCATTGAGCTGAACTATGATCATCTTAATTATCGATTTACTGCTAGTGAAATTGTTTCAAAGAGACTATAGGTTTTTGAGTTAGGGGTTTAGTTATTTTCATAACTAATATTATTAGTTCATATTGTGCCATGATTTTAATTTCAATCACTGGTTAGATGGACTGAGAAAAAGAAAAATATGAAGGAAAAGAAAAGCAGAGCCGAAAATAAATTAAGATCGAAATTTTTCACCTAAAAAGCGTAAAAGGCGGTTTCTTTGCTGTTACAACAAGTAGATAATTTTTAGGGTAAATAAATAAACCTTCACGCTGACATCCCACACCATGCTTACCATACATAGGCGTGAAAGTCTGAGGGTCTGAAGGTCTGGACTCCTCGAGAATCTGAGACCCCATAATGGCGTTTTTGACGATTTCGCGTTTGATACTGTCCGGCAATTTTGAACTGAAGGAGCATTTTATTAATCCTTTTAAGGACAAAACCAGTATTGATAACTCATTTTCCGGCCTATCACGGCTCCCAGACACCCAGAATTTCGTTAGATACTGCTAATGTTTGGTGTTAAACCATGGATCGGCTATATTGTGCGCTTATTCTTGACTTAACCGGTCTCATTGGTATCTTCTAGGTATGGTATAAAAACAGACGTGCCCGGCAAAGGAAGAAACTAAAAAATACGCCATTATCTGATAGTGGTGATCATTGCGTCTTAAATGTGACAGAAATGGACAGGACTCAAAGCGATCGGATTATAAGTGAGTTAGAGTAGAGTGTAGTACCAAAACTGGAAGCCTGATTGGTTGTGGTGCATAATTAAATAATTTAATTGACGAATAGTCTTCAGTAAAAGTAGCCTATTTCCGCAAATCTTGTGCACGAAATTCATTTTCAGCGCACAAACGAGTGAAGACTCTAGATATATAATGGTGTCAACTGTCAATGAATACTGAATAAAATAGTAAAGCTATTAATGTGCTCGTCGATTAGTCTGCTTCATAGTCTTTGGTTCAATTTGAGCTCCTTAATCGACAAAAATTTACTCTCGCGGACTTTGGAATAGTCAACTTTGTGCTTGTTGAAGAGAGCTTATTTTGACTTTTCTGTCAACTTTATTGCTTCAAATCGCATGTGCTTAATATAACGGAAGTGAGCTATCTATTGAAACAAAAATTTTTAGCCCTCAAAACGACTTCAATTCAAATGCTAAATTAAAGGAATCCATTTCTGTAAGCTTGTTCTTCAGAATTGAATCAGAATATCTGAACAATATATGCATAGCTATAGGCATTATTTTTGCAATTGTCGCGAATTCTTTTAGGCGAACTACATTTTGCTTTTCAGCCTGGAATCCAAGCCTCATCGGAATATATCCCGAATTTTGCTCACTGAATAAAGCACATTTATCTGCTTGCTGCACAGTGAATAACATCACTCCACAATGCAGTCGTTCAACTTTTGATGCCCTTAAAACGATTGGAAAATCATTTTATCATCACCAGTAGCCGGCCTCCATAGATATAGACCGTCTGATATCAGCTTAATTTAAACGACAAAGAAACTATAGAAATAAAGAAAGCTGATGATAAAACGCATTTGCATGATTGTTTCTCATATAACAGGCACACTCACGCCACACACATTCTCTTATCTGAATTTCTACTGATTCTTGACGTACCTATATTAATGTATGTACATTTTATTTAGCATCATTAGTTTCAGAAAGGAAAATGCTTATTGTGTTATAGTCTGTTTCATTAAAATTTAGGGTTTCTGAAAAATTTTAAGGTATCTAAACCAATACAGTAAATATGATATTCTACAATATACTGAGTCATATGGAGACGTATGCACATTTGTAATTGTTCCGCATTGCTGCATCAAGATTTTAAACCATTTTTGTAGCCTGATTCCTGCGGATAAATTCAGAAGACAACTGCAGTTAAATGAAAAAATTGTTCATTTATAACAGTGCATAAATTCGTTCGGCTAATCGATTTCCTTATTATCGTAGCAGGACCCGATTTCTTCATCGCTCGACCGGCGACCTTTTAAAAAAATTCGCTACCCGTGGTCTGTTTTTGAACGTCGTGCACGAATTCAATCAAAAAACTAATTTCCTTATTACTGTAGCACTCAATTTATCCTTTGCATTGCACGGTTGAGTTGGTAGCGATTTTTTATGGGTCGCCGATCGATTAATGAAGAACTCAGGTGTTACAGTGAAAAGAAAATTGGTTTGCCGAGCGAAATCCATGCACACGAGATATCAAATGCTATAGTAGGTACCAACGTAATATGAAAATTAGTTAGCTGGGCGAATCAATACACTATATGTAGGTATGAAGAGTAAAAAACTGACTATACCCCATAGTCAGTTTCATATGCTTGGAAATCAATTTTCAGCAATGAGTGAGCAGATACAAAAGTAGTTTTTAGGCAACTTACTATTATACAATTTTGCATAATGAAATATTATGTGCTTATCAAGTGCTGAACTCAGTATCGTATTTGCTGCTTAAGTGTAAACCGCTTTTGCGATCGATTTACATCGATTCAGGAATTGTGAACGATGCACAAATTCTCGGGAAACAGACTACATGTATAATAGTTTATGTTAAATTTGTTTGAAAGAGACCATTTTACATAATAGTAGCTTAGGAGTCGGAAGAGTGTAAAGAATAAAAAACAAAAACTTTTATGCAAAAAGTTATGGAGGTTACATCATTCATAGAGTTATATAAAAATAAATACATACTGTTAAGCCTATCTTCAGTGTTTCTTCATGTTATGATCACCGTCTTTTTTTCCAGCGATTTGGTTGACATTATAGAGCAGACCCAAAATTGTTTTCCACTTTTTCTGACCTTTTTCCACGTTTTTTGGGAGGTCTAAAAACGTTTAAAATAGAGCGCCTGTGTTGAAAAATCAGTGTTTTTTGAGTAGAAAATTTTACGTACACATGCAATAGCGGTGTTTGATGCACTTTTTGTATGAAAATTTCGCGCTCTACAAGAATTATCACGATCAGTATAATTTGACTTTTTCTATAAGTATATCTCTGTTTGGAATCACCTACCTGATTTTGTAGTCTCTTCCCCTAACTTAAATATATTCAAATCTAGATTAATTGATGTCGACTTATCCAAATTTATTAGAGGGCGGGCTTGAATCGTCATTTTCATGACTCGCTCGTCGCTTTTTGCTGTACGCGTTTACTCTTTTGACCGTACGTTTTATTACTCTTTTACATCCTTCGTAATTGTCGCGTTTCGGTAATAAATTATTTCATTCATTCATTCATTCATTTAAAAATGCTGCAATTGGCGCGACGCGGCTTAAGATTAATAATAAGTAAGAATTAAATCAATTCGGCGCGAAGCACCGAAAAATTTCTGAATTTTTCACTCTCTAAAACGCATTTTTTAACATTACAAAAATTTTCCACAAATGCCAACCAAGCCTAAAAATTTTTGCCATTTCCCAAAATTTCGGTTGACAAACAGACCAAAAAGTGGAAAAAAACGGCGGTCATGATCAGTGGTGTTGCTAATGCTGGCATTGGCGTAGCCGGTTCACATGGACATTTATTACTAATAAACCAAACTGATAAAATTTAAAATGACGAGACACATGATAGATAAATTACGAATAAGTAACGGGACATGCGAGTCAATGGAATGACAAATTTTACGCGCGCCCCACAAGAAATCTAGATAAATCAAATTTTGCTAACAAGACAAGAAAATATTTGTTGTCCAAAAAATACGAGAAATCTGGTAAAACACAAATACATGATAAAACAGCGACTGAGCAAAGGGACACACGGATCACGGAGTGTAACATAGTCATATCATAAGGGCGTATGTGTGCAGTCGGTAGCATCTGAGGAAATGAGAGAGTTGCTGGCAGTCGGCTTCAAAACGTGGATGGACCCATACCTGGACAAAGGCCGGTCTTCCAGGTGATACCGGCGGCCAAAAATTGTGGTTGGTTGCTGGTTCGAAAAAGGGTTGTTTTGGAATATGTTACCTCTTAACTTTTCCGAAACGTTCTGCATGTCTGCATGCATCATTTGCGTTTGTTTTATCCGTCTTAATTTACTCGCATTTAGCATCATCAATCAGTACACTAATTGTTTACAACTATAGTTTTTAGAGTGTTGTTCACCTCTGTAAATTTTTTAGGCCGTTTTATCATCCTCAGCTCAATTTCGCAGATTTTTAAAGGACAAGACAACGCAAAAAATTGACCTTATTATGGAAAATTTCTACCCTATACTTTACATAAGTCCAATTAAGCAGCCTTTTTACAAATAAACGATGAAATAATTTATTATATCTGTCAAATAGTGCGTGAAAATCTTGGCCTTTTTATTTTTTAAAACATCAAACATTACATCTGGCACGAGGCGCCAAATAATCTTGACCTTCTATCATCTTAAGCTCAATATGATCGCTTTTCAGAGATACGAGTATACAAGCAGTACCGAAGCTTATTACCGTTCTCGCCACACAATTTGCAGCCTTAATCATCCTTAAACTTCGCTTAGGTTTGTAACTGCTTCTTTCATGCGAAACAGGAAATAAGAATATTAAATCTAGCAGAAATGTTGATAATTTCCTATTTCAGCTCAATTTTAGGAATTTATCGAAACAGACTTATGAATAAATTAGTAACGTCGGCATTATTAATGGAAAATTATGGCATTTTCATCACCTACGACTTAATTTTGAGGCATGTAGGGTTGATTAGTGACAGGCAAAATTCTGGTATTTAGATTTTTGTCCTCTGAAATTTTGCGCCAGCTGTAAAACTTTAACCTAGTACAAAAATATATTTGACTAAACGTCTGTCGACGAGCTCCATATAATGGCGAATGAAAATATTCGAAAAAATCTAAAATTTTTGATTCGAGAAATGTTTTAGCATTTTTACTCTTTTAAACTCAATTTTGCAGCCTTTGAAGACAAACAGTGCAAAAACGGGCGTATTATAAAACTGGCGAAAAATTCTTGACGTTCTGATCTCCTCAAGCTGAATTTTGAAGCTTTCCTAATAGAAGAGCGCTTAAATTATATCTGGCGCGAAGCGCCAAAACATTTCTACATTTTTATCTTTTTAAACTCAAATTTGCAGGTTTCTGGATATAAACAATCCAGTAATTATGCCTGGCGCGAATCGCCGAAATTTTTTGAGAGTTCTATCCTTTTACCTAAATTTTGCAACTTTCTAAACAGCAATACAGTAATTATAGTTTGCGCGAAGCGCCGTAAGTTTCCGATGTTTTTATCCTTATGAGCTCAATTTTGCAGCTATCTGAATGTATGCAATAGAAATTATATCCGGCGCGAAGCGCTGGAAATTTTCGATATATTTATTCTTTTATGCTCACTTTTGCAGGTTTACAAATATAAGCTAAGCAGCATTTATATCTGGCGCAAAGTGGGCGTTTTTATGAAGCTCAATTTGACACATTTCTAAAGATAAGAAATGTAGAAATTATTTTAAATCAATGTTTGACTTCAGTCTTGATAGCCAGCCGCAGTAGCAGCAGATATTACGCCCTGATACCTGCACCGATTGCATGCCTCTGTCCAGTGTTTTTATACAAGGTCCCTTTGTTCAAATGCAAAGACGATCTCCGAAGTCTTTCAATTTATAGGTTTCCAAAGATAAGAAATACAGAATAGTATGAAATATTTCGATATTTTTACCATTTTCAAGTTTATTTTGCGGAATTTTTCATAGACAAATAAATCAGGACCTTCACATGCGGACTGGCGTTTTTTCAGTGTTTTACGTCATCTACTTTCATTTGAAATCGATTTTAGCACAACATTTCTTCGAAAATTTTTAAAGTTTTCGACAATTTTGTGCGAAAAAAATCATCAAATTTCGTTGACTTCAGTGAAAATCCAGCGCGAAGTACCGGAAAATTTGTGGATTTCTGGCGGAAGGACGTTTAGAAGCTTGAATTACTGCTCGGTTTCCCGTATTTGTAGCGTTTGATACGTAGCGTCGAAAATTTTAAAAAGTTGTACAAGAAATGAAAATAGAATAAAAGTATGCTGAAATAGCTATCTGGCGCGAAGCGCCGAAAAATTTTCGACATTCATATACTTTTGAGCTCGATTTTGCACCTTTTTGTATGATAAAAATGCAGAAAATCTTATTTGCCGAAAAATTCCATCTATCGAAAACTGAAATAAGCAAAAGGTGAGTTCTTAAATAAATGGCGCCAAGCGCTGTAAATTTTAGTATTTTTACGCTGTGAAACGTCAAAAACACCTGTAGCTTTTTAGTTAAAAAGTCGGGAAAAATTTTTAGGAATTAATGGTTGATTGGCTGGTTTGTCAGTTTATTAAATGATTGATCGGTTGCTTGGTTGGTTGATTGATTGACTGGTTAAATGGTTGACTAATTGATCGATTGACTGGTTGGTTTGCTGGCTAAGTGGCTGGTTGATTGGTCGGTTAGATGCTTGATTGATCTGATGATTCGTCATTTGGTCGGTTGGTCATTAAATGGGTTGGCTTGTCAGTTTATCAGCAGACTGGTTGGTTAGTTCGTTCATTGGCTGAGTGATTGATTTGTGACTTGGTTGATCGGTCGATTATGCATTGATTGGCTAATTGGTTGGTTGGCCAGATAGTTGTTTGAGCAGTTTGGTTGGGTGGTAGGTTGGCCGGTTAGTTGTTTAATTGGCTAGTTGGTTGGTTGATTGGCCTATTGTTTTGTTGTTTGGTTGGCCATATGATTGGTTGGTTGTTTAGTTGGTTGTTTGGTTAGCTGGTTGGCCACTTAATTGGTTGGTTTGTTATTTGGTTGGCTAGTTGGCTGGCCTGTTGGTTGGCTGTTTGATTGGTTGGTTGGCTAGTTGGTTGGTCGGTTGGCCGGTTGGTTGGCTAGTTAATTGGTTGGTTGGCTGGTTGGCCTCTTAGTTGGTCGGTCGGCTGGTTGGTTGATTGACTAGTTATTCGCTCTGTTGGCCGGTAGGTTGGTTGGCCAGTAAGTTGGGGTGTTGGCTCGTTAGTTTGTTGATTGGTTGGTGGTGTGTTGGTTAATTGGTTGGTTGGCCAATGGGTTGGTTGGTTAATTGATTGGGTATACAGTTGGTTGTTTGGTTGGCCGGTTGGCTGCTTGGTCTGTTGGTTGATTGGTCTGTTGGTTGATTGGTTGGTTGTTGATTGGTTGGTTGGCTACTCAAATGGTTGGTTGGCCGGTTAGTTGGTTTGTTGGTTGGTTGGTTGTTTGGTTGGCCGGTTGGTTGGTTGGTTGCTGGTTGGTTGGTTGGCTAATTGGATGTTTGGCTAGTTAAATGGTTGGTTGGCCGGTTTTTTGCTGGCTTGGTTGGATGGCCAGTTAGTTAGTTAGTTGGTTGCTTGCTTGCTTGGTTGGCCAGTTGATTGGTTGGTTGGTTGGTTGGCTAGTTCCTTGGTTGGCTGATTGATTGGTTAGTCGGCCAGTTGGTTAGTTGGTTGTTTGGTTGGTTAATTGGTTGGTTGGTTGGTTGGTTTCTTGGTGGGTGGGTTGGTTGGTTGGCTGGTTGGTTAATTGGTTGGTTGTTGGTTGTTTGGTGGTTGGTTGGTTGGCTAATTAATTAGTTAGTTGGTTGGCTGTTTAGTTTGCTATTGGTTGACCAGTTGGTTGGTTGGTTGGTTGGCTGATTAGTTAGTTAGCTAGTTAGTTAGTTGGTTGATTGATTCGTTGGTGGGTTGGTTGGTGGGTTGGTTGGTGGATTGGTTGGTTAGTTGGTTGGTTGGTTGGCTGGTTGATTGGTTGGTTGATTGGTTGGTTGGTTAGTGGGTTGGTTGGTTAGTTGGTTGGTTGGTTGGTTGGTTTGTTGGTGGGTGGGTTGGCTGGTTGGTTAATTGGTTGGTTGTTGATTGTTTGGTGGTTTGTTGGTTGGTTAATTAATTGGTTTAGTTGGTTGGCTGTTTAGTTTGCTATTGGTTGACCAGTTGGTTGGTTGGTTGGTTGGCTGATTAGTTAGTTAGCTAGTTAGTTAGTTGGTTGGTTGATTGATTGGTTGGTTAGTTGGTTGGTTGGTTGGTTGGTTGGTTGGTTGGTCAGTTGGTTGGTCAGTTGGTTGGTTGGTTGGTAGGTTGGTTGGTTCGTTGGTAGGTAGGTTGGTTGGTTGGTTGGTTGGTTGGCTGGTTAGTTGGTTGGTTGGTTGGTTAGTTGGTTGGTTGGTTGGTTGGTAAGTTGGTTGATTGGTTGGTTAGTTACTTACTTAGTTGGTTTGTTGGTTAGTTGGTTGGTTGGTTGGTTAGTTGACTGGTTGGTTGGCTGGTTGGTTGTTTGGTTGGTTGGTTGATAAGTTGGTTGATTGGTTAGCTGGTTGGTTAGTTAGTTTTTTAGTCAAGTGCTTGGTTGATTGGTTGGCTGGTTGGTTGGTTGGTTGGTTGGTTGGTTGGCTGGTTGGTTGGTTGGTTGGTTGGTTGGCTGGTTGGTTGGCTGGTTGGTTGGCTGGCTGGCTGGCTGGTTGGTTAATTAGTTTGTTGGTTGATTGTTTGGTTGTTTGGTTGGTTGGTTGGTTGGTAAGTTGGTTGATTGGCTGGTTAGTTAGTTAGTTAGTTATAGTTAGTTGGTTGGTTGGTTGGTTGGTTGATTGGTTGGTTGGCTGGTTGGTTGGTTGGTTGATGGTTGGTTGGTTGGCTGGTTAGTTGGTTAGTTGGTTAGCTGGTTGTTAGTTGGTTGGTTGGTTGGTAAGTTGATTGATTGGTTGGTTAGTTAGTTACTTAGTTGGCTTATTGGTTAGTTGGTTGGTTGGTTGGTTAGTTGACTGGTTGGCTTGTTGGTTGGCTGGTTGGTTGTTTGGTTGGTTAGTTGATTGTTTGCTTGGTTGGTTGATAAGTTGGTTGATTGGTTGGCTGGTTGGTTAGTTAGTTTTTTAGTTAAGTGGTGGGTTGATTGGTTGGCTGGTTGGTTGGTTGGTTGGTTGGTTGGTTGGTTGGCTGGTTATTTGGTTGGTTGGTTGGTTGGTTGGTTGGTTGGTTGGTTGGTTGGCTGGCTGGTTGGTTGGTTGGTTGGTTGGTTTGTTGGTTAATTAGTTGGTTGGTTGATTGTTTGGTTGTTTGGTTGGGTTGGTTGGTTGGTTGGTTGGTTGGTTGTAAGTTGGTTGATCGGTTGGTTAGTTAGTTAGTTAGTTATACTTAGTTGGTTGATTGGTTGGTTGGCTGGTTGGTTAGTTGATGGTTGGTTGGTTGGCTGGTTAGTTGGTTGGCTGGTTAGTTGGTTGGCTGGTTGTTCGGTTAGTTGGTTGGTTGGTTGGTAAGTTGGTTGATTGGTTGGTTAGTTAGTTACTTAGTTGGCTTGTTGGTTAGTTGTTTGGTTGGTTGGTTGGTTAGTTGACTGGTTGGTTTGTTGGTTGGCTGGTTGGTTGTTTGGTTGGTTAGTTGATTGTTTGGTTGGTTGGTTGATAAGTTGGTTGATTGGTTGGCTGGTTGGTTAGTTAGTTTTTTAGTTAAGTGGTGGGTTGATTGGTTGGCTGGTTGGTTGGTTGGTTGGTTGATTGGCTGGTTATTTGGTTGGTTGGTTGGTTGGTTGGCTGGCTGGTTGGTTGGTTTGTTGGTTAATTAGTTGGTTGGTTGATTGTTTGGTTGTTTGGTTGGTTGGTTGGTTGGTAAGTTGATTTATCGGTTGGTTAGTTATTAGCTAGTCAGTTATACTTAGTTGGTTGGTTGGTTGATTGATTGGTTGGTTGGTTGTTTGGTTGGTTAGTTGGTTGTTTGGTTGGTTGTTTGGTTGGTTGGTTGATAAGTTGGTTGATTGGTTGGCTGGTTGGTTAGTTAGTTATTTATCTGGTTGATTGGTTGGCTGACTGGTTGGTTGGTTGGTTGTTTAGTTGGACTACTGATTGGGCTATATGTCTAAATGATCTATTTACATGTTTTAGTAATCCTACATTGGTTTTGCAGCGTGTATCTTCATTTTTTCACAAAAAAATTCAGGTGACACTCGCCATTTTCCCAGGTGATACCGAGTGGCCATCAGGTGATACCGGGTTGAACTGAGTTGAACCCATTGTCCAGGTGTGGATGGACCTCTTGCTTTAAAGTCCAGAACCATAACCAAGTGACTAACGCTCATTAATTTCGATAAAGATCGCAAGGTATTCGTAATGTTTTGCATTGGTTTACCTGCTTATTAGGCTTAGGCTTAGTATCATGGACTGACCAAAATGTTGGTGTTAGCCTTTAAAATAAGCCTGAGTAATGGGATGCGACGAGCGGAGCGAGTGACGCGAGTTGCATCCCATTACTTAGGCTTATTTTAAGACAGTAATTATTTCAGTCAACTGCAGGTAATATAGCATACAGTGTAAAATTATTTGCAGGCAAAAACCAGCGGCCTAGACTGCAGGTAATATAGCATACAATGTAAAATTATATGCAGTCAAAAATCAGCAGTCTAGACTGCATGTAATATAGCACACAATGTAAAATTATATGCAGTCAAAAACCAGCGGCCCAGACTGCAGGTAATATAGCACACAATGTGATATTAATTGCAGGCAAGCTGAAAGCTAATTAATATGGGGAGCTGGCGCTTTGCTCGCATTTCAACCTGTAGTAGATGGTTTTAGAAGGCAATTATTCGAGATGGTCCGGCAGATCTGCTTCCTCGCTAGGGAATGTGTTTTGCGCTGTATGGGTAGCAGCTTCAATAGCCGCCCAGTCACCCAATAGCGCATTTTGATTGGTCAGCGTAAGCCCTGGTCCTGCTTGATAGATATTGAGTAGCTGTTGCTGTTATTGACCTCATTCTGGGAAATTGCTTAACTGTAGTAGAAATAAAATGCTTCAAGAATAAGTACGTACCTACAGTAAAGTACGTAGGTGCATGCCAATGCATTGAGTGTCTATATAGGTACTTTATTTTTAGTCATTTTTGCCCTTTTCTTGCACATTAAAACAATTCCACAGAATGAGGATAAGAACAGCAACAGCTACTCAATACCTATCATGCAGGACCAGAGCTTACGCTGGCCCATCAAAATGCGCTAATGGGTGACTGGGCAACTACTGAAGCTGCTACCCATGCAGCGCAAAAAACACTCTAATGAGGAAGCAAATCTGCCAGACCAGCCCAAATAAAAGTGCCTTCTAAAACCATCTACTACAGGTTAAAATGTGAGAGAAGCGCCAGCTTCCCATATTGATATGCATTTGACTTGACTGCATATATTATCACATTGTGTGCTACATTATCCACAGTCTAGGCTGCTGGTTTTTGACTGCATGTAATATCACATTGTGTGCTATATTACCTGCAGTCCAGGCTGCTGGGTATTGACTGCATATAATTTTACATTGTGTGCTATATTACCTGCAGTCCAGGCCGCTGGTTTTTGACTGCATATAATATTACGTTGTGTGCTATATTACCTGCAGTCTAGGCCACTGGTTTTTGAATGCATATAATTTTACATTGCATGCTATATTACCTGCAGTTGACTGCAAATAATTACTGCCCATCAACATTTGGTCAGTCACATGAATCTACAGAAACAATCCGAGCACTGCCTTATCTGTTTTCGACTTGACGTAAATCAAACCAGTTAGGTGGCAGCTTTCACCGGATACTACTTGCTGTATCTGTACTTATAACGTGGCTATCTTAATACATATGTGAACCAGCGACACGAATGCCAATCAATGTTTAGCTGCTCTTTTTTTAACGAACCAATGTTAAGAGAAGTGACGACATGATCAGGTAACTTGTTTCAAATTTTCGAATATCGTTGGGAAAAGTTGTTGAAGCGAGCATTAGAACACACAACTGGTAATGTAAGTTTATGACGAATAATATGTTTAGGTTAGGGAAAATACAGAAGTCGAATGCATATTGATATGGGAAGCTGGCGCTTCTCTCGCATTTTAACCTGTAGTAGATGCTTTTAGAAGGCACTTTTATTTGAGATGGTCTGGCAGATTTGCTTCCTCATTAGAGAGTGTTTTAATAATAAAGTAACCAATAAAGTCAGGAAGATCGCTCAAACTGCAATATATTTGTACAAGAAATCAAACTTTTCTAAATTAAGATTAGAAAATGGTTCTGAACATTCACGGGGTTATTGTTACCAATGTTTTAGGCTTTGGCTTAGTTATGCATTTATATCGGTGCCAGCGCATGGGCTAAGCCTGAGGTAAATGGGGGAAAATTGCGAAACGTGTACAAAGTCGGTCCCGAAAAGTCATTGTACATTGGGGAAAAATTATTGCTGAATACAAAAAAACCGTGTTTTGCATTAGTGAAATGTCTTTTAGATATTTGTTGGTTTTTTGCAGCATTCTAGTCGTCATATATTAGTCCCAGTCGTGTTATGAGCTGCAAGCATCTTCGAAAGTTGCGCAGTTCCTCTCCACAGATCTTGGATGCTTATCAGATCTTATGCTCAACGCTTATTTATCCAAAAACAGAGCATGACCGCCGATTAAAGGTACGCACATAAATTTGTTTTAATTGCCTTTGGTTTGTGCAATTATATGGTCAATACAATAAATCTCTTGATTGCTGCTTTGTTTCCGTAAATACTACTTTTAGGGTTTAACGATTGAGACGAATGAGAAGTTGATGCAGCTATCAATACCAAAAAACCAGAATAAATGCTGGACAATATATTTCCGTGTTCTTGAATCGACTGTTGCATCAAAAGATCAATGTCATGCTTCAGAAATTAAAAAATACTAATATCCAGTTAGTTTTAAAGCAACATGATATTAAGATATAGGCAGGGTGAATCAAAACGTCTAGATGCTTTTGCTGCTATGAGAGCGAAATGTACACCTTTTTCCACCACACGTTATCCTTTATTAGCACAATTTTGTTTCCGTTCTGTCTTATTTCTCAATATTTTTGTTGGTACAGCGCCTTATTCCTAGCTGCAAAGTGCTTTCTTCAAGTATTTAAGTTGAAGTCGTTCATATTGTAAGCAGTATAAAAATTTTGTTATAAAAACAAAAGAATCCATTCTGGTGCAGGTACATATTTTGCAGAAAAATGCTTAGTTCACTTTATTCATTGTTTATTCGAACAAAGTGTGATTCCCTTAAAAAATATACGACAATGTGAGATTAGTCGCATTCGCAAGTGTAATACAAAGCATACTCATGCAGCAAAGATGCAAAAGTTATACTCTTGTAGAGAAATGAGGCAAAATCATACATTTAACAGGGTGATGGGGATCCCTACCTAAAGGTTGCTGTCCTCTCTACCCTCCCATAGCCAGAAAATTTTTGACCCTCAACCCCCATTTTTTGGAAAAAATTAAATTTTTGGCCGTTTTTATGTTTTTTGTCCGTTTTTGGTAAAAAATTGAAGGTCATTCACCCGTTTCCCCAAAAATGGCCAGGGACTCTTATTCTAAATGTCGAGCCGTTACACGTATGGGCTCAATGAGAGGATTTTCTATCAATGAAAACTTAATTACATGAAAACAGTGACGAATAAGATTAAGCTTTAAAGCTGGAATATGTTTTTAAAGGACGATTTTAATTTGCACACTTTTAATGCATTTAATCTAGCGAGCAATATAAAATTTCGTAGCACCAAACCGATATTCTTTTCATAAGCCCATTAGCAGACTGCATCCATATTTATCTACTGGACCCTTTATTATTTCAGCATAATCGTTTGAATTCAGACTAAAGTTAGGTACTATTAGGTTAAGCACTGGTCGTTTTGTATTTTTTACTTATCGTTTTAAAATCATCTCTTCTTGAAAGGCTCATTTTAGTTTCAATGTGCTTTTGAACTTAATTAGAATGCTTCTGATTACATATTGTAGGATTGATATTGAAACTTTAGGCGATGTGGAAGGTTTGCGTGACTTGTGAAGAGAGAGGCCCACATGTTTATTCGTGCCTGCACTGTGTTTTCTTTGGCTGTTACAACGCAAAACACATACAAAAGCATCTGTCCGACTATGGACACACATTGGGTGAGCTTTTGATACTTTATTGTGCTGTTCGATTGAGATAATTCCAAGATTGTTCTTTTTGCTTAGGTTATTGAATTATAGATCCAAAATAATTCTTTTAAATAGGTAGTCGACATTAGTGCCTGCAAATGGTGAAACATACGCATATGCGATATTTTTTTCCTAAGTTAAATGATGAAACCGATCAAAATAATTGAATAATATGCTTTTTAGCAGTAATAAGTCGTTTTGAGTATTTTTAGCCCATTTTCTTCGTAAATATTATAGTAGTAGTGACGTGTTAAACGATAAACAATTTTGAGAAAATTCTGAATTTTAACTGCTTTCGTATCAGTTCTAGGCACTTTATTGGTGTCTAAATGAATAGAGGAGATTGTTAATTTCCTCGAAGCGTCGAAAAAGGCTGAATATCGCCTAAAATGGTGCAAAAATAATCCTTGGACAAAATTGTCTGACCTTGCCTGATTGTTTGACCCCTCCTCAAGGTACTCTCCATTAACACTAATCATAGATGCAAAAGGTGAGGGATGGCGGGGGGGGTAAAATCCCAGGAATCCAAAACAGTAAATTTAATGTCTACAATTTTTTTGTTTTAACGACCGAAATGGTCAAAATACATAGCCTATAAAACGTTTTTAGTGGTGATATTGCAATTTTAACGTATTTCTAGCCCATTTGACTGCATTATATCGCTTTTGACACTAGAAAATACAGAAACTGATCAATTTTTGGCGGTTTTTGAGTTCGAACAATTTTGACATTTTTACTGCTTTTGACCTCAAAAAATGATGCGAAAAAACGTTCCGTCAGCTCAAATTCGCCGACAGTACGTGCTTTTCTTGCTGACCCTGCAGCGCGGCTAATACCATCCTCACCCCTATGTGCACGTATGCCACTAATGCCGGTTTACGTTTTTTAAGGATGCTAATGAAAATGTGATTAATTTTTCTTCACAGGTAGTTTGTTATTTAATACTACGTCAGCAAAATGACGCTATTGAAAATGATATGCTATTTTCCAATACTAATTTGCAGCTGTGGAAACAACATTTGGTCAAGTT
Organism: Mermis nigrescens; assembly: GCA_036768485.1. NCBI lineage: Eukaryota > Metazoa > Nematoda > Enoplea > Mermithida > Mermithidae > Mermis > Mermis nigrescens. The sequence goes on along the minus strand of JAVLUZ010000145.1, from coordinate 10,304,206 downwards.
TACTGTCAGATCTGCAAAGATTTCGTGTACGATCGTGAATTTGAGATTACTCGGAGACAGTCTGAAAATGCAATGCGTAAATCACTTGGTAAACATGGTCTTGTCTTATAATGTTAGTAGTATATTGCGCAGGAATTTAAAGTGGTGGGAATCACAAATGCATACTTGGGGGGTATGGGGGTTATTCCCCTACCACAACTTTAGGAAGGCATACCAGCCCTTCCAACTCAGGGCGTTTTTGGACCAAATCTGTTGCTCGAGCCATGGAAAGCGTTAAATGACGTCTGATAATATATTTCAAGGTACAATACTAATTTTTCGACCATTAGACTGTCCAGTTAATTCATTCAGACAATTATCTTCCATTATTTTGCATATTTTTGATGTTGCAGGTCATTGACTCGCCCTTATCGTTACTGTTTTTATGCAAATTCAAACATAAATATTTATGAAGAATGAAATAAAACGAATTAATCATCAAAATTTGTCAAAATTTGACAATAAATATAGGTAAAAAATTGCTCATTTACGCCCACCCCCGGGAAACCCGATTTACCCCTCCCACAACTTTTGACCGTGTGCATGTATGGTGGGAATGTGTACTGTAATTAAACGAGTCGTCGAAATAGTCCAACGAGTCGTTCGCGCACTTCACTATTTTCAAATCTTTGGAATCTTAAATCGTGCACGATTTAAATTTCAATTATTTCTATTGTCGTAACTGGTTCCAGTTACAGAATCAGAACTTTTGGTGCTTCACGGTTCGTTATGATTAATCTATTAGGAGAATGAGAAAAATTTTTTCGAAAAAATATAATTCTTTATTAACATAATGGGTAGAGCATGCTGAATAACACCGAAAAATGCACTTAATTGATTTATTAACAGGGGGTCGGGGATCCCCCACCCAAAATTGGTCGTCCCTTATCCCCCCAAAGTCAGAAAATTTTTGATCGACCCCCTAAGAAACTTGCGATTTTTGGCCGTTTTCATGTGCTTTTTTGACCGTTTTTGACTAAAAATTGAAGGTCATTTAAGCTCGCCCTTCCTAAAAATGGCCGGGACTCCCTTCCGAAATTCCGAGCCGTTACATGTATGGTTCGATGTGTTTGTAAGAGCGGGCCCATTCGCACTGCAATAATTCGTTTTTGTACGGTGCAGCTCTTGCTTATGAAACTGATTCCCCAATCTTTTATGCAGGCTTTTCGTTAACGTCGAATTGGCTACCGTCCAAACAGGAAGTGGAACAGATGAAAAACAACTTAACGGACGTGCTGGATATTAGCGTTGACAATTACATTGGATTGCGCGGTTTAGTGAATTTAGGCAACACTTGTTTTATGAATTGCATCGTTCAAGCGTTGGCTCATACTCCGTTATTGCGTGACTATTTTATGGCCGACCAACATAAATGCCACTCGATCAGTTGTCTGATGTGCGAAATGGTCAAAACATATCAAGAAGTGAGGAATATTTGAATTCTCTGAATAACTAGCTGGCTTTTATAGACAAGTCAAGAATTTGAATGCTGAATAAATGGAGCCATTGCTTTGTATGCATAGCATGGGAATTTTGAAGGTGGGCTGAGCCAAAATGTTTTTTTCTTAATTGCCTTTTTTACTCTAAAATATTGGTTTTTGCATTAAAAACACCATTTTTAGCCTTTTGACGACTTTCCTTCAATGCGATAGAAACGCATAAAATGTTTAAAGCTAAATCGATTAAAATGTAGTCACAAATTTTTATTTGGCGCTAAGCGTCGAAAAATTCGAATTTTGAACTAAAACATCGCTAAAGACGCCTAAAATGACATTCTCTAAGATTTACTGTAAAATTAGAAATCAGTCCATTATGACCGCAGTATATCACTTTTAATACTAAAAATACAGAATTGATCAAATTTTGGCGCTTTTTGGTTAAAAAAGTTACTATTAAAAGTACTACATTAAATTTTGAGATTTTTTACTGCTTTTGACCTCAAAAATGATGCGAAAAACGTTACGTTAGCTCAAAATCGCCAGACAGTACCTGTCTGGCTGACCCTTCAGCGGGGCTAATACCGCTCACCTCCCTATGCGCATGTATGCATGTATGGTCCCAGCTTTTTGCGCTATAAATTGTCTTTTAGTTTGAAGATTGTTCAAACTTATTTGACGACTTCGCTAATGTTGTATTGCACGACTGCTTTGTTAGCGTATGTGATTGATGAGTTATTATCCAAAATTTTATAGTAACACAATGTAGTTTGAATCAAAGTTCAATAAGTAATGTATACTTGGTTAGTTTGTGTATCCTATGTGCTTGTATTCGGAAAGCTAATTTGTCAAGATATAAAATTTTATAACTAGGCAAGTAAGTAACTGTAATGCATTTTCGCTTATGTATTTAAGCGCTATTACATATATTCAACAAATAGCATAATTCACGCGTGAACTGCTGTATAAGAAGGAATCGTATAAATACGCATATAGGCTGATCCGTGCTACATAATTGTAAGACATATTGAGAAATCGGGGCGACTGATTTCTTATGAAGATTAAATTTCATTACTTTCTTCCAATTATTATTACTCCTTTCGACGTCTCCCATGTTGCTAATACAGGCAACGGCTTAGAATTTCAAACGGGGTTAGTCGACCCTTTTCGGGGTGGATATTAGTTAAATTAAAAATGTTGGTTTCTAGCTTTTCCGTTTTTTATCTTAGTCCATGTTGGTCGCTTTATTTTGAAGATACATTCCATTTTATTATATTCAGGAAAACTGATACCCAGGTAGAATGCTGATTAGAAGCCAAAAAATAATTGTCTGGTGCATCATACAGAAATAAAGGATTTTAGATGGCCTTTTCTAAAGAGTAACTTCTGATTCCTTTTGAAAAATCAAAAAGCTTACTATTTGAGAGACTTTTTGAAAAAATCTTTATGTTCTGGTTAAAGGGAAATAATCAAATTTAATCTGATTTTGATTAAAAATCGCAGAGAATAAAATTTTTGATTAAAGGTCAAAGGAGCAAGGACGGGTCTAACCGTGTCTGGGTCGCGGTCATTCGGTAAATGATGGTTTGAATGCTTTTATTACCATTTAAAATGTAATTATGACCTTTTTTAATACTTTTCAAATGAATAATTAGTGTTTTTGACTTCGTATGCGAGTACATAGCTCCTTGTATAAGTGCTGTTTGATAACACATGTTCTACTTTACCGATCAAATTGATAGTAAATTAAGTAAATTAATTAGAAAACTTGAATAACTGAGTTGGGATTTTCCTTATTAAACTATAAAATTCTCCTGCGATGCCTTCTGTCTCGACTTTAAGGGAAGTCTAATGGTCGATTTAAATTTCGGTTGCTGGACTCCACCTTAGTGCAGCCATTAATTAAGGCTCAGTTTTTTAATGTCTACCTTAAAACCGGTTGCTCGACTGAAACCTTAACGCTTCCATTAAGCGTTTAATGGTTTCTTTAAGGTAAATTGGGTTGCTGGGCTTCACCTTAACGACTTTAATGGTTTTGTTAAGGTTCATTCTTTAAGGTAGGTCAAGAGCTACATTAACGAACTCATTGATTATTTTTCACATTGAAAAATGGCGCTTCTTCCTATCGTTCCGATTTTTACTATTATGACAAGTTCTCGCCGATTCGAAGTCAAAAGAAGTCCTTTGACTAATTTCAATGACGATGAATTTTTATGACCGATTTAGATTTAGCAAGTTATCCTTAATACTGAAGATTTCATAACAATAATATTATTTTATCCTTTTTTCTAGTTGCAGGCGCTGCCTACTGACAATGCGAATTGTAGAAAAATGGCTGATACAAACCTCATCTTTACATAAATAGAAATTTTTTTAACTATTAAATTTTTCCAACTACATAATTTTATGACAATTAAAACGCGGTTCTTATAGAGACTTCATGTATGCAATTATCGTTTTCACGAGATAACTAAATGATAACATTTCACACTTAAAAAGTAAAGCTTCTTTCATTATTCTTTTATTTAATAATATGATACATGCTCGTCGATCCACGGTCAAATGAAATCCATTGGTTCATTTTAATGACAATAAATTTTAATAAAGATTTTATTCAGGTATGGGAAAAACCCAGATTTGAACATTTTGAACTTTGGGTTTTTAGGTTATTTGGTTTTTTTGGTTTTTTGTGCTTTATTGGGGTTTTATTGGGTTTTTTAATGGAAATGACAACTAGAGCTACATAAAGTAGCTAGGAATACTCCAACAGCTGCAAGAAACGAGAAAAACAAAGAGCAACAACTCTATGCAGCTAATATTGAAATCCAACAACAAAATCGATCGTTCACTGCGGTTGCCACATACATATATGTACATATTTATCTTCCTCTTCAATGCTCGGACATTACCAGATTTTGATCAAAAAATGCACTGGCTCTCAAAAAATATTAGGAAATAGAAAAATTGGTCGAACTCAGAAAAGTGTGGGCTATTGAGGTGGCTGAATAAAAGCGCCCTGTTTTGCAGCATGGGATGGCAATTGTGAACTAGGGGCTGAGATTTTTGAGCATGGCACTGTGTTGACCAGACTGAGGTTGGTTAGCCTTTACTAGTCAAAGGAACAGCATAAAGCAAACAAAAAGAGATTGGAAATACAATTTGAATCACCTACAGTATTTATTTCAGTCTATTTGAAAAATTGGTAACCTGTGGATAAAAACCCGAAACCCAATAATTTTTTGCACCCAAAAAACCCGCAAAAAACCCAAAAAACCCAGCCTTGCCAACCCTGATTTTATTCGAGAACGAGTTTTTTCATTTAACTTCTTCATTTTCTTTAGCTGTTGCCGAAAATGCGCTAAAATCAAAATTGTATTTCCCTATTTTTATTTCTCTATTTTTTTAATTTCCATATCATCGCAAGCAACCAATTATGTTTTACCCAAACTAACGAGCGTTTTCCTTTATTTTCCTAATTAAGTGTATCGCTGTCACTGCAATCCATTATCAGCCGAATTCGAACCAACACCAAAAGTCAAGCATCAAAAGAGTAAAATAAAAGAAAATTCGAATTTTCAATGACTATGGTCTCAAGGTTTTATATCTATGTATTTTAACCAAGACATTTAAATTCTCATGTAATGCGTGTGAACTTAACACAACCATTAAACTTCCCTTAACGCAACCATTAAGCTTACCTTAACGCTACCATTAGATTTCCCTTGATGCAGCCATTAAAGGTTTTTGTTAATGGTTTCTTTAATGGTACCCTTAAACTTCCCTTAACAAATGCTCGACCATTAATTAATGGCCAAGTCGAGCAACCCGATTTTTACGAACCTTAACGAAACCATTAGTTAAGGTTTTACCTTAACGTTAATGGTTTCGTTAAGGGAATCTTAATGGTCGTTGGCGTTAAGGTGGAGTTTCCCAAAATCGTTTGACCCTAACATAATCTGATTTTTCGGAATTAAATGGGTAGTGCATTCTATATATATAAACTTTGGGGTTCGGAGGTTTCAATTTCCCGCAAAATTTTTTTTACTTCTAACTAGAATCGTCGAATTTTTCAAAATTGGATTTAAATTTGACCATGTGTTCGTAATTTATACACATTTTTTGAGGCGTTCACCCTAGAAGGGTCATTACTTGCTTTTACACGTCTGGGAATGGATAAATGAATGAATGAATGGATTAGTTAATTAATGTTAATTAATCTTAATCCTATGCCCATGTGTTCGATAATCAAGCTAAAAAGGAATAACTATCTATATTATAATGTTTACGTGACTTGATATTCGTGCCATTCTGGGTTCGATTGAACGGAAATTTTTCGCCTACATGTAAATTACCCAATCTCAGTACTGAGAGAAGATCAACTCAGTTTTCTTAGCCTATATTGGCCGAACCATGCCTGTAGTTTGGTTGCTGTAACAGAGGATGTTCAATAAAAAAGTTTAATGATCGTGTATTACGACGAGAGTTTATAAGATTAAGCTGTTCAGTGCTTAATTTAAACTGATCTAAATTCACCTACCGTAGTTATCATACAAAATACCTTTATTTCCAAATAAGACATTGAAATATTAAGCTTATGCGCATAAGACTAGACTGTAATTTAAAATTCTGATAAGCTTTCTATTGCAGCTTATGAACTTGCGCTACTTCTGTAGTTGATTAGTTATTGTGTTTCAGTTTTACAATGGCTCGAAGCAGCCTCATGTGCCATTCAAGTTTCTGCATTTAGTATGGACACATGCCCGTCAGCTCGCTGGCTATGAACAACAAGATGCTCATGAATTTTTCATCTCCACATTGGACGTGCTTCATAAGCACTCCAAAAGTAAAAAATCCTAGTGCTAGACTTTTGTTTGGTAATGAGAACGATGTACGTACGTCTGTACTTCAATACCGAATTTATTCTGAAATCCCTATATTAACGAGAACGTAAGAGAATAATTGGATAAAAAATTAAAAAAATAAAATCAAAAAAATGAAAACTTTTTCCACTTATGTATGATGCATTATTAACCTGACATATCATTTAAGTTATTAAGCATGCCTAGTGCAAAGGTTACATTTTTTCAGTTGCATGCACAAGACAAATATGTATATGCATCGAAAATACGAGCATTTATCGAAATTTGCTTATCTTTGTCAATTAATCACATGCATCGGATTCTTTTGGCGAAAATTTTATTCGTAATTTTTTTAGTTTCTCATGTCAGTCAGAATCGCTTGCTTTGAAAAGTTTGGCTTTACATATCGCTCAATTCTGTACTCCTTGTAAATTTATTTTATGCTGACGTTTTTCAGAGAGCTTAGGTACATAGCCTATTATTAGCACACCTTTTCTACGTCTTTTGGAAAATCGAAAATTCTGGGGGTTAACAATGTTCTGGGGGAAGTAAAATAATTTCTAAACCTCAAAAAATTTGAGACTTTACGATAAACGATGGCAAAAAATCATTGCAAACTACTCGAACATGTCCATTCTTTATCTCGACAACTATTTTAGGCTATAAATCCGCCCCTGTATGCAGGCGAAGTTAATGGCATTTTTGAACTCTCGTCATCCGATCAATGCTCGACTCTGAACTGTCCTTACATAACTTGTTTTTGCACCCAATTTTAAATCAGTTTTGATTTTTCAGGCTCAAAATTATGCTAAAAGCCTGTTTTGACGGTCATTAAACGCACTTGAGTATTTTATAGAGTTTCCAATCTATATTATGCTTTTGAAAGATAAAAAATTATATTTCTGAGAGCCGACCTCTGCGCCCCTGGATTGGGACCTGTCTGTTTGTTTGGATTGTGTATCAATTATTTACTTTTCTGTTACATTACGTCCTTTAATCTAAATCTTCCATGCGCCTAATAACGCTTGGACTATCATTGTAGAAAAACCTGTCTTTCCTAGTATGCACATCTAATTTTTGACGAGCATCTGTTGCAAGTTTTGTATCAATAAGTAGACTTTCTCACGTTTTAATCGGTCGGTCGTTTCTTAAATTGAATATTGCTCATTCCCTCACTTGCAAATTCCGGTCGGTATTCCTATCAAATTTCCGAGCATTGTAAATGTTTCTGGACTATTTTTCTTTCTATTAATTTCCACATTTTTAGGTGGTTCTGCTCATCATTCGGGTAACTGCAATTGCATAATTGATCGCATTTTTACCGGTGGCCTTCAATCAGACGTCACTTGTCAAAATTGCAATGGCATATCTACTACAGTTGATCCTTATTGGGATATTTCTCTTGATTTGGGCTCAACAGCTTCTAAGCACGACGATTCCGGTATGACGGATGCACATTTTTTCTCATAAACTCAATAAATCGAGCGTACTATAAACTAATGAGATGATTAGCTGATTTGCAAGATTGAAAAATATGCGCATTTGAAAAATAAATTGCTTCATATGGATACGCCATATTCAGACATGCACAGCATGGGATTTTTGGTAGGGGTGGGGCAAAATTTACAGTGCCTTTTTCGAGCTCAAAAATGCTGGATACGCGTCAAAAACATCATTTTTCGGCGTTTCTGACGATTTTTTATCTTCCTAGAGCAATAAAAACATTACAAAAAATTAGGAAAAAATCTAAAAAATTCGAATAAATTGAACAAAATATAGTCAAAGAATGAGTATGTTGCGCGAAGCGCCGAAAATGTGACACTTTTGAGCAATTAGATTGCTAAAAACTCTTAAAACAGTACCTTTTCTACGAGTTTTTTCGGGATACTTTTGGACAATTTTGAAAAAATCTCAAATTCTGGGGGGTGAGAAAATTAAATCCCCCAAAATCATATACTATGGTCGTATTTCATCATCATAATTCACTTGCGAAGTGGTTTTTAGTATAACGTGTTAAGATTTATGCTTCGATGAAGACATATCGGTACCAACATCGCTTGAAAGCTGTTTACAACGTTTTACGAGAGCCGAACATTTGGGAAGTGGGGCAAAGATAAAATGTTCCAGATGTCAAAGTTACGAAGAATCCACCAAGCAGTTGACTCTTAAGAAATTGCCCATCGTCGCATGTTTTCATCTAAAAGTGAATGCGATATACTGTTTGAGTAAAATAATAATATAACGATAGTAGATTTGAATAAAATAATAATAGCAAAGGCGGTTAGCTAAAATTAAACAAATTTAGCGAAATGCTTACAAATATAGGATAAGAAGCGGATATGTATATAACAGCTCAAGATTTTTGAGGGAGGCGGTCGGCCGTTCTTAAGGTTTGGTCAAAAATGGCAAATAAAGCGTCTAGAAATTGTTTAAAAACGCAAGTTATTGCAAAAAATAGGGGAAGGGGTAGAAAACCTCGGTCTTTGGGGAAAGTTAATAACTGGAATGGGAGAAGAATTTGTCTTCATTAAGTGGCTGGAAGGACGAACTCTAAGTAAAGCGACTGACTATTTATTAAATGCAAATAGGGGCTTGCTCGTATTCAAAAATTAGCTTGCCTAATTTTCCGTTTCTCAATTCGTAGTCCCTTGATTTCTGAAGCTTCGTGGATACAGATAAACATTATTATCAAATTTAACACCTAGTTTGTACGTACGTTTTTGTTTGGAATTTTTCATTTGTTTGAAATAAAATTTACTGCATTCTTTCAAAACGTGATATCGATAATATCTCACATTTTTATTGATATTTCCGAACTTTTCATTCATTTTTTTCTAATTCTCGATTTGAACAAACTCAATGTTCAATCAACAGAAGTGGCTTTTCGATTTCTGATCAAAACAGCACCTATTTACACATTTAACCACTTCTACTGTTGATGGACTCACTCGTTATTTCTTCTGTTTTTGTGTACATGTAATGCTTCGTTTCGGGCCGATCTTTTCGGCGATTATATACTAAATTTACTTTCTTTTGATATGAATCGGCATCGGCCTTTCTGTCAATACTCTTTGCCAAATAATTACATGGCTTAATACACGCTGCAAGCAAGCTTTGAAATCCTGATCCGATGTTAGCTATCGTTTTACTCTTAAACTCAAAATTAGGAGTTTCATTTCTTTAGCAATATTAATTCCGAAGTAGATTTCATCTTTTTAAATTTTTAGTCAAAATCAAGATCATTAACTAGCCATTGAGGAGTTTTCATTTGATAATTAAAATTAGAGGAGTCTGTTCTCATGCTCCCAAGTCAAGAGATCAAGAAACCCAAACCGTAGTCTAGCTGGATTAATTAATATTTTAAAGTTAAAATTAATCATTATTTACTAATATTTTGAAATTAATTAATATTTTAAACTTTTTAAAGACGCGAAAATGTAGCAACCTACATAGTTCCTCCCTGATGCCCTCGTCTGTTTATATGAATTTTTTACGTTCCTCTTTTCCTTTTACTTCTTTTTCTTTTTTCTTATGTCTTTTCTTTTATGCAAGTGTTAGGGATCGACCGGAGGTCCAATTTTTTTTCCCTCCAGGCCGGAGCCGGAGCTCCGGCCATCGTCCACCTCCGGCTCCGGCCGGAGGCCGAGAGTGAACTTAGAATTTTCAGCGAACTAGAATTTTCACAAGCCGTAAAAACAATTCATATGATGTACAGTATATAGGTTTGTATAAATACATTGCTCATGGATAAGTAAAAGATCTGTAGAAGTGAATCTGTTGCTGAGTCAAGCCACTTCCGAAAATTGATAAACGTGCGAAATGCAGATATATCAGTGAATCAGGTTGGTTTTCAACGCAAACTACATAACGTATGAAATGTATTATTCATTCCATAATGTACCTATTTAATCGAGCTATGCGAAAATCAAGGAGACTAATATGCAATAACGTTCTACCAGTTCTCTCCTCACCTATTATTACACATGTTCTCAAATGACTGGTCTGGCAGCGGCGGTTGGGTAATCGAAAAAATCATTTAATTAGCATATTTCTATTTTTAGCTCCAATCTCACCGCTTCCTCGCTTGCCCTTATTGTCTGGATGCACTTATACTCGAAAAGTACCCAGATAAACATAGCATAAAGAGCTTAGCAATGTGTCTGTATGTACTTATATCTACAATCTGTAATAGCTTAAAAAGTAAGTGAGCAGACTACGTCGCACCAAGTTTGTTATTCTGTCGCTCGAAAGAGATTTATATCCATTTGTGCGCTGAATTAACGCGGACTCGGCTCGCTTCGCAATCAGAAATATTTCTCGTTCATTATTCAGCAAAATATATGATATATTTCACCAATGGTGCATTCACAATGCCACATTAGTGTTCACATTCACAGCTTCACTTATTAAACCTGTGTTTGTACAAATTTACGAAATAGGCAATCTGAGTGCTAAGCTTCAAAAGAAAAGAAGAGCGTTAAAGCATTGAATGATTCGGTTCAAAAAACCTCCTGCCTCCGGCCCCTTTTTTGTACCTCCGGCCGCCGGAGGCCGGAGGACAAAAAATGGCCGGAGGAGCCGAGGCCGGAGCCGGAGCTCCGGTCGATCCCTAGCAAGTGTTCTGTTTATAATCTGCCTACTTTTACTGTTTCATTTAGACTTTTGCGCTTCATAAAACATGTAATCTCTCATAGTATAATTTTTTTAGGTACACTTGTACTATTTCACGCGTTCTTTTTGTTTCTTTCTTACTAATAGCATGCTGCACTTCTATATCTGTCTTTCTTTATTTGTCTTTTTTGGATTTTTTCTTTTCTTTTCATTTAGTATTTGCTTTTTTATTTCATCTATGTATATACATATTTACTTATTTATTTTTCTCCTCATTTTCCTTTTTGCTTCTTTCTCGTATTGATGACTTCTTACTATCCCCATCGTTATTGCCTTCATTGTACCTGTACATAGTTTGGTTTTCCCGTAGGTTAGTTTTTGCGTGTGGGGTAGGTAGTTTTATTTGAAATAAGACTGTCTCAATACAAAAGATAATATTTCATATGCTATGTACGTTTTCGTACAGTGCAATTTCATTTACTGTAATATCGAAAATTACGGATGAATATGGACAGACTTTCAATTATCCAATAACCGTAAATAGCTTCTTAGAATGTCGTGCAATCTATCAAATGAAAAACGTCTAATAAATTATTTCGTTTATTCCGAGGAATAATTTCGTATCAAAAATTTCGTGCGAAATAAAGTCGTAATTCAACTCGCGCTTTCTTTGCATACCAAAGTGAAATTGAGGTTTTTGTTTTGTTTTTTGTGTTGTTCTTTGCTCAACTATGCTCAAATATTTATAGGCGTATATGCAGACATGCTCAGCGTGGGAATCTGGGGAGGGTTGAAATTTTAAAATATCTTTTTTTGGACTCAAAAAAAGATGGGTACACGTCAAATACATGATTTTCGGTTTTTCTGACGATGCCCGATCTTTATACAGCGTAAAAACAAAATTTCGAGAACGTGTTTAAAAATTTGGATTAAAGTGAACATAATGTAGTCAAAGAATGAGTTCAAATCTGACTCTTTTGGGCAATAGATAGCTGAAAACGCTTAAAACAGCACCTTTTCTATGAATTTTTGGAATTTTTTTGGAAAATCGCGAATTTTGGGGGTCGGTGAAAAAATTTTGCGGATTGGGGGGACGAAAAAATTTCTGCGGAGGGGGGGGGTACAAACCCCCCAAACTCGCCAAGATCATATGTGCGTATATGTAATTTCGTGCCTATAGTTATTTTATTATACTCAAGTTTCGTCGATTTTATTTCCAGAGATTCGAACATTCTGCCAAGTTGCACAAGAAAATTTCGACGTATATTTCGTTCCCTCAATATTTAGATTTGACACCGTTTACTAATACTTATCACAACCAGATCAGACGGCCTGGTTTCGCCCGCACTACCGATGACATTTTGTCCGACCTGAAAAATAAGTCAGTCGATAACAAACAACCCTTGCTTGCATTTAGCCAACTTAGATTCAGTTATTATTCTCAACTTTTTTTGTAAACTACAAATTCTTTAATTTCTAGGCCATTTATCGGCAATTAGCCATATTCAAGAAATTCATGGAAATGTGTAGCGGACAATAAAACAATCTAATTTTTGTTTAAGAATTGAAAAATTTTCAATTTTTGTTCAAGACATTTTCCTTAAATCTAAATTTATGGGTAATTTTTCGTTAAGCAATTGCAAGAAAGCTGAAGTACTACATATTTACTTGTCAAAATTTAGTTGAAGTTAAGTTCAATCATTTTTTTCAATTTTGGAGTAATAAGGACGTTCAATTTCTAATTGCTGATTCCGTTTTATACTTTCGTTTGTAAGTGTGTATCGATTCTGCATTGTTGCATAGTTTGTATTTGTTCTTATTTTTTATTAGATTTGAATCCTAAAAGCTTTCATTTGGAGCGTATGTCCATTAGTGGGTCAGGAAGGGACGCCAGAAGCAGAAGGGGTTGACCTGAGAGAGGTTGGGTAAAATTTAAGGATTGTCATAAGTGAACAATGATCATATGTTGTATATGTACATGTTATGTATGCATAATGGTTTTTAGCAGCTAAAATATGAAGATGACCTTTCTTCAATCTCCTGAGTTCCAATTTTCACGATAAATTGATGAAATTATGGTAAAAATGAATATTATTTAATTTAATTTCAAAATGCATTTTAACGATTGAAATAAGTGGTTTTGACCATGCTTTATGCGGATATTTTAACGCCGCCTTTAAAAATTCGTTAATGAAAAAATTAATATTTTCGCACTAAATGTACCAAGTTAGTTCAAACTTTGGGGTTGGATTTTTTATGCGAAGCTAAAAAACTCGTGCAACATGCGGAATCATCCCGAAAAAAGCCTGACAACACTGTATGATCATCCGATATTTGAGACCGAAACAATATGCACTGCGCTCACCTACTATAGCCCATGTGCAAAGCAGTATTTGTGGGAGCGGGGTGACCGGCCCCTTGGCCGGAAATTTTTTCGAAAGGTAAGATGATGCACGGAAATATGGAAAAATTGCGTCTCTTTGTTAGTAAATCTTTAAATTTTTATGAAGAATTTTCCAAAATTTTGCTTTAGGCGCGACGAAAAAAACGACAATTTTCATATCCATGTTTTCAATTATACTCAAAAAACTGTTCATTAATGTCTAATTAAAAATTAAAAAATTCTATTCAGCAAGCATCGTGCTGCATTCGCACAAGTATAATACATTATAATACATTTTGGCAACACAAATGCGTGACGTACACAACATAGAGTCAAAATTGTTCCGATGAATCGTATCGGGTGTAGCAATTTGTTGTTTTGCTTAATTTGTCATTCAGTTGATGCAGAATTGGAATTCAAATGATAAACATCTTATGTCCAACGTTTTCCACCAAATCACTTAATCGATACATATGTCTTATTATCATAAACACCAACGACGTCCTAAACATTGAAACAGATCAATTGAAAAACTCTACATTCAACAATTCATTTCTCATGATGTATATGTAAAACGCTAGATTAATGCTCGTGTTTGCAATGCACAAACTGCACAATGATTTCTGAGGGCCAGTGGCTCTTATAAAAAAGATCGTTTGGTGATTGATTTATTCTGTATCATTCTTCATACAAAGTGTCGCATAATTTTAAAGTCGTGGAATAAGAAGAAAAAATAAACTATGTACATACGCCAAGGTGCATACTTGTAATGGCTTGAAATTTTGAGTGGGGTCCCGGGGGGCTGAATGACATATATGATCTGGGGGTTGGGGTATTTACTCCTCCCTTCTCCCCAGAAATTGTTCACGCCCTCAGAATTCGCGATTTTTCAACACTTATTAAACATTTCCTAAAAATTCGTAGAAAAGGAGCTTTTTAAAGCGTTTTTAGCTATCTATTTGCTCAAAATTGTCGAATTTTTTGGCGCTTCGCGTCATATACTCATGTTTTGACTATATTTTGTTTAATTTATTAGATTTTTCCACTTTTTTCGAAATTTGTTTTTGTTTTTATGCTATAGAAAGATAAAGCATCGTCAGAAACGCCAAAAAACGATGTTTTTGACGAGTACCCACTGTTTTTGGGCTCAAAAAGGTACTTTGAAATTTAAATCCCCTCTCAGAATCCCCAGCTGTGCATCCATGATAAATAACCTCCAAGTTCTGGCCAAAAACGGTCAAAAAACACCTAAAAACGGACAAAAAAATCATTTTCTTCCAAAAATGGGAGGGGGGTCAAAAATTTTTTGGTTTTTGGGGAAGGGGAGGACAATCAACTTTGGCTGGGGATCCTCCACCCCCTGATATCTGTATTCCAGTGTGCTTCTGATTCATTTCAGATATGCTTTATTTGCCGTAGTCAATCATTCGGGTAACATGGATAGTGGTCATTACACGTGTTTCGTACGGCAGATGAAAGATCAATGGTTCAAGTGCGACGATCATTTCGTAATGAAGGCTAATATCGAGGAAGTGTTAAACAGCGAAGGATATTTGCTCTTCTATCATAAATATTTTCTAGAATACGATTGAATGTGATTTTTATTGACTGAAAGGCTAAAAAAGTTATTGATCTCACTAAATTTCGAAGTTAGTTAGCAGATTGTTAAAGGTGTATTCGTCAGTCGAATTTGTCGGTCTGGTTTGTTATAATAGGTTAGAATGGACAAAACTCATTATATACTCAGCTTATGTTACAAGGTACATATGTAATGAGTAATTACCAGTTTTTTTGTACAAGGTCCGTTTGTACTTGTTCAAAGGTGGTCCCCAAAAGTCTTTGTACATTTTGTACATGCAAATTTTTGTGTACTATGTATAATACAGTACAGTAGCGATTTTAGTCTGGTTAAATAGGGTTTTCGATCTGTGGTAGTGTATTTTAACGAATTTCTGGGTTTCTGACGCCAAAAATTACTAAAAAATGTCTTAAAACGGCGCGAAGCGCCGAAAAATTTGATATTTTTCCTTTGAAATGTAATTCCTTCCATTATAAAGATATACACAATACACAATTGCTCATTTCAGCGCAAAGCGCCGGAAATTTTTGCGAATTCTAGACCTTTTTTGCAATTTTTGTCCCCGCAAAAAATTTTTGTACGTGGTCAAATACGGTCCCGTAAAGTCTTTGTATATCGGGAAAAATTTTTGCTGCGTACAAAAGAAACACTGGCAATTACATAATGTTTTTTGATAACTCCTGAATATTTTTGATTAATGAACATGCATACGATCCTATCTCGTCATGAAAATCTAGCTAAATGAGGATTGAGTGCATCGGCTTGCAATATTCGTTCAGTGTTTCAACACTGTTGCTCTTATACTTTTTTCTTTGCTTTCTTTTTCCGTACTATAACTCTATTGAAGGCGAAAACTTGTAGGATTTAACGCAAACGTTCTGCAAATTAAGTGTAAAGTTGAACAACCGGATTGATGCGAGAAGACCATTTTAACTCTAAGGAAAATTGTTTAATTTTATTTTACGAATTGTTAGAATAATTATGAAATAATTTGTGAGTTGATACAAATGTAGCGCTTCAGATTTCTCTTGCTTGAACGAACGCGCTGGAAATTTGAGAGCTTGTGTACTTTTTGCTCGCGATGTTTGATGTATTAATAGTCGTAGATGCATACCTATGTATGTATGTACTGATCTTTCCGTCAAAATTATTTTACCGTCAAAATCATTTTATTTATTACTTTGAAAAATTATTTTACTACTGAATAAATGATAACTTTTCTAATACACCTTTAGTTTAGTATAGTAGAAATCCTTTAATTTATCATCGTTGCTGTGCTAACTACGTTTTCTTTACCTTAATTACAGTGTGATGAACGATCGTCTTTTTCGCTAGCCTATTTTTGCCAGTTATAGTTTTGTATTTTGCTATATCTATGTTCTCATGAATAAAATTTACTTGACTACTATCTTACAGTTTTACGGATAAAATGGCGCTAAGCAAGCTGGTATTTAACGTACCTATTTTATTCATAAGAAGTCGTAGTTTTTAGGAAACGGATTTTTTATTGTATTTATTCAAAGAATTCTTATGAGCCTTGTCTTACGTTTATTTATCGAGTCATTCAATTCGTACTGACTCAATGATTTAGAAGTCAATGTTGTAATAAATTCTGCAAATGGCCCACGTTGGATTGCAGAAGCCTACTTAAATTGAGCCAGTAATAATATAAGAAATAATGATGTATTTTATTTCAAGACTAGACAGAATTTGAATTCCGGGATATATGTATGTAAAGTGGTCAGTCGTAATATCGATGAGGCATTCTCGTCTGTTTTTCCTAAAATCTAAACAGGTCTTAAATTAGGTAAATTCAACTTCAAACATTTGAGTGAGCAAGTTTTAGAAACTGGAAATTTCCGCTTGACCCATAAATGAAGCTTTGCCCTCTTTTGCAGCAGACAGGTACATAATAACAAGTCGGGAAGGAGTCATATTCAATATTTGTTAAAGTGTCCTTTTTCGACCTAAAAACCGATTAGTACGCGTTGAAAGAACATTTTTTGACGTCTTTAGTAATGCTGTTTTCTTTTAGAAACATTAAACAATTTTCTGCTCAAGCATTAGGTGGGCAGCATTAAAATTCTGGAGGGGATGCAAAATTTTTCAAAGGTCAAAAAATGGCCTTAAAAATGATGGTCTGGCGGAATGGCCTTAAAATGGTAATCTGGCGGAAAAAACCGAAAATATTGCGAAAAAACAGAAAAAAATTCAAAAATTGAATTCTGGGGGCTATTTCGGTTTCGGGGAAAGCGCATTAGCGAACGACCGGCCCGAAAAAACCGGTCCCGGGCCTCAAATTTTCTACCGGACCCGGGCCTACATATAATATATATAGGAGCCTATGCATGCATGTACACTTTATAGGGTGACAGCAAAGCCTGTTCCTTCATATCATATCAATGATTAGAAATGGTAAGTTGGAGCAGGACAAAATTAGTCGAAATTAGAAATGCTATGATGAGCAGAAAAATTGAAATGAACAAATCATTTTAAATGTAATAGCAGATCTAGCCATTAACACTTTTGAATTAAACAGATCGTAGGACATTTCCCCAGCATTCCAATTCTGTGCATGTGTGGTAATGGTATATTTCAAAGAAATTTATCAGAAAACATAATATCAAAGGAAATAATATTTTCTGATTTTGTTATGAATATGTTTGAAGATTTTTTCTAAATTTCTAAGTTTTATAGTTAAAACAAGTAGGTAGTCTGTAAATTTCCCCTATACAGAATATATACCATATTTATTCATTATGATCATCTTACAACATAATCTTCGTTCAGGTTGTCTGGCAGGCAGATTTTAATTTATTTAGCAATCTTATAGCAAATTAATTGATTTTTGGCAACATCGAAACGTATGTATGAATAGAAAACGTTATATAGAAAGTATTCATAAAAGTAACAAGAATCCAGACAGATTATTCTGATTTTGTATTTTTTCGGTATAACATCAGATTATTCAGGCACTGTTTTTAAGCTTTTTCTGACAAAATTAGAACATAAATATCAAATAAAATCCCCACAAAATCTCTCAACTGAAAAACCTTGAAATTTTGAGGAAAAACCCCCATGCTGACAACTATCTGATACACGTACATGAGAATGAGAAATGTTAGCACGGAAAAGCAGTGGCGGATCTAGGATTTTCCTAAGGGGGGTAGTATCCATAGGTGGGCGGCACCAAGTTCTGGAGGGGGTGCAAGATTTTTTTCAAAGGTCAAAAATTGGCCCTAAAAGTGGTGGTATGGCGAAAAAACACCATTTTTCAACGTTTTTCATCGAGCACTATCCATTGGCATCAAAAAATTGCGGAAAAAACGAAAAAAATTTCAAACATTGAAATCTGGGGGTATTTTGGTTTCTCGGGGAGGGTGTGCATGCATACCCCTAACCCCCCACGCCCAGGTATGGTAGTATCCCAACTTTTCTGAAAACAAAATAGTACAAAAATTTGTTTTTAACGCGCGAAATAGCGTTTTTTCGGTGTTTTTACATTGTATACTTTTACCTAAAATCACTTTTGACGCAATATTATTTCTAAAAATTTTAAAATTCTAGACAATTTTGTGCGAAAAATATTAAATTTTGATTTGACGAATCGCGAAAATGTTGTGAAATTAAGGTGGATAGACGTCTAGAAGCATGATTTACTGATTTCCTGTATTTATAGCATTTGATGTGAAACATCGAAATTTTTAATTGAAAATAGAAGAAAACTATGCGAAAATAGCTGTTTCTGCTGTTAAAATTGTTTTGAAACCTATACATATGAACAGAAAATGGCTTCCAGGCAAGTATTTTTTCTTGACAAGTTCCGTTTGTATATGTACAAAGATGGTCCCTAAAAGTCTTTGTACATCTTGTACACACAAATTTTCGGGCACTATGATGTAATACGGTAGCGACTTTAGTGTAGTAAAAACAGAGTTTTTAGACCTTTGGTAGAGTATTTTAGCTAATTCCTGGGTTTATGAGGGCAAGACAAACAATTGACATTTTTCAATTCGAAATGCGATTTCTGCTAATGTATAAAGATCACACGATTACTCAGCGCCGAAAATGTTTGCGAATTTTAGACCTTTTTTGCAGTTTTTGCCTTCCCAAAAATCTTTGTACGTGCACAAAGACGGTCCCAAAAAGTCCTTGTACATCGGGAAAATCTTTGCCGAATACAAAAAAACTGTGCTTCTAGGTGGCCAAGAAAGTCATTAAATGTCATTAATAGGTATCATCCGGCGCGTAGCGCCGGAAAAATTTCAGAATTTATGGTCACTGACGGCCAAAAATCATTGCAAGTTGCATATCCGTTCTTTATCTCGCCAAATATTCTTGGCTACCCTGCGTAAAAGGGATGTTACGTACATAGAAACGGGTCGCTTGATAAGAGATAACAGAGAATGCACTTTTGCAATAGTATAGGTATGAGATTTAATAGCTGCCGAGACGAGGTAAAATTTTGTGAACAGGAAGGTTCACTCTAAATCAACGAGCAGCCTTTGCTTGCATTATGTTATTTTTTGAGGTAACAACAATATACAAGCTGGTACGAAGAGCGCACGTTGTGTTGAATAACAAAATATAACGAATATAATATTTCAGGTCCGGTCCGGCCCTTAAAGACCGGGCCTGGACGCCCGATGACCGGCCAGGCCCGTGTACCTGGTCGATCCCTGGTGCATACCTATCCAAACCCCCACGCCCACTTGTGCTGCTAAGTCAATGAAATGGAATGCGCCGAAAAAATTATACTTCTGAGCAAAAAATGCATCAAGAGGCTTTTTTCTTAAGTTTTTGGAAACTTAAAAACTATGGGGTCAGCTGTATTTTGCGGAGTCAGCATTTATAATGGAAATCAATTCTGTCCCTCTCCCCCAAAGAACACGCCTAGTCAGCAGCTATTCCCTGAATGCAGAGGACCCTAGATCCGTAAGAACATAAAGAATTTAGAAGTTGCCATACAGGCACACCGCTGCGCTTACAGATTGAATAATGAACATAAAGAAGCTAACCTTGTTTTCAAACAACAGAAAAGACTGCTAAGTTGTCACAAAGTCATTATTTCATGCTTGAGATATTTGAAAAGCAGAAGAAATAAATGCATGTTTTAAATTGCGCAAAGATTGATTGTGGAGTGTTCAAACCGCGCACTTGGGGCTAAATAGTAAATATAATATTCGGCTCGAGGCATCCAATATTATCATTTCGGAATTTTTGATGAAAAATGATTAAAAATCGTTAAAATAACTATAGTTTTGCTCGCAAAAGTCGTCGTATCCATATGCGTCGTGCTGACGGCCGAACATTTCAATAGTATCAGACCACTTCCATGAGCGTGGTACTAAAACTGGTCGAGAGTAAGACTCCATTGCCTAAATACAATTTCGCGATCTTTTGACAAATATTTCATGAATGTGTGTAAGGCATGTTTGTAAATTATCTCTTGAAATTGAATGTTTGAAATTTTAGTTATCGAATGAGCAATTTTGCTGACCGTAATTTGTTCATTCTAAAGCACGGTTGCTGTTCTCACAAGATTATCTCTTTTGCCAACGCCACGTGTCCATCTTGTGCGAGGCCGTTAACTACCAACGAACGTTATAATACGAGTCTGATAATTTACCCATTTTCAAGAGCCTGTTCGAATCCCTGCTCAATTTTAATCAAACAGACTTCTGGTAGTTTCCTGCAGTAAGTTATTTGCATGCTTTCTGGGAATTCGACTTGGTATGAAACATTAATATTATATTTGGACGTTATGACATGAAGGCTATGAGAGAATGATAAATTTTATTAGAATTTAGCATTGCATAATTCATTAGCGAAAAGCTTAAGATGCGCTGACGAAATCACGGGCTAACAAACTGCATATAATATAGAAACAGCTTCTTTACAAAAAGTGAAATGTGATTGAAATAATATGCTTGCGAATTGAGACTATCCATTGCTTTTACGTATCTGCTTGTTGTCAATGTACTCGCGTATGTAATAATAGCTAACGCTTATTCATTCAAATCTCTAATTCAAAAAGCTGGGTAAATCATTAAAATTTGCAAATTAGATAAGGGATTCGCGTGACGCTCGTGTAGAGAATGTTTGTTATGTTACATGCATAACATGGAAATTCTATGGGGGTGAGACAAAAATTTCTCTAAATTGCCTTTTCTGGATTCGAAAACGATGGATAGGTACGAGTCGAGAACATCTTTAAAGTTTCTGACGATTCTCTTTCTTTCAATACGATTAAAAATAAAGAATTTCAATGAAAGATTAAATGAATTTCTACAGAATATCGTCAAACTTGGCTGCGTGGCGCAAAGCGCCGAAAAAAATTATTATTTTTGGATCAAAAGATCGCTAAAAACGATTAAATCCGTAAGTTTTCTTCGGTTTTTTGGAAAATCGCGAATTCTGGGAGTGGAAAAAAGTTTTGCGAGGGGGAAGAATCAAAAATGTTTTTGCGGAGTTCAAACCCCAAGATCATGTATAATGACGTCTGGAAAAAATAATTTTATTTTATTGCTACTTCTTTTTTTATTATTTGAGTGTTCTGTGTTGCTTTAGGAGTTACGAGCCAGGAGTCAATCTTCATATTGGCATAAGCGACTCCACTTTTTGCGTTTATTCTTTTGCGCCTCAAGGTCTCCTTAGAGAACAAGCGACGCTCTGGGAAGAGTGTTTGCTTTGTTGTACGCGCTTTGCATTTGTCGCAACGGTAGACGAGTGGGAGCAGGCTATCAGTTTTGTAATTGATTTGAAAAGCAGCTGGTGGAAAGAGAAGTACATTCAGATTATTTTTTTGTAATTTCTTATTTACATATATTGTGCCGATATTTGATTGCCTACCTATAACCAACCAAACTATTTACCAATAAACAACTGACCAATAACCAACTAAGCATTCAATAATTAAACAACAAACCAATAGGCAACCATCTATCTGATCGCCCACTTGTGAAAGGACAGCCTACTAAAAATTTGGCTGCTAATATGAATGGGAAATCCGTTCTTCGTCCACGTGTGACCACCACCCTTGTATTTTAGTATACTTGCTCGGACATGCACACCAAAGGAATTTGGGGTAGGGGTGAAATTTCAAAGCTACTTTTTGGGCTCGAAAATGGTACATATGCGTCAGAAATATCATTTTTCGGCGTTTCTGACAATGCTCACCTTTCTAGAACGTGAAAACATGACAAAATTTCGGGGAAAAATCGAAAAAATTTGAATACGTTGAACAAAATGTAGTCATGAAATGAATATTTGGCACTGAGTTCCGTAAAATTTGACTCTTTTGAGCAAAAAAATAGCTAAAAACGCTTAAAATAGTAACTTTTTCAATGATTTTTTTGAAAAATCGCGATTTCTGTGTGGTGAAACCCCCCAAGATTATGTGTGTACATACACAAAATAAATAACAAATAATCTTTCGTTTAGGTACGATCCGGATTCGTATAACTGTTTCGATTTCGTCATATCAGTTCTTAACGTCCTCTTGCGTATTAAGCGATCGACTGCTCTACCTAAGTATTACAATAAAGTTGATTTCGTCATAAAGTTTTTGAGGCCTCAGCTTCGGACTGCTATACAATTCGTCAAATTGTCTCGCCTGCTTTCCGAGAACGATTTTGTTGTTATCGAATAATTGCTATTTATTCTAAACAATCCATTTCTGGTACGAATCGATATTTTTGTATGTTTATAGCCGAATTTATAGCAGAAGTGAAACAACATGAAATTCGCACGTAGTATCGAAATAAGTGTTGGATATAAACGAAAGAAGGCTTAACAGAATATATAAAAATTAAAAGTGGAGACAAAATGCCATTTTGATAAATGAAATAATATAAAATAAAAATATTTGATGTATTGGCAACTATACATTATCTTAGGGAAGGGTTTTGAATACATGATCTGGGACTTCACCATCCGAAGAAGTTATTCACCCCTCACAATAATATTTTCGCTGCCGCAAGAATTCGCGATTTTTCAAAACAATCGTGAAAAAAGTCCTGGTTTAAGCGTTTGTAGCAATTTTTTAGTTCAAAAATGCAAATGTTTTGGCGCTTTGCGCCAAACAGCCATTTTCGATTGTACTTTGCTGAATTTTATCGAATTTTTTGAATAATCCTTTTGTTTTTGTCGTCTAGGAAGTAAGCGTCAGAAACGCTAAAAATGATGTTTTCAGTGAGAAAACATCGTTTAAGCCGAAAATATGTTAACAACCATACGTATTCGTAGGGTTGTTTGTCCCTTATCTAGGATGGCTGCAAAATAGTAAAATAAAATAAAATAGCTTTTAAAATAGTTAAAATAAAAATAGCTAAAAATAGCTAAAAAATAGTAAAATAGAATAGTAAAATAGCTACCTTCCCCAGAATTTTCAATTTTCCAAAAATCGTAATTGTGCTGTTTTCAGCATTCCTAGCAATATTTTGGCTCTTAGGTGTCAACGTCGCGTACGTAATTTACTCATTTTCTGAAACTGTTTATTGTTTTTATGTTCTAGAGAGAAAGAACATATTCAGAAACGTAGAAATAGTTTTTTATGCGTGCGTACCCATCGTTTTAAAGCCAAAAACCACTATAAAAATCTTTTGGGCTGATCCCTTAGCATTCCTATACTGTACATGTAAACAGGGCCGTATTTAGGAGGGGACGGGGGATGGCCGCCTCTCTCCCTTGGCCGAAAACAAAATTTTTGCAGGTAAGATAATGTTTGGAAAGATGAGAAAATCGCAATTGTTTGTTCGAAAATCGTCAAATTCCGGCGCTTTGTGTCGTATGTGAAGTGTTTTCTAGTTTTGCCTCAAGTGCGGCCAAAAAACGATACTTTTTATAGCCCATTCAAAGGAAAAAAATTTAAGAGAAGTTCAATTTTTATGAGCTCAACGGATAGAGCATGTTGAAAACGTCGAAAAATGCGATTTTTACGAGCTATCCCTACGAAATTTCGGAGATATCAACCAATTTACTGAGAATCCGC
Source organism: Mermis nigrescens (assembly GCA_036768485.1). NCBI lineage: Eukaryota > Metazoa > Nematoda > Enoplea > Mermithida > Mermithidae > Mermis > Mermis nigrescens. The sequence goes on along the minus strand of JAVLUZ010000145.1, from coordinate 10,280,307 downwards.
CCCTCCCTCCCACTTAGCGGGATATTTGATTCGGGATTTTTTTATGTTTGTCTTTCCTAACCCCCCCTGTCCTTCCTGTCCTCCCACACAACCCGTAAAAATGCTTTAATCCGTTGTATTTTACTCTTCTTGAATATTCGTGATTAAGTTTGCATGAAAAAAATGGTAATTAGGACGATGGAATGACTTGGACTATCAACAGACATAATGGACAAAAAGTGCCCGAATGAATGAATGGACAGAGTACTACTCGAACAATACTTCAGATTATACTGCTGGGCATCGTTTGGCGCTGTTTCATAATTATAACAATAGGTTTTGATCCAAAAATGGTCTGAAGGTGGTATGCCTTTCAAAAGTCCTGGTGAGGGGACACCCTCTCTACCTCAGTATGCATGTGTGGCCTACATGTATGTACAATATGTATAGTGCTGGCCTCTAAAAAAACCATTTTCATGTTTTTGGCTTATAACTTCAGAACAAATAGCATTGAAGAAGTCAACAAACACCTATTTTTGACAGCTGCCCCAGGCCTATAACTTGCTGCGTGAAAGAATTTTTAAGCGCCATATTTCATAGCAAGCTTGCATGAAATACGAAATTTTGAATAAAAACCACTTTTTCCTAAAAAAACCATGGGAACTAAAAAAAACCAACCCCAAAATGTTATGCGAAGTGCATGGTTGGCAGCGTAAAACAGTTAGTTGACCTTAAATGATCACAATTTTGAAAAAAAATTCATTTTTTACGATATTTCCGTTCATTTTATCACATTTATATAAAAATCAATAATTTTTTCTGAATTTCATTAAAAGTTCTATAAATTTCACAAATAAAGTCTTCAAGTGATAAAAACGACTCTAGGTAAGTCTCTTCTACATCCTCTGCAAGAAATCAGTGCAAAATTATGCAACTTGATGAAAAGTAATTTCGTTGCCATGGCAACGTATACTTAGCATTGGTCTTTTTTTAGGTTACAGTGGTTTTTTTAGGTTACAATCGAACTTTTTTGGCAGTTTTTGGGGTGATTCTTATTTTTTGTGAAAAATAAATATCAGGCATCATGAAAGGTGCTATGAGGCACATTCCTGCTAAGTTTTGTAAAAATTGGCGCTGGTTTTTTTAGGTTACAACTGGTTTTTTTAGGTTTGGCTTTGAAGGTATGTATACTGTAGCTATGTGGATGACATAGAAGAATTTAATTTTTTTCTGACATTAGTCTGCAAGGGAGCCTAACGTGAAAACATAAAAGATTCCACCAAATATGAATACGGGTAGAAATAACAATGGAAACATCGAGTTCACAACCGATGAAGTAGCTGCTGCGATAAAATCATCTAAAAGTTCAAAAGCCATAGGCCCTGATGGCATTTCCAATATCGTGCTCAAGCACATTGGTGCAAACGGTTTGAAATACCTAACCGACCTTTTAAACATTTCCCTATCGTCATTGCTCATTCCCAGCATTTGGAAAATTGGGCGTATCATCCCGCTACCTAAAGCTGGAAAACCAACAAATCAGAGCAAATCATACCGTCCTATTTCCTTGCTCTCGCCGGTAGCCAAAACACTTGAATCGCTCATTCTCCCATTGCTCAATGAACACCTGCCGACAATGCCACACCAACATGGCTTTCGGAAACTGCACAGCACCACAACTGCACTTCATGCCATCACAAACCAAATAAAAAATGGCCTTAACCAACGAAAACCAGCCCATCGTACTATTGCTGTTGCTCTTGACCTGTCAAAGGCCTTTGACACGGTTAGCCATGCAACTCTACTGCAAGACATTCTCGTCTCTACACTACCAGTGATCGGACCGAGGCCTCGGCCTCGGCCTCGGCCTCGGCAAGCCTCGGCGTTTTTTGGAGCCTCGGCCTCGGCGCCGAGGGCGAAGCTGAAAAGTGCCGAGGCGCCGAGAGATTAAAATCAAATTTGAATAAGTTTAATATGTCCGTTGAATATTAACTATTTAGAATGCATCTGCAGTACAAAGGCTATTTTTACCTATAGACTTTTCTTGTGGTTTTAGTCGCGTACCTAGTTACACAAAGTTACATACAGCAAAGTGCCAATTTATTATTCATGTGATGACTAAGTTTTAATTCTCATGCTTTCTACATGGATCGGAAACACACGTTCCCGAAGGAGGGGGTGAGGACTCAAGTCACTGTCAGACGATTTTTGGTGAAAACCTTTTTGAATATTTTTGAGCCTAATTTTTACTATGGCAAAAGTGCAGCTAACTATTAGAATTTCTCGAAGTGATACATTATTTTGGAATGTAAGCAAGAGTAAATAGACAAACTGTCACTCTAAAACATGCATGTGACAGCTCAAAATTTTCGGGAGGGGCTCCTCGGCATACATGTAACGGCTAGAAATTTCGGGTTGGGGGATTAGCAACTCTAATTCTATGTCAAAAATGGCAAAAGCACCTAAAATATCTTCAACAAAGCGCAAATTTTCGCCAAAAAAAGTGGAGGGTGGGTCAAAATTTTCTGACGTTGGAGGGAAGGGTTAGGGGAGACGTCCAACCCTGGGATGGGTGGTGGAATTCCCAAAGCCCTTCTGTTGCAGTATGGTTTTCGGCCATTTTTATGAGAGAGAGCGTGAATGATTACGAATTTTCAGCCGAAAATCGTAAAAACACCAGCTAAAATGGCCAATAAATGCAGGTTTTGCCAAAAATCAATTTCGGCTCGTGCATTTTTGGAGCCATTTTTATACAATGTTAAATACTTTCTTGGAAAGGGATATTAATTATAGCTCATTTTTTTTAGGAAATTTCATAAAAATTTCGGCGCTGCCTTAAATAATCTGTGACAGAACGTTGATCTGAGGGGAGCTATATCCAGGCCGAATTATCACATTTAGGACCACGGTTTTTGTATTCGGCAACGATTTTTCATAATGTACAGAGACTATTCAAACTGTCTTTGTACATGCACAAAGATTTTTGGAGGAGACAAAAACTGTAAAAAGGTGTTAAATTCCCGAAAATTTTCGAGCGCATCAGTAATTGTCTGTCCATATATCTTTAAAATAGTAGAATTTGCATTTAGAATGGAAAAATGCCGAATATTGAGAGACCCAGGAATTAGCTAGATACGCTACCGAAGGTCGAAAACCCCTGTTTTACCACATTAAATCGCTACTGTACCACACTATAATAATACACAAAAATTTGCATGTACAAAATGCTCAAAGACTTTTGGATACCATTTTTGTACATGTAAAAAGGTATCTTGCACAAAAAAACACTGTTTAGGACTGCATGCCGGTTGCAGGTCACACACTGGCAGTATGAAAAATGTGTATGTTTGAAAATATATTATATAAGATATCTACAAAAATTTGTTCGCTCATACAAAGACACTACTTAATTTACTGGTCCCCCATTTCTGTGATTTCACCCTTCCCTCAAGTCTGACCTCGGGAAACTATGATTGGAAAGTACAGTGCAGTTTCTGTCATATTACCTACCACACCAGAATTGGATGACTGAAAAAGCGTGTTTAAACATGCATTACTGCAAAAGCGAGCACAACAATGGCTACAGTTCTGTCTTTACTTAGCTTATTTCGTTTGTTCGTTTATTTCTTTGACACTGTTTTCTCATTTATGTATAGTATAAAAGCTTTTAAGTGCTTGTTCAGCCATATTTTTTATTAAATTTTCCAAGTCTTCAACCGCAACTTGTTAAATTAAGTATGCTTTCATTCTGCTGACTTTATTCAATAAATCCTTCATTTAATCTACTATTATTGAAAATGACATTCGATAAAGTGTTCAATATTACGATTATTCTCTAGCTCTTGTGCATACAAAATATTCTAAGAGCACTATTTATGGGTATAGGTATATAAGCTTGACCTCGGCATTACCCCGTCTCGTGCTCGGCCTCGGCCGAGGCAAGGATTTTAAGGCGCCTCGGCTCTCGGCCGAGGCCGAGGGTCCAGAAAGTTACCCAACGATAAAACGCTGGCTATGCAACTATCTACATGGCCGACAGTCATTCGTTGAGATTTAGAAACGAAAAGTCGAACTCCCGAAAAGTCAAACAAGGCGTCCCACAAGGTGGTGTGCTGTCACCAACACTGTTCAATCACTACCTACTGACAATCCCACCGCAGCAAACGGCATCAACATTGTAACATATGCCGATGATTGCACAGTTCTTGCAACTGGTCCCAATGTTGCTGAACTCTGCATCAAAGTCAACGACTATCTTAAAGTCCTACACGAGTTTTTCACTATTCGAAACATGAATCTCTTGACCGAAAAATCAACGGCTACACCTTTTCACCACATGGTCGGCAGAAATCAAAAATGAACTTGATGTGCAAGTTGCAGGGCATCACATTCCAACAGTGAAGAATCCCAAACTGTTGGGTGTTGTGTTTGACAACATGCTCACTTTCTCAACACATGCAAACTACATTTGCAACCGCCTCCAGTACACGCAATAATGTACTGAAGTCACTAGCGGGTAGTACATGGGGCAAAGACAAAGAACACTACTGACAACGTACAAAGCTGTTTGTCGTTCTGTCGCTAACTATGCCGCCCCAATCTGGACACCCTCAACTCTGTCCAACCCACTGGACTACCCTACAAACAACACAAAATGCAGCTATGAGAACTATCACTGGCTGCCATCTGATTACCCATGCAGATCATCTGCAAAGTGAAACTAAATTGCTGCCCATTAAGCAACACAACGAAATGTTGTCAAGACAGTATCTACTGTCATGCAATTTGACCAACCACCCGAACCACAACCTGATCACACAAGCCCGTACACCAAGAAATATCCGCAAAGATATTTCACACTACCAACCTGACATAGACCCATACACTGAGCGACTCAAAGCTGACAACACAAACTACAAAGGAGTCCTCAAAGATATACACAGCAAGGCAGTTGCAGACGGAATTGCAGGCTACAGACTAGTGATTGACCAGAGCGGCCAAAATGGCCGGAGCCGGAGATCCGGCCGGAGCCGGATTGAACCATGTTGCTCCGGCCGGAGCCGGAGGCCGGAGCCGGCAGGCCGGAGAAATATAATTTTACACGTGCAGATAGATAGGACATCTTTGTGACCAAGACCTAGACCATAGTGCACAAGCATCTTAACTGCATATCAGCTAGTTAGTTACATGAAGCTAGGGGCGGATTTAAGGGGGACGGCGGGGGGGTGGGCAGCCGTCCCCCGGATTGGCCAGAAATATTTGGCGAGATAAAGAATGCAGGGGCGGATTTAAGGGGATGGCGGGGGGTGGCGTCGCCCTCCCCCCCGCTGGCCAAAAATATTTGAGCAGAGATAAAGAATGGATATGCAATTTGCAATGATTTTTGGCCTTCAGTGACGAAATAAAAGCCAACGACGAAATACTAACAGTGGTCTCAGTATACGCCCCTCAACAAGGGAGAGCAGATGACGAAAATGAATTTTCTGGAACACGCTCACTGATGCAGTCAGAGACTTGTCATTAAATGATCAACTGATCATCTGTGGAGATTTAAACGGCCATGTAGGAAATAGTGCTGAGGGTTATGAACAAAACCAACGGTGGTTTTGGATACAGGGAAGAAACAGTGCAGGGGAAGAAATTCTAAACTTTGCTGAAAGCCTGCAACTACACGTCCTGAACACGTATTTTAAGAAACCAAATCAACACCTCATAACGTACAAGAGCGGAGCCTTACGAAAGTCAGATCGATTATATACTAACTGGGTACAAAATGAAATCCAGATGCAAAAATGTCAAGGCAATACCCGGTGAAGAATGCATACCGCAACATCGTGTTCTAATTGCTGACTTTTTTATTGCCAAATTGTGCCGTAAAGACCGTTAAAAAAGAATGTAGCCCGAAAATCAAGTCGTGGAAGCTAGCTGGACAGCAGCACTCAGGAAAAATTTGAAAGATTAATAGCTGAACGACTGGAACCAAATGGGTGCTGGTCGCATTTTGCGACACACTACTCAACTCAGCACAAGAAGTCTGTGGAACATCAAAAGGAAGTCATCAAAAACGTTTCAGAGAAACATGGTGGTTCAGTGAAAAAGTCAGAACAGCTATCACTACAAAGAAAGATGCTTACCGGAGATGGCAAAAAAGCCAATGTGCTGATGATAAAGAAGTGTACAAAATGGCTAAACTGAAGCCAAGCGACGGTAGCTGCTGCTAAGAGTGAAGACACTTGAAGAAGTCTGAGCAGCGGCAGTAATCAAGAAAACTAAGGAAATTATATCGGCTAGCTAAGAACAGAAGGATTGAAAAACAAGATGTTACTGGTGCTCATATGTGTAAAAGACGATAATGGACGATTATTAGTATCTACAGAACAGATATGTGATAGATGGAGGGAATACTACCAAAAACTGTTGAATGAAAGCAATGGAAAAGTTGAAGTAGACGATTGTACAATGGTAGTAGGCCCAGTTGGAAGAAATAACGGAAAACGAAGTGAAAGAAGCCATGAAATCTTTCAAAAAGAAGTCACCTGGGCCAACAGGTCTATCAGTAGATGTCATAAAGGCAGCTGGACGACCTGCATTACTTGCCCTCACTGTATCTTCCAACAATTGTGGAAAACTGAAGAAATGCCAGACGATTTGCACTAAAAGCATGACAATACACCACTTGTATAAAGGAAAAGGCGACCCTCTGAACTGTACATCCTATCGAGGAATCCGCCACTTGAGCACGGCATTAAAATTTTCGAAAAATTTTGGAATTAAGGCTGCGAAAACTCATACAAATTAGTGGAATACAAAATGGATTTATGCGCCATAGGTCAACAACTGATCCAATTTTTATATTAAGACAATTACAAGAGAAGTATGTTGAGAAACACCAACTGCTGCATCACCTGTTCAGTAGATCTCGAAAAAGCCTTCGACAGAATACCAAGAGAAACGATCATATGGGCTTTGAGAAGACAGCTAATCCCAGAAAAGCTAGTAAGACTGATAATGACAACATATCAGTCATCAAAACAGTTGTCAAGTCAAAGGCTTGCTATAGTAAAGAGATCGACATAACCATAGGCGTACACCATAGGCTCGGTCCCTAGTCCTTACTATTCATAACAGTAATGGAAGAAGCAACCAAGCAAATATACACTGAAACACCCATGGAACTACTATACGCTGATGACCTTGTGCTCACGGCTAAAAATCAAGATGAGATAAAAGAGCGTTTCAAATTATGGAATGCAAGTCTAATGAAAAAAGGCATGATCGTCAATCCAAGCAAAACCTAGTATATGGTCTCTGGTGAGAAAGGACCAACTTTGAAGTCTGGAAGATTCCCATGTGCCGTTTGCTCAAAAGGTGTTGGAAATAATTCCGTCCTTTGTACCATGTGCAAGCGATGGTGCCACAAAAAATGCTCAGAAATATCGTCAAAGTTTGAATGCAGTAAAAGACAACATCAAATGTACAGCATGCACAACTGACGTAGTTTCAGAAATTGTAGAGCCTAACATGCTACAAATCTGATGAAATGATGGTAGAAAAGGTCAATACTTTCACATACCTAGGCGACACAGTACAAGCCAATGGGTGGTGCTGAAGCGAGCGTTAGATGCAGAATCCAGGCCACATGGAATAAATGGAGAGTCGTAGCTGGTCTACTGATGCAAAAGAGTATACCATGTACCAACCCGCAGTCAACTGTACCAGCGCTGTGTTCGCCCAGTCCTGCTGCATGGATCAGAAACATGGGCAATGACAAATAGCATACGAAAACGCTTTAAACAGAACTGAAATGAAATTGCTTCGTTGGATGCTTGGTTTGCGCCTGGCTGACAAAATTAGCAACGAAGAAATTCTTAGAAGACTTACAATGGACAACTATCCAGAATACACTGCGGACTTGCAGATTGCGCTGGCTAGGACATGTCGAAAGAAGCTTAGGACAGTAATGTCATATCAGCCAAAACCTGGTGGCGCCTGGAAAACTGCCAAGAGGCCGACAGAAGACAACGTGAATGAAGACAATTAAAAAGGACTTGGCTACAAAAATCTACGTATGGAAGACACTCATGATCAGGTGAAATGGCGACAGCATCAAACGTCCAACCCTAATTGGAAAAACGACGTAAAACGGGATGAGTGAGTGAGTGAGTGGTGACCATAATTTCTCAAAATTTTTCTGGCGCTATGCGTCGGATGATATGTACCTATTAATGAGATTTATTTATTTTTGTCGACCTGGAAGCCATTATCTGTTCATGTAGGTTTCAAAACAATTTTTACAGCAGGAACAGCTATTTTTGCATAGTTTCTTTCTATTTCGATTAAAAATTTCGATGTTTCGCATCAAATGCTATAAATACAATAAATCTAGCAGTAAATCATGCTTCTAGACACGATTTTTATCGTATTCGCAAAAAATTTTCCAGATGTACAAAGATTTTTTGGGACTGTCTTTGTACATGTACAAAGATTTTGGAAAGACAGAAATTGCAAAAAAGGTCTGTAATTCGAAAAACATTTTCGGCGCTTCGTCGTCGAAATGAGTGATTGTGTGTGTTCTGTATATCTTTATAATGGCAGAAATTGCATTTCTAAAGGAAAAATGCCAAATTTTTTGGCGCTTCTCGCGTTTTACGATTCTTAGTGATTTTTGCCTTAAGAACCCAGAAATTACCTAAAACACTACCAAAATTGGAACAACTCTGTTTTTACTACACTAAAATCGCTACTGTACCATATAATAGTACCTAAAAATTTGTGTGTGCAAAATGTACAAAGACTTTAGGGACGATCTTTGTACATGTACAAACGGACCTTGTACAAAAAACACTGACTGCTTCTAGACGTCTATCCGCCTTGATTTCAAAGTTTCCGGCGCTTCGCGCCAGATTTTTATAAAGTCAAAGAAAGTTAATGATTTTCTCGCACAAAATTGTCTAAAATTTCAAAATTTTTAGAAAAATATTGCATTAAAAGTGATTTTGCTGTAAAAGTACACAATGTAGAACACCGAAAAAACGCAATTTCGTGCGTTAAGGGCAAATTTTGTACCTATTTTTGACTGTTTTAGGAAAAGTTGGGATACCGCCCCCTCAGGAAAATCCTAAAGAATGGATATGCAATTTGCAATGATTTCTGGCCGACAGTGACCATAATCTCTCACATTTTTTCGGCGCTACGCGCCGGATGATACTTATTAATGGCATTTATTTACTTTTTGGCGATCTAGAAGCACGGTTTTTTATGTTCGGCAAAGATTTTTCCCGATGTACAAAGACTTTTCGGGCCGTCTTTGTACATGTACAAAGATTTTTGGGATGATAAAAACTGCTCAAAAAAGGTCTAAAATTCGCATCAAGCAATAAATCATGTTTCTTGACATCTATCCGCTTTAATTTCACAAATTTTCCGGCGCTTCGCGTTAGGTTTTTGTTGAAGTCAAGAAATTTAATGATTTTTTTCACACAAAATTGTCTAAAATTCTAAAATTTTTAGAAAAAATATTGCGTCAAAAGTGATCTTATGTGAAAGTATACAATGTAAAACACTGAAAAAACGCTATGTCGCGCTTTGAGGGCAAATTTTTGGACCTATTTTTGGCTGTTTTGGAAAAGTAGGGATACCGCCCCCTTAGGAAAATTCTAGATCCGCAACTGGTGAAATAGACTACATTCAACCAAATTTTATTCAATGCTTTTATTAAGAAAAAAGCTGTCGTCTCCTTAGCCTGCCCTAAATAAAGCGTCAATAGGCAATATTTGATGTTAAAGCATGATTTTGTGTGACCGTATATACATAGATACGTTACATACTATATTATGTTCAGTGAACCGCGAATATGACGTACAGAATGGACAGCAACATTATCTGGAAAATCAGTATAGCATGTGCAGTGCAGGGCAGACTGCATCTTATGATACCTATGACTTCCAGTGTTAACAGGAATTTACTGCAGCGATTTTCACAATTTTTGTTTCATTTTCATTTTCGTTTTTTCCTAAAAATAAATATTTTACGATTGTGGTGGTGATAGACACTTTATTTGGTTTTTTTCCTTTTCTGCTATTATATTGTGCTCTGACTGAATGTAATAAGCATAATGTGAGCAATTAGTAGGTTCGGTCACTATGAAAAAACGAAAAAAATTCTCCGGCCTCCGGCCGATTTTTGGATGTCCTCCGGCCGGAGCACCGGAGTGGAAAAAATGGCCGGATTTGCCGGAGGCCGGAGCCGGAGCCGGATCTCCGGTCGATCACTACTACAGACCAAACCTGGTGTTGGGCGGCTACCCACCTCGTGTAACATCGGCCGAACTTCGGCTTCCACGTGCCACAAGGACCGTGTTAGCTCAACTTCGCTCAGGATGGTGTCGGATGCTAAACACCTATCTGACACGCCTCGACCCAACCATTGACAATCTATGCCCGGACTGTGGAAATGGGCCACATGACGTCCACCATCTTTTCCACTGCCCTACAAAACCGACCAATCTTCGTGCAATCGACCTATGGAAACATCCAGTGGAAGTAGCATGCTTCCTGGGGCTGGATTCGACTGATCAATGATTGAGCGCTGCTACAACAACAACAACGGGTAGAAATACTGACCCTCAAAAATGCTTTAGAAAATCATAAAAATGGCAATTTTTAGGAACTTTTCGACAAATTTATATCTCAAGTTTCTGAATGATCCGGAAAGCGACCAGGGGTCAGTTGTAATTCTCACGGCATAGCTTGTTCGCCAGTATAATATCATCAGTCATCTCCTTTTGGTTATGGAAAAAAGGGGTGGTTTTTTTAGGTTACAAATCGACTGGTTTTTTTAGAGGCCAGCACTATAAGCAACTATATACTTCAGTTCCTAAGTAGCTTCACTTGTGCCCTTGTTCTGAATCGGCATCATTAGTCTTGAAGAAAATGGTTATTTTAAATTATTTCTGATTTTGTCGCCTCGTTGTCATGGCCGATATTTTGGAGGATGAAGAATTCGACGACAAACAAATCGATTATTTGGCGTTTAAAAATAGGCAATTGAGTCTATTCAAGCACGATTTTAGAGAAGCGGCTGCGTTGGCCGATGATCAGGCGTATAAAAATGGATTTGATGCTGGATTTCAAGCGTGCAAATCGCTTGCTCGCAAGCTAGGTCATTTGAAGGGTACTTTGCTCGCAATACGGACAACAAGTATGTATTTAGTAATACATTTTCATTTCATGTTTGTCGCATACAAGTTTGGCGAATTTGAAGTCACTCAATGTCACACATGGGCATAGGGGGGTTAGAGGGGGTATTACCGCTACCTGAGTTTTGTAAAACCAGGTGCTTTCAGGCGACTTTGAGGAAACGAAAGGTGCTGGAAGAGCCTACTGCGGAAAAAAGGCCGAAAATTCTGCCTGAAAATGGTTTAAAATATCAAAATTTATTGACAATTTTTTGTATTTTTGATCGCTAGATACCTATAAATTAGCCGAACTTCACTAATAATGGTTAAGAAACCCAGTTTACCGTATGTAACGTGCTAATATGCCATATTACAGTACCCTAAAATGTACACGTACTAAATGTACATAGACTTTTGGGGACCGCCTTCATACCTGTTCAAAGAGACCTATTCAAAAACGATGACGACAATACACTACATGACCATTCCTGGATTTCACCCCCTCTGGCCACGTCTACCTTGCTTATGTATGATCAATGTACAAATTTTTGAGTTTTATAAACTTTGCGGCTCAGACATAAATCAAATGCAATTTTTTAAATACCAGGTCGTCATTGTTGCTTATTTTTTAGCGTTGAGAGATACTGAGTCCATGTTTGGGTAGTTTTCTCACTAATTGCGTAAAAATGTCCCGTTGTGCATTATTCTGCGCATTTTCAATTGTGCATTGGGAGGGTTTACTTAATACCTTCCCTTGATTATTCGGAATCAAAATTTGAAAATCCATATGATAGACGTGTTACAACCAATAGCAGATCTAGGATGATCCTAAGGGGGCGGCGGCACCCCAAATTTACCAAGAACAGTCAAAAATAGGTCCAGAAATTTGCCGTTCACGCGCGTAATGACGTTTTTCGGCGTTTTACATTGTATACTTTTACTTAAAAACACTCTTACGCTATAGTTTTTCGAAAAACTTTAAAATTTTCGACAGTTTTGTGCGAAAAAATCATAAATTTTCTTGACTTCAGCGAAAATCTGGCGCGAAGCGCCGGAAACGTTATGGAATTTAGGCGGATGGACGTTTAAAAGCTTGATTTACTGCTTTATTTCCTGTATTTGTAGCATTTGACGATAAACGTCGAAGCTGTACTAAAATAGCTGTTTCTGCTATCAAAATTGTTTTGAAACCTATTCCATGACCAAAAAATGGCTTTTAGGCCGCCAAGAAAGTAAATAAATGTCATTACTTACGTATTATCCGGCGCGCAGTTCCGGAAAAATTTGAGGAATTATAGTCACTGACGGTCAAAATCATTGCAAATTACCGTTTCCATTCTTTATCTCGCCAAATATTTGTGGCCGCCGCTCCTAGTAATAGCCATGCGTGATTGGGGGGGGGGTTGGGTGTTCATCCCGGCAGGAAAATTTTCGACCCTACCCCTAGAACTTTTTTACCCCCTGAATTCGCAATTTTTCAAAAGGTCCCAAAAATTTCCTCAAAATTGGTTGAAAAGGTGCTTTTTAAAGCATTTTTAGATATGTTGTTATGTGCGTGTCATTTAAAAACTCGTCGTATCTTTTTTATCGAAAGTTGCATCCTTTTTTTGTATTTGTGTGTTTTTCCCGGACGTTGCAATAAATGCTTTGATAATAATAATAATATTTGCTCAAATATTTTAGAAATTTCTTACGTTTTTATGCTCTAGAAAGATAGAGCATCGTCAGAAACGCCAAAAACAATGCCTTTGACGCGTGTCCGCTATTTCTGGGCCCCAAAAAGGGCACTTTAAAATTTCACTCCTAGCCCTGAAATCTCATGCTGTGCATGTCTGGTAAAAACTGTTCTAACATCTGGGAGGAGATAAATTGGTCTACTCTTTTGGCCACAAGTGACATAAAATAGGTACCTGAAATATAATAAAAAAGCAAATTTTGCCAAAAATTGGGAGGAGGTAAAAAATCTGTGCTTCAAGAAAGAAGGGATGACCGACTTTGAGTGGATATCCTTTATTTCCTGTTAAATGATGTTCAGTATTATCTTATGTTAAGTCGATGAATTACTTTTTCGCAAACAACGTTCTCTTAAGTTTTTCTCGCAGAATGTCAGTCGGAAACGGATGTGAGTCTGAAAGGCATGGAGGATAATTGCGAAGAACTGTTGAGCAAATTGTTCAATCTGAAATTAGGTAACTCTTCCACTGCCGGGGATTCAACTGAATTTTCTATTGATTTTGCGCGGTCGAGTTTACCCGATTTCAATGCCGATGATATAGAATATTTATTGGGCAAAAACGAGCCTGACTTCGAACACAGAATCGGTTCATCCGAAGCTACGCCTGATATACAAAGTGAAGTGGCTAGAACACTTGCTTTAGAAATGGATCGTATTTCGACCGAGAGTGAACAACTATTTCAGACTTGTTCTTCATTGTTACGTAGTTCAGGCATATGTGATGAATTTTTATTCAATCAGTAAACTTTTTTATGTTGTCAATATCACTGGTTTTTACATTTAATTGATGGTGCATTTTTAGAACTATACGCACATACTCTATTTTTGAAAAATCTTCATTTTGCTCTTATCCAGTGGTGGATCTAGGATTTTCCTAAGGGGGGCGGTACCCCTAAGGGGGGGGGCGGAACCCTGACTTGGACGGAAAAATTAGCCGTTTTAACCCGAAAATCACTAAAAATCGCTCAAAAATGCTTAATTTTGCGCACTATTTTGGGCCAATGGGGGCGGCCCCCCCCCGCCCCCCTAAATCCGCCCCTGCTCTTATCGGGACTATAATCTGAAATTTTGTGACTTCAAAAATATAGTTAGCGATTTCCTTCGCTACTTGCCTTTATTATAAAATCGGTAATACCTATTAAGTGTATTGATGAGGTAAACTTTTTGGACAGGGTAATCAGAGTTCCTAGTTTTCGATAAGGACCGCAATGGTTTTATTCTCCCAAACAACTCACGGCATTAATCTTTTTTTTGTAATAAAGTCATCTTTTGAGGGCACTATAATCCTAAAGCCGAGACTTTTTTGGCACTCTGAGGCAGGGCAGGTTAGGTCTTTGGAAGTTACATAGTTTGCTTAGAGCTGATATCTGAGCTTTCCGTATTAAAATCATCCACTTCAATACCATTTTCTCAAAAAGATCTTTTACTCTGCATTGCCTTGGCTGCGCGTTGTGCCTTTACATATTGTGCTTTGGCTTGAAAATTGGGAATATGTGCCGCTCGAGCGAGATTAGGAACAAGTAATTTTGATTAGAAATTAAGAATTGATTTGTCAGTACTGACTAGCTGAGAAATAAACCTGATTTTCATTAATTGTTCAAAGAATAAGGTAGGTAACGGATGTTGTCCTAGGTTTCAGAGGGCAGTGAAATGCCTGCTTTTCCGCATTGGAGATGGCCAGCTATAAACCAATGATAAAGACCTGCGTGGTATGGCTTATGAGCAGTGAGCTCTGTTTTCATTTGTTCACATTCTGTATAGAGAGACAACACCTCAGCTATTTCCAAAACTGACCGAAATGGTCCGATCCGATCATCCTTATGCGAAAAATGAAATATTTTTGACGTTTTCTAGTGCCTGAAAGCATTTAAAGCGCTACGCTAAACTTTTTCAAACCATTTTGAAATGACTGAAAATGTTATTTGAGAAACGTTTGCACTTTGTCGGAATTTAAGTAGCTCTTATCTTAATATTTTGGAAAAGTTTAGAATGAAGGATATAATACTAATTATTTATTTGGAAAAAAAAACAAAGGGTAAAACAAAAGTTGCAAAGAAAATAAAATAAAATGCGAAATGTCCTGGACACACAGACAAATAGATTGCGCTAAAGGTATCTGGAATTATTGAATCTATATTCCTCGCTCATAACCTTACACTTTGTAGCAGATTTAAGGTTGCGCGGAGGACTGAAAATCTCCACAATTTTCGCTAAAAGAGGAATAAAACTGTTTAAATTACCATGTTTTTGCACGCGAAATCTATATAATCTTTGCTGCGTACAGAAAGTTTGCTTGTTTGCCGAAAAAACGTTTTCAGAACTGCCGTGAGAATACCTAAGTGAAATATCAATTATCAATTTATACTATTAATTACAAAAGCTTTTGAAATTACGCTAAACGATTGCCCAAACATTAAATAATGCAACATTTTTTATCTTGTGAACTAATAGCCCCGTTAAACCTGTTCTTGGTTATTCGTTCGCATATGAATAACTCATATTTTCCATTAACAGCAAGCTCTATAGGTTTTTGTAGCTCGATAGATGCTCGTCATACTGCGAAATTTGTATTCTAGAAGATTATCATGTTTTGATAAACGAGCTTTCTGCAGTCGTTTTGCTTGGTAAGTTCTTCAGGTCAGTATTTTTGTTCCTATACATACGCAGGTCCGCATACAGGATTCGGCAAAGGGGAGAGCGGACCCAATATAAATTGGACTATATCTCGGGAAATTCGTCGGGATAGCTCGCAAAAATCGCATTTTTAACGTTTTTCGGCATGATGTATCCATTAAGATCATAAAATTCAAACTTTTCGAAAAAATCTTTTCCTATTCAAAATGCTATGAAAAGTGTCCTTTTTTGATCGCGCTTGAGCCAAAATCATGGAAAATCCTTTATATCTGGCGTGAAGCGCCGAAAATTTGAAGATTTTACGTCAAAGACATGCAATTTTTCATCTTCCCGTGCATTATCTTACCTTTCAAAAAAATTTTTTACGGCCAAGGGGGCGGGCGGCTGCCTCCTAAATACGGCCCTATACACACGTATGTTTAAAGGCGCGCTTTTCTAGTAATGAGCCTCTTTAGTGTTATTTTGGTCTGTTCCATTGTAAACTGTGCAGCGCCCACCCATTTTTGTAATTCACTAATAAATTTAAGCTAGCTACAATAATGCAAGTTTGATCAATGATGGTAATATTCGATGTCCACTAAGAAATTGGAAAAAGAGTGTTAAAATAATTTTTTCACTTAAGGAGGCTTAATAAATTGTAGGAATACATAAATGGAATATTAGTTATGTGTTCTGGTACAAAAAACGCTTGCAGGCTACCAAAATTAATAATGAAGTCATAAACATTCTTTTATTCGGCGCTAGCGTAAAAAATAATAGGAAAATCATGCTAAATAATGGCCATGGGTCAATCGGAGCGAGTTCGCCCAATTCCTTTTCGAATTCACCCATACTGATATAAATAGATCAGCGCATGTTATATTATGAAAAACTTATTTGAAATACCTGAGAAATTTTTGGAATTTATATCAAACTATATATCAAGTCGTTTTAACTTCATCAGGTTTTCTTCAGAATTCGTAACATTTTGATTTTTCTGGTAGGTCGCTTAACCGAAGTCATATCACTGTTAAGTATTCAAATCTAAGTTTCGCGTACTTCAACCAATGATTAAATTGATGGGATATAAAGTTTATTAACAAACGGCAATAAAATACGATTGGGCGTCAGGCGCGCCGCCATATTCAAGTGCGCCGCCGGGTCAAGAGTGCTGCGGTGTTCGAGTGAGCCGCCGTAGTCGAGTGCGCTGCCAGGGGCGAGTGCGCCGCCAAATAGATATTACGAGGTACATACATGTACATAGTGCGTAGTAGTATGCAGCACCTGCCTTTGTAGGTGCATGTGCTTATTGTACCATATTGTTACAAAAATACTTAATCAGAATGTATATATAAAGAGGGATCAAAAATTTTCAATGAGTAAAATTTTTTGAAGCAGGTGTGTTGGCTTTCAGTTAGCAATAGGTATGCACATGGAGGGTTTATTTTCTGTGGATCACAAAATAAAATGCAATCATATGCTTACATAAATACGAAGATGCAAACTTTTATTTAGATTAAATAGATGGATTTTTCAAAATAAATTTTAATGATCTATCCTGCTTTCTTGGAAAAAATCTAAACTTAGTTTTAGCAGAATTTAATCTTATTGAAGTCTTTTAAGAGTAAGAATAATGATTACTATATCCGATTCCGGTAAATGTTTGTTGTTGTGCAATGCATTATTTCCCGAATCTTAGATTAAAATGACACAAAACAAAAGTCAAATGAAACGATTAACACATGGTCAAACGAAAGAGCTTGACGATATTGATACAATTTTCCAGGATTTGCTACTGAATTGCACTTTATAAACGATTTTTCCAAGTAAACGTCATTAGCTTCGCCATAATGCATAGTTCAGTTCGCATAAAAAGACTCAGACCGCTTTTGAAAAATTACTTATTAAACAGCAGTATCTAATATGCCTTCAATGGCCTATCGTTTACCTAAACCGATGCATTATTGATTGACCTTCGACCGCTGACCTCAAAACACTACCGATAACAGTAGCATTTACTTACATATATGATGTTGTCTATTTACTATGCGCACAATTTGTTTGCATGTACGTATTTGGCGGCGCACTCGCCCCTGGCAGCGCACTTGACTACGGCGGAAGCTCGAACACCGCAGCGCTCTTAACCCGGCGGCGCACTTGGCACCGACCAACTACCATTGGTGCTTGATACGTAATATTTTAAATTGTCTAGTTTTGAAATAATGTTCCAGCATCGACCTGCACCACGTGACCGTAGATGAGTTCAACAGTCCATGCGACTTGTCTCCTGTGCTCATAGTACACGGATTATTTGGGCATGCTGGCAACTGGAACTCAATATCTAAAGCCCTTAATCGTCAGCTTAGAAGGAGGGTAAGAATAACCGTTGGAAATCATTTATAATGCGTGCGTTGTAAACTTCATGAGCTAATATTACGATTGTCTTCTGACAATACTAACGTATCATCATTCAGATGTAGAAACCAAGTATGTAAATAGGATATTTTCTTTTTGTTTTCACGCGTGGCTCATTTGAATGGAACATATAATTAATTATCAGAACATTGATTAATCTGTCAGTTCTTGTATAGCTTACCTTTATCCATTATTCGCAGGTTGGTATGAATTTCTGACTGTCAAGCGTGTTTAATGCATGAGCATGCTCAGACAGAATAGGTATAATCAATAGTAATATGAAATCAGCAATACGACGAAAAAGGAAGTCAAGGAACGAAGGGAAAATTAAATAGATAAATAAAAAGAAAACTAACAAAAATTTCAATAAATAAATAAATAAATGAAAGTAAATAAATAAATGTTAGTGAGAGAATTTTTTTTGTACCTATGGTAACATAAAGCTGAACTTTTTGGAAGTATATATTTAAGGAACTCTGGAATGGAGAAGTGACTAAATTAAAGGTTGAAAGAATTTAAATTTTATTTTGAGGCAATAACATGTGGCCACGAAAAGCGTCAGCTGAGTCCCACTGGAGAATTAATATTGTAGCAGTCATAAAAAGTTACATTGATATGAAAATGCATTTCATTTGTGATCTGGACCGTAATTTAGAACAAACTATCTGTGCTATTGCAAACTGTTTACAAAAACTTGTAAGTGAAATCTGTTTGTTTGAAATTTAGCTTTCTGACCTGCTATAGCCTTTTGTTACCATTCATGCCACTGATAGTGGTTATACCGAATTTCAATGATTCTTTCTTCCCATTTAGAATTAAACGGCCTCTCGGATCTCATATATTGTATTTAGTTTTATATGTAAGATGAAACGGTTTGTTATAAATCCCCCTGACCGAAGTTTTTGCACAACCTGTTTTATTCTTTCATTAGTATTCATTCTCTTTGTTTCTATCTAGTGTCACTGTCGTTTCCTTATCGTATTTCGTATTTCATGGCTCCTGTTATGTTAAGGTCGTGCTGGCGGATCTTAGAAATCACGGTGACAGCCCGCATGTTGACGAAATGAGCTATGAGGTGTTAGCTGCCGATGTTGAGCATTTGATTCGCAAAATTTCTCAGCAAACTGGAAAATGCATATTGTTAGGACATAGCTTGGGTGGAAAAGTAGCTTGCGAACTGGCGCTGAATAAAGTGAGTAAATTTTTTGTTTCTTCCACTTCTAATTACAAAAAATGAATTATTAATTTATAGCGTTGCTAATACCTTTTAGTTACCTAAAGCTAGAATTAATGACTGAGTTTATTAAATGAGATAATATGATTTCTTCTAACTTTACTTCTTTATTTTTTATTGAAATGGGTTTTTCAGTTGTCCTTATCATGCGTCTCAATGATGAGCTGAGCAGGACATCAGCTCATGCGCAACTTGAGTTTGTAATTGCATTTTCCGAAATTCAGAACTATTGAAGATGGTATAAAAGCCTGAGGGTGTTTCTTCCTATTCCGCATAGCATACCTATGTACTTCAGATTAGTCACTGTGTGCAACTCGGTCTATACATAGTTCTATCAGATTTGGATAGAAATTGAATATGTGCGTTTGCTTATTCAATTAGATAAATTAATAGATTTGTCATTTTTCATGTTTAACTTCGGAGCATAGTTAATGTCATTCTGAAAACTAAAATTTATATTACTTCTTTTACTTCTGAACTTTACATAGCAGCAACGACTGTCTTAAAAGCAAGCAAGTTATACATATTCTTGAATATTCCGTGATTTATTTAGTTTTTCTTTACACTCTTCTATACCTACAACATATTTGTCTTTCCGGTCCTGTGCATAAGAGACATGCAGCGCATTAATTTTGATAGGATCAACAGTCAATACTTTATGTGTTATTTGGAGTTTGACCTACTCCAAAATGACTATTGTTCCTGGAAAGTGTAGCTGAATCTGAAAAATACTGTTGATCATGCGCGAAATTTTAGAGTTTAAAACACATACCGTTTTGACCGTTTTAAGCGAATTTTTTGCCATGTATGTAAGTAAATATGGATCATTTGATTTCACGAAATTTTTCACAAAATTATTTGCTTTTCTGATCATCATAAGAAAGGTCAAAAAAGGGTGCACTAAAGACTGTCTTCCCGTGATTTTTGATTCTGATGCTGTACTGCGTACTAATGATGAGGCTAGCACTGGTGCCAACTACTGAATGCAAAAGTAGTTAAAGCCAATCATCGTAACTTTTTCAGACCAGAAAACAACACCTCAATTTAACGTTTTGTTCCACTATTGAGTACTCAGGTATTCTCTTAATACTCGAATGTGTTTCTCGCAGTGTTTGCATAGGGCTTTTCATTCATAACTTGGGCATATCGTAAAATGTTTCTAAAAGGAACATTAATTTAAGCGAATTTATGCAGTATAAATAAAATTACAAATTGCATCATATAATGTTATTTAAATAAAGTTTCTGGAGACAAAATTGTACATTTTTATGAACTCTAAAGTAGACATATGTATTGAACATCTGGAAGCGATAAAATCCGATGTGCTCACAAGTAAACAAATTCTTAGACAAAGGGGTTCAGGGGTTTTGACCTCCATAGTTTAGTCGCTGGACCCCATAAAAGCTGCTAACTTCCGCCAAATTTTTGATTTCCAAAAAAACTAAGAAAATGTGACATTTTAAGCATTCTTAGTGATGCTTTATATTTTGGCTTAAAAGCATAAAGTTTTCAGCATTTCGCACCACACTAAATCTGACCGCCTAGAATTTCCATGCTCTACTTGTTTAAAGTTATATCGACAACATGTTTTTTATTTTGGCGCTATTGTTGTTTTTGGTGTCGTGAAAATTATTTTTAGTTTTCCTTTCTGACCTCACAAATTTTGCTACAAAAGCACACGTGATTTACGATTAGAGTTTATCCATCTGCTATAGAAATATGCAAAAGTTTATTTCAGAGTCATTTGATCGAAAAGCTCATCATCGAAGATATAGTGCCAAGGTCAGCGGTCCCGAGTCAAAAAACCGACATGTCTCCATTACTAGATGCGTTATTGAAAGTTGAATGTCCTCAGACAACGTTGTACGACGCTCGACGACAAGTGGACAAACATTTGCAGGATTTGGGTGTTTTGGTAGAGTAAAACGTTTCCTACAGCTTTTTTTATATGGATACATAGGTGCATACGTGTAACGCTTCGAAATTTTGGGGTATACCCGGTCACGTTCAGGGAAGGGGTGGGGAGTAAATGACCTCCAACTTTTGATCAAAAAAACGATTTTCTCAAAAGGAAAGGGGGTCAAACATTTTCCAGCTTCGGGTGAATAGGGAATGATTACCTTTGGGTGGGGGATCCCCCACCCCTCTGCTACATGTATTTATAGGTGTACTCAGGCCCGTATTCAGGGGGAGCGGGGGGCCGTCCCCTCGGAAATCGAAAATTATTTTTGAAACACACAAGGGCCCCCTCAAAGTAAAAAAGAGGAAAATCCTTGAAGTAGATCTAAAACACCACCAAAACATGTTTTTAGCGTATTTTTGACTTGATAAATTACAAAATTTTTCGATGCTTCGCGCCGGATTTATCGTTTATCTATAGTTTTTGTCTTCTAGCCCACCCAAAACCGCTCAAATTTGAGTTAGACATGTAGAACACGTCAAATTTTTTCGGCATTATTCATTTTCTGTATTGTTTTGCTTTGTAAATCACAAAGATGAGCTAGAAAGACAGTAGTTAGGAATTTTTTTGCCGATTGAATAAGAAATCAGTTGTGTAGCTTCTTTAATCGGTGTAGTATAAGTACGGAAGAAAGTGAAATTCTTTGGAAATTTTTCTTCTTCATTGCTTAGAGTTCGTTGAGACACGCTCAAAAATGCCATTATTTTTGCCTATCATCTAAAGATTCTCGGGATATCTGATCTCAATTTTCGCCCCCCTCTTCCCCGAAATAAAATCCTGGATACGGGTCTGGGTGTACTTATAATGTATGCACCTATACGTAACTGTGGTTCATAGACGGGAATAACGGTATAATAAGTGCTAAAATTAATTCTCGTCGTAGCTTAAGATGAGATGTCGCATACATAGGTGTGCAGCGCCAAAATTCTGGGAGGTGCAATATTTTTCAAAGGTCAGAAAATAGTCTCAAAAATGGTGGTATGGGAAAAAACCATTTTTCAACATTTCTTATCGAGCACTATCCATTAGCATCAAAAAATTTCACAAATAGAATTCTGGGGGGTGTTTTGGTTTCTGGGGAGTATTCTTAGAACTTCTGGGGGGTGCAAACCCCCAAACCCCCTCTCCTATGCCCACATGCGGTCACGAAGCGTTGAAAAATGTTTTCTGATCATAATTCGGCATTATGAATAACACTATCTAAGCTTTCATCCTGCTTATACGAATTTTGAAAATTTTCCCATTAGTCTGTTTCAGTCATACGCAGGCATGCACGTGGGGTAATTGAGGGTCTAGACCACATGTGGGTTTGGGGTATGCACCCCCCGGATGGCCGAATACCCCCAGAATTCAATTTTCGAAATTTTTCCGTTTTTCTCGCACTTTTTTGATGCCAATGATAGTGCTCGATGAGAAATGTTGAAAAATGGTGTTATTTCGCCGTACCAGCATTTTTAAGACCATTTTTTGACCTTTGAAAAATCTTGTATTCCCTCCCCCGCCTAGAATTTCGGTGCTGCCCACCAATGGTCTAGACCCTCCCACAGAATAAAAAAATAAAAAATTTTCTCGGGAATGAGGTCAAGTGAAGGCAAAAAATTGAAAATTTTCTTCGAAAGTACTTCAAATTAACCAGAAACTGTGTAATAACGTCGTTTTAACGCTATTTTAGCGCGTATACCAGTTTTTGAGGTAATGTTGACCCAAAAAGCTCAATTCTTTCTTCCCCTCCCCATACAGGCTGAACCCCCTCCTAGATCAGCTATGCTGTGCATCTTTAGAAAAAATGGGAAAATGGAAAATTTTGTGGAAAAAATGAGGCAAAATGAGGGCCAAAGACGGATGAAAATTATTTTCTTCAAATTGACCAGAAAATCTGTAATAAAGTAGTTTTAAAGCTATTTTAGCGCTTATACCAGTTTTTGAGGTCATTTGGGCCCAAAAAAAGCTCTATTCTTGACCCTCTAGACCGGCTGACCCATCCCCTAGATCGATCCTGTTGTGCATCTATGGTCATACGTTGTTCTCGACAATAAGCTGACGGTTCACTGTATAATGTACTTGTTCACTAATGAAATTAACATCAGGACCATACATGCACGGCATGGTAATTCTGGGGGTTGAAATTATATAGTGCCTTTTTTGACCCAAAAATGGTAGGTACGTCTCAAAAACATCGTTTTTAAGCGTTTTTGACGATGCTCTCTCTCTTTCTAGAGCATAAAAACATAAAAACATTTCGAAAAAATCAACAAAGTCTGAACAAATTGAAGAAAATATAGTCAAAACATGAGTATAATGGCGCGAAGCTCTGAAAATTTGACGCTTTTAATCATCTTTTCCACAAATTTTTAGATAATTTTTAGGAACTTTCAAAAAATTGCCAATTCTGGGAAGGGGTGAAAAAATATTTGCGGGGGTGACATTTTTTCTTGGGGGTTGAACCCCCTACCTCCACAAACCCTTCCCCCAAGATCGTGTATGATAAGGACAGTGTTAGTTTAAACTAACACTGTCTTGATTACTTAGGCTATAATCATTGAATTCTCTGTCCAACATTTCACATAAAAGGTGGTTGCCCTGATTGAAAAAGTGTTTATCCAATTACCAACTTGAAAATTGGCTGTTCAGCTTCGACAGTTGAAAAGTGGTTGGTTTGACTCAGAAAATGGTTGTCCAGATTCAAAAATAGGTTTGCCAGGCTGGGTTGCCGAGTGCTCTTGTCAAAAAACCCACAATTTTAACCTCAAATTGCCTAAAAATTTCCCAACCAATGGTTAAGCATAGGCGTAAAAAACCTTAATCGCTGAAAAATGCTTTTCTGACGATTTAGAACATGCTCTATCCATTAAGCTCAAAAAATTCAAGATTTTCTAACTTCTATATTCTTAATAGGTTGTGAAAAATGACGTTTTTGGCTGCGCTTGAGCCAAACTAAACCAAAACAAACCAAACTACCAAGCTTGGCCAAACCAAAACAACAATCTTACGGCGCGAAGCGCCGATGATTTTGAGATTTTTCGATGAAAAGATGCCAATTGTCGTTATTTCCCATGCATTATCTTACCTTTCAAACATTATTTTTGAGCTAAGGAGGCACGCCCACGAACTACGGCGTTAATTTAAGAAACTTCTGTAGACACTTTAACTTGTTCAATAACTCAAATTTAAATGAAACGGACTATAGTTATTCTGAATGTTTTAGAACGAGCATCTGCGTTTAAAACAGCTGACCCCGATCTCTCATTTTTTAAACAAAAATCGAACTGTAATAAATACATAGCTTTTGAAATTTTGAATTGATTTTTAATTTTTTCAAATTTTCCTATTCTCTTTGCTTTGTATACTGTTTACCTTTTATCAATGTTTTTTCAAAGGCTGTTGATGTTCGGCAATTTTTGTTGACGAATTTGACGCTCAGGAACGGTTCTATACAGTGGAAAATGAATTTAAGAGCATTGCAAAACTTCATATACGATGCGCATGGCTTCTCAAAAGAGAGTCTAAAGAAGACATTCCATCCTCCTAGTCTGTTCGTATTCGGGCGCGACAGCCCATATTATAGGTACCTATATATGCTTTTATCATTCGCATACTTTGAGTGGAAAGAAAATTTTTTTCGATTTTTTTACTCCCTGTTTCCATAGGTGCACAAGTTCATGGTCGGCAGGGGGGTGAAATCCCAAAAATCCAAAACAGTAAATTTAAAGTTCAGATTTTTTTGCGGTGTTAACGATCAAAGTGGTCAAAATAGCCTATAAAACGTTTTTTCGTGGTAATATCGCATTTTGAAAGCATTTTTAGTCCATTTGACTGTGTTATATCACTTTTAACATTGAAACATGCAAAAATTTATTAATTTTGGGCGCTTTTTGAGTAAAAAGTACTTAAAAGTACTAATGTGGCGCGAAGCGCCGAAAAAATTTTTCGACGTTTTTACTGATTTTGATCTCAAAAATGATACAAAAGACGTTCCATCAGCTTAAAATCGCCAGACAGTACCGGTCTAGCTGACCCCTCAGGGGGTAATACCCCCCTTCACCCCCCTATGTGCATGTGTGCCTGTTTCGCATCGTCTTATTTATGTTCATAACTTCAGCTTAAAACTTTAAATGCTTGTCGTACTTTAAAAGATTCGTCGATTACTATATTCCTCCATTTTATTTTTTTGTGAAAAGTATGCATACAAATTTTAGTCTACTATAATATGGTATAGCATCATGTTTTGTGTGATTGGACTGAATTTGTTGACCTTGTGAATTCAATTTTAGGGTTTTCGACAATGAAAAATACAAAAAAAGTTTTGAACACGGCGTGAAGCTACGGCAAATTTTGACATTTTTCCGTTTTCAAGTTGAATTAGCAGCTTTGTTATTAATAAATAGTTTAGAAAACTTGACTGACTCGAAAAACTAAAACATATAATCATTCTTGCTGACCTAAATACGATTTTGGAGCGTTATAAGGACAAGCAAAACAAAAAATGCCAAATTTGAACGCTGACGTACACGAGTTCAAGTCAAGTTTAGGATTCTGACAGACAAACAGTGCTAATTACTGTTTGAAGCACGAGAATATTCTGGCTAATTTAAAGCTCTAAAACTATCAGATATATAACGATTCAAAATTTTGGGCTAATCGATCAGCCAATGGGGAGGTTTAATGTTCTTCAATTTTTGGCTAAAATGGCAAAATAGTCTAAAAACGCAACTTTTTGCTAAATGTGGGTTGGTAAAAAGAAATCTTAGTCTCTGGGGAATGGAGCGATCGACTTTGGTGGGAGGATACCCCAACCGCCTCTTACATGTATGAACTAAATGTTTTAGCCTCATAGAGAGAAATAACAGTGGAAAATTTCGACGTTAGGCAATAAATCGATACCGCTTAGAAATTTACTAAATAGCTCATGATTTCTTACTACTGTTTTTATAATTAATCTGCATAGTCGTTATAGTGGAGATCTTATTGCATCCTAATGCTACAGGTATCTTTATGCACGGCCATCAACAGGGCCGTATTTACGAAGGGGACGGAATAGTTGGCTCCCCTGTTGGCCAAAAAAATTTCTAAACGATAAAATAATGCTTAAAGATGAAAAATCGCATATATTTGCCATAAAAGTATTTTATTTATTTATGTTCAGTATCTCTATAATTTTTGCTCAAGCGCGACCAAAAACGACAATTTTTTAGATTTTTGAGTGATAAAAGAAAATTTCTTCGAAAAGTTCGAATTTTGTGATCTTAATGAATAGAGCATGTCAAAAAGTTCGATTTTTGCAAGCTATCTGAACGAAGTTTCCAAGATATGAACCAATTTATGTTGGGTCCACCCCGCCGCTCCCCCCTTGAGTGTATCCTGGAAAGAGGCCCGGCCTTCGATATTGTTCAGGGAATATCTTCTCAACTTAGTCTTCTCGTTTGGCAAATAAGAGAAATTAAGTCATATTTGTCCTGCGGAAATTGAAAAAGTGGCTTAAATTATTAACTGAAGATCTGTAAAGCGATAAAAACAATTGTTTTAAAGCATGGATGAGAACAGGGTAAAAAACGATTTTTACGAAAAAATGTTCGAAAAATTATAAACCGAAATTTTATCTCTCTCTAAATTCCTGGAGTTGAGTAACCGCTTATGTGGGGTTGCTTAGAACTGTCGTCACAACACAAGAATGGACTGCTGCAGCCAGTGATCAAAACCGAGGCCCCGGCCTCGGCGATGCTCGGCACTTTTTGGAGCCTCGGCCTCGGCGCCGAAGGTAGAGCTAAAAAGTGCCGAGGCGCCGAGGGTTAAAATCAAATTTTATTATAGATAAATATATTTTAACGACTTATTTGCTGTTTCACGATTATCTGAAGCAGACAGGCTGAGAATGAATTGTTCACTGCCATGTATTCTGCCCAAGGTGCTATGCTTTTTACTGTTTGTAAAACGTTTCATTATATAATAATCTCTGTTAGTAACAAAACTGCAACATTTACGCGAGTGGCACAACAGTTATTGCAGTAATTTTCGATCTTTTACTTTTATTAGGCTTCGTCTGTATGTGCATAGGCCCGTATCGCAGCGTAAAGCGGGAATTCTCCCTTGAAACTTCTTTCAGACTTTTCAATTAATAAACTATACATGATTTTGACATTCCTCAGCGTGTTAGATTATATTCTGCATTGCTTATACACAGAAAGTTGCTAAGTTGAGCTTACAAGGATAAACAGGCCGAAATTTCTGGCGCTCCGCGCTATATATTGCCTTTCTT
This sequence comes from Mermis nigrescens, assembly GCA_036768485.1. NCBI lineage: Eukaryota > Metazoa > Nematoda > Enoplea > Mermithida > Mermithidae > Mermis > Mermis nigrescens. The sequence goes on along the minus strand of JAVLUZ010000145.1, from coordinate 10,252,942 downwards.
CTGGAATCTACAAAACTGAGTTTAGGGGATAAAAATGTCAAAATTTTCCGGTGCTGCGCGCCAAATGTTTGTAATATATTGTTCGCTTTGCATTTCTTTTCCTCAAACAGGCTGCACAGTAGAGTTTGAAAGAGCAAAACTTTTAAAAATTTCATTGTATCTATCATTTTTCATATGCTTTATCACCGCAAGCTGCATAATTTATGAGAAAACGCAAAACACGTCCAAATATAACGTCTTTTCATGTAAAATCGCTTACGAACGCATTGTGTATGTGAATTTTTATGGTTTTAGTGATTCCCCTTGATAAGAAATCGTGAATACAGGGCTGTCTGTACATATTAATCCTGAACTGTCTAAAATGGAATTTAGAATGCCTGTATGTCTTGCTTTTACAGTCTAGATCTACGCATAATTTTGGAATACGAGTATTTGCCGTTGTGTACTATGTCTATTTTTGAAATTTGAATGTTCGCAACTTCAACAATATTATGGTCAGATATTCTATAATATGCAAGTCATCAGATTTGTTAGAGTAACTGTATTGAAGGCTTTATTATTTCCTCATCCATTTTTAAAACAATCACTCAACTTTTTCTGTGCTCAGCAACCATTGGGCATCGCATACTACAAAGCATTCATTAATAATTTATTTCACTCTCTTGCTTAATTAAAAGCCTTATTTTTGTTTAAAAAAATATGTAGATTTTAAAAACGGCGATTTCATGGCTGCTGATTTCTCGTGTCTAGCAAAAAGTCAAAGTTTTCAGTGCTCTGTCTTTATTATCGTCGTCTTTTGCTTTTCAGACTAAAAGGAAGTGAAGTAATTTCAAATTGCGTTTAATAATTGTATTAGTTATCTAAATTTTCTTCACATTTTCTTACGGACACTAGTCTTGAACGCAATTTAATGACGTTTTGAAAACTATAATTATTTCGCGATAAAGTTTTAACAAAATTTTTGTAATAGAAATTATTATAGAGACAGGAAATGACTAACTCATTTTGCGTGTAAATAAAGGATTTTTGAGGCTATTGCCGATATTTTAGAAGATTGAACACCAAAGCTGTGTAAAAATGCCTTGATCCTAATGCAGTTGTGCTGCATGCAAGCATTTATTTATTTATTTATTTTATTCAAGTTATTTAATTATCTATTTAATTTTGTTTTATTTAACATGATGAAGCTGATATTAAATCTGCTGATAATAGGTTTCTGGGTCTCACTTCACCGCATATTATAAATATGTAAATGTAACTGACTTGATGCATCATGCAATCATGTTCGCAAAAGAAAACAAAAGACTTGAATGAGACTCAGAAAATGATTTTTCTCACTTTGTAATTATCGAACCTAACGCTATTTCCACTTGTGAACTATACAGCATCAACCTTAACTCTGAGTTACGAGTATTTTTATTCTACCATCCACATATCATACACCTCATACCTGCATACATCACCCTCGGCACGACCCGGCCGAGGTCGAGGCCGAGGGTCCAAAAAGTACCCTCGGTCCGATCACTGACTGCAGCTGAAGGACCTTGGAAAATTTGCTTGTAAACTCATTCAGATTCGCTTCAGGGGCCATGAAGACGACGTGTTCATAAAGTCTATGTTTAGCAACGTGAAAATCACCGTTATTGAAAAATGCGGTCATTGGCTCCATGCAGAAAAGCCGAAAGAATTCATTAATATTGTTGTAGATTTTATCAGGCAAGGTCTTTAATATTATGTTAAGGTTTTGTTATGCTATTTGTGTATATAGGAGAATAAAAAACATGTTAATTAGGTAGCCCATATTATTAGACAATCGCAAAATTTACGCATAAATTCCCTACGTACACATGCTACCTACGTACAACAATCTTAGAAAGCATGGCATCTTTAATTTGTTCTCAATGTTTTTATGTGCAGGCTTCTCTCAACGGTTGGAAATTGTACTTACAGATAAAATATTTTATTTGGGCTTTCTTAATATTGCTTTTAATTCCGCAGATTGGTTTTTTTATCGAATGACTTTTCAATGAAATTATGTAGACTACGGCTGAAACCTTTTTCTAATTCAGAAACAGTCGCCTCCGTAGATGCTATTTGATGGTTGAATTCAAAAAGCATGAAAAAACGCCTGGGAGAATTCAGGTTGGTGATCACTTTAAAAATACTACCTTTTCATTTTAACACCATCACGCTGTCTACATGTTTTTTTTGTAAGTTTCTAGCTATCGAAAACGTGTGGAAGCATTTGAATTCACAATTAGATTTCTTTTAGTGATAAAAAATTAGCAAGACGCAAGATTCTAAAAATGTAATTTTGCTTCGCGAATAACAGGGATTGTGACCTGGTTTTATAACTAGTCTGTTTAATACATCAGTGGCTCAAACATTTAATATAGTGCCACATAATAAGGCCTTCCTAGTTATACTTTATAATACATATCTCTCCTACAGCATTAGCATAGAATATTTTTGTAGTCACTTTAAATTTGTACGAAAATAACGAGTTCAGCCGAGCTACAGTGCATCCGAGGAATTCCGAAAAGCTGCTTTCGTTTCTGGGGTCGCCCTTCAGTAAAAACCGTACGTGTAATAGTCTGCTTCACATAAACTCGCCGTTTTCACTTGACGATTTTTAAATATTGTACAATAACAAATTCCTAAAATGCGTTGAGCTGATCCACCATAAGCTGTCAGTCGACTGCAGCAAAAAAATTTTAGAAGAAAATCGCAAGGGTAAGTGAAACGAACTATGCTGATAGTCTGTTTCATTTATTCAAGAGCTTTCTTAACAACTTGGAAACGATTACAAAAGTTAGTAAGACACGATTGGTTTTCTACATTATACCCAGTTATATAATTGAGTTTCTTGTGGAGCAACAAAACTGCGTCAGACTTCGAATCACTTTTGTTGCCTAATTCATGTGGGATTCAGTGAAGAAGCTCTCGCATAAATGTAACAGACTATAGTCCCTCCGAATAAAAGTGCACAATCGACGATGCTGTACTCATCATAAGAAAAATGCATGGTTGGCTCATGAATGCAGGATATCGATAGGGGCATCTACCATACGCAACATCACCTCTCTTCATATTAAGCAGGATTTCAGAAAATTCAGGTCAAAAAACAGTCGACAGGTTAATGGTACGGGCAAAAAACATAATTTATCGACATTTCTTATCAAACTGTATGCAATGGCACGGCGTCACAGCGAAAAAACGAATAATTCTTTTTCGAAATTTTATTCTGTGATGTTTTTCGGTTTATGAAGAGTCCTGTATATATATGGGCAGAAAGGAAATTCTGGGGGTCTGGATGGGGAAAATAGCCAAAAATGTAACTAAAAATAGAATTCTGAGGGTTTTTCAAGTTCTGTGGGTACGAACCCTCGCCAAACCCCCACGATCATGTGTGGTTCTGTCCTGCCGCCTTCCGTCCACATATGACTGGGGCTATGATCCAGCTTCATCAGCAATACGTTAGTAAGATGATAATTCTCGATAATTTCAAAATGTTATAAGTATTTTAACTCGCAGACGATTCCACAATTTAGAAACTTCGAAAACTAACAGATCTAAAAAAGCCAATGGGCTGGTTTGGCAAAAAAGCATTTTCGGCGCGCCATGTCGTCTTCCCCAAAAAATTTTACGCCCATCATTTCTCGCATAAATTTAAAACATGCCAATTTTGTAAGATTAAAGTGCACTCTGGCATACAATCGCCATCCAGTGTGAATCGCCAAAATTTAAATACCTCATAGGTACGCCAGCTATTTAGGAAATAAAAAGCACTGATATGTACATCGCCCTCATGTTCGACTTGACCTTTATGCATAATGTTCCGGGTGTTTATATGAATCATTTAAATGATTGTCAGAAATTCTTGTAAGCAAACAGCGTGAGTAACGTCGCTTATTAATTATCATTTAGCATAAGATAACATTTTGTAAAAATTCGCACAAGCTAAAACTCATTTATGCGTGGCTTATGTGTTTTTATCACTGAAAACATTTAACATATTCGTGAAGCCAGAGATAAAAACAAGTTTGCTTGCGGCTGAGGTAAAAAGCATCGGAATAAACAAAATGTCAATCTTATACAGTTCTTTGCACGCGAAATCCTCGTTCAAAATGCATGTTTTGAAAAATTGTCGACGTTCTTTTTTCTTGCTCGCTGAAACAAGTTTTGTAGCAGTCTTCTTCAAATTTGATCGGTTGCTCATGCGATTCCACATTGGCGCCACAGTAAAAATAATTGTAGAAAGTGCATTCCTGTTCACCGAACTGAATGCAGAATACGAGTAAGCGAATGATGACAAGTGCACACAGCTGATAATTTTGGAACTTTACAAGTTTCCTTTATAAACTCGGCGTTTTGTTTGGGAATGTGAAAATCAAATACAGATTACGTATATATCGAATGTGCACTATAAACAATATGCACTTAATTCTAGGTAATCCTTGATTTAAGAAATCAATCTTAGACATTTACTACACGTAGTGGAAGTCGAGAAATAACGTCAAATTAAGTAGAAAAATATCTAGCCGCGTTTGAATCAGATTTATGATAATCATAGACGCACAGCTTGGCCGGTCTGTGGGGTTAATTATGATTTTTTTAGTTAATTTGCCAAAATTTTGCCATTCATCCTTCAAGAGTGAGAGACACATGTGGGTGTGGGGTTAACACCCTCCAGAAGTTTAAAACCCCCCTGCAGATAAATGTAGACTATTTTTTAGTAACATTTTTGGCAATTTCACCCAGCCTCACCCCCCCCTCAGAATTTTCTTGCTTCCAATGTATGGTGGTAGATCATAGACGCACAGCAAGGCCGGTCTAGGAGGGTCAACTGATATTGGGAATCATTCAGAGAGCTGTTTGAGCCAGGTTTTTTTTCGATTTTTGGCCTTTATTTCGCATTTTCCCCAAAAATATCCCATTCTCTCAATTATGGGCTATATACTCTCCTGGTACCTACCCCTACAACCCACTTACCGTTTTACTCATAATTAGCTAATGTTTAAAAGTTATCGATTTGATTTTCTCATTGAAAATAAATTATTCCATGTCAATAACACTCTTATATTTCGTACTTTTTAGATTCAAATTATTCACAATGCAAGGAACTAAATTTTGGCAACTGATATCAAATCCTGTGGAATGTTTTACATAATATTAATACGTTTTCCAATGCTGTTTTTCATAGCCGAAAATTTCATGGGTCACATGTTACTATGGTCATTAGCCACGCTGCCGGGCGTCAGCCAGAGAGCGATTTGAGTCAAAATGTCGTCAAGAGTCGTGTGCATTGTATGCATTACTGCAAAAATTTTTGATTTTTATTCACTTTTGATCACAATTTCACCTTTATTTTCCCTTTTTTCCGGAGTCATTACCGAACCCTTGCTGACATATCTTCTTCTGATTTCCTGCGCTGATCTTCATCGATCGGTAGAGTTGATTAGATTTGAGGTAGGTATAATAATTTTTGCGGATCCGTTTGTTATCTAATAAATTAAAAAATTAGTGTGGAACACATACACTTAACGCTTTAAGCTTATGTGATCTTTCGTAGCGAATAACCAAATAATCTAAAAAGTTGTAAAGGTATTTGTATATCAAGGTCTATTCGCATAGTACCCTAATTTTTGCATCTCATGGATTAGTGCCATAGGTGGGCAGCACCGAAATTCGGGGGGGGGTGCAAAATTTTTCAAAGGTAAAAAAATGGTCTTAAAAATGGTGATATAGCGAAAGAACACCATTTTTCAACGTTTCTTATCTAGTACTATCTATTGGCATCAAAAAATTGCGGAAAAGCAAAAAAAATTTAAAATTGAACTCTGGGGGGTTATTTTGGTTTCTGTGGGTATTCGAACTTCTGTGGGGTGCATACCCCCACGCCCACGTGTGATTAGTGCACATAAACATTTGAACTGACCTTTCTATACCACCTTATCACAGTTTGAGGCCTTTCACCATTCGGACATTTTTCTTTGCTATCGACCATGCAACATCTCGTACCACCAGTTGACAGTGTACCTAGCAAATTATTTGTAAAGTCTGAGAAATCATTACCATATTATATCAAGTTTTCTTACAATTGGTATTCGCTTGTTGTTCTCGCTGTTTGTTGACCCTAATATCGCTACCGATTTTCTCTTTATCGCCTTTGTCAATTATAGAAGAATCTTTATTTTTACTACTGAAATTGTTAGCGAATAAGTTTTTCGGCCTCTCATACACTATCCGGTCAGTTGTTGACTCTGCTTCTGAACGTAAATTGGCGAAGAGTCTGAAATTGCCTGGCTTAGGAATTTCCACGTGCTCTAACATCTTTTCCAGCTGTGCTAATTCTTCTTTCGTCAGAGGCTGCTTTTGATGCTTTATGATTAAATTTTTGATCCTGATATCATCCAGGGATAATGAGAGTTCTTAAAAGCAAAAAGAAAATAATGTCGAAAAGTACGGCATACTCTTTGTGATAAATTTATTTTTACGGTGTGATGCTTTACTGCATCTTAATGCGCTGAAAACATATAATCCACAACCTTCGATAGATATTTTAATGCATAAAATGTTGTTTTCATATTTTTTCTCTTTTAAGACTCACTTCCTCTTTTTCTTATATCCTGCTCATTTTTTATAAAATATCAAAAGTTACGGTGACTGGTTAAACCGCTTGCAAGCATGGGTGTGTGCGAGGAATAAAGTCCCACAGAATCCAAAAGAATCAAACTCCTGAAGATTATCGGAATTAAATTTTCACTTATACTTTTTCTTTTTTTGCGATTTTTGATGCCAATGAATAGAGCCCGATGAGAAGCGTCAAAAAGTGGTTGCTGTTTTTTGCTCCTACCATCAATTTTTCGGCAGTTTTTTGACTTTTATTAATCTTTAAAGCCTGTCTTCTCCAGAATATAGGTGCTGCCCATGTGTGCCGGTATTATAAATGCTAAATACTTCTTGTGCGACTTGAAATCGTACTTCTTAGAAGCTTTTAGAATTTCCATTATTTTAGTGCTTTTCCGTCTATGCCTTATGAAATTTTTACTGACGGTTAACGGAAAAACAAATGGACTTTATCTGGAACTAATAATCTGTTTCACCTAACTTCGGGTATGAATTGTAAGAGTCTCTTAGCGAGAGTAAGCGGACAGTTTACGGTAACTATGGATCAGTTCAATGGATTATTTAAAATCAGTTTGCTTGCTGTTGGTGAATTTTATTATTACTCAAACTTATGCGAAGATCTTAATAATTATTTTGCAATCAACATTTTTTAATTACTTAAACAATATTTGTCTTCTTTTATACACTGCATACCAGTGGCGGATCTAGGATTTTCCTAAGGGGGGGGGGCGGTATCCAATTTTTCCAAAAATAGTTACCAAAAATTTGCCCTTAACGCGCGAAATAGCGTTTTTCGGTGTTTTACGTTGTATACTTTTACATAAAATCACTTTTGACGCAATATTTTTCCAAAAAATTTTGAAATTTTCGACAATTTTGTGCAAAAAATTATTAAATTTCTTTGACTTTTACAAAAATCTGGTGCGTAGCGCCGGAAAATTTGTGAAATTAAGGCGGATAGACGTCTTGAAGCATGATTTACTGCTTGATTTCCTGTATTTATAGCATTTGATGCGAAACATCGAAATTTTCAATTGAAAATAGAAGAAAACTATGCAAAAATAGCTGTTTCTCCTCTTAAAATTGTTTTGAAACCTACATGAACAGAAAATGGCTTCCAGGTCGCCAAGAAAGTAAATAAATATCATTAATCGATATCATCCGGCGCGTAGCGCCGAAAAAATTTGAGAAATTATGGTCACTGACGGCCAAAAATCATTGCAAATTGCATATCCATTCTTTATCTCGCTGAATATTTTTGGCCAATGGGGGGGCCGCTCCCCGCCCTCAACCCTTGAATCCGCGCCTGCTTTATACCTACATTCAGTGACCCTGAGACGTAAACCAACTTATGTAATTTCTAGATCAGAGTAAGCTCTCCGATAATCATACTTGTTTCAGTGGCTGTTCCAGGGGTAAGCGTAGGTTGTGGGAGTAATTGTTTCATAACTTCGAATTCCTCTTGTTGTTTTTGCGTTGCTTCTCTTTCCTTGAAATGGTCTTCAATATTTAATAGCGTTTCATCATTTATTTGCCCACCGGCATATTGCAACCCAGATAGCGTTCCTTGACGTTCGTTTGACGTGCCTCCCAAATTTTTTCCAATTTCCCTAAATAGAGGCGCTTTAATTGTTGTTTCTGCAACTATTCCTGCTGTTTCTACGGATTCGTCTATATTTATTACGGTAGTTGAATTTTCATTAGCTTCCAATGGTGCATTAACTTCATCCATTGGATTTGGCATTTGTTCCACTCCTTCTGGTACTGATGGTGCACGGTAGTGCGCAAAATTGTCCGAATTCGCAAGGTTCCCGAAAGTGATAGAAGTCGTTTTTAGTGTGGAAAGAGAATCCGCTATTTCTTCATTAAATTCTGGCGGTGACGTGAGGAACCTGTTTTTGTCAAGAAGGTCAGCGGATGGAGAATTAGGGTTCTTTGGGACGCATTCGGGATTCTGACACTGTTGAATCTGGTAAAGAGGTGGACAAGGTTCCACTGCTACTCGGGTGCCCTTTATTTTTATCGAAGGTCGTTGAACGTCTCTGTTTCTCGAACGTAGCGATAAAAGGCAGCTACCTGCGCACGGACCCCAATCGCCCCACTCAGTCAGCAGGCATGCTAAAGCACAAATTACCAAAATGGTTAATAAATTTACTGGCAAGTCAATTTCTACTGAATTGCGCCGCATAACTTTAAGGGTTTTAAGGAAATTTTTTCATCTTGGCTAATGATGGGGATTTCCTCTTGAAAAACTGATTAGTTTCATTTCATTTTTGAACGGATAAATATGGAGATAGATAATTAAACGTGTGTGTATAATAGTTATCAAACATATGAACACGAATCGACTGGCTTGAATAGATGAAAATGCTAGATTTTTATGTAAACGACCTTTAAGAAATGCAATTTTATTTAGACAGGAGGTCAGAAGGTTTTAAGAAATTATCAATCGACTATCCAAATTATTAATTATATTTTTTATAAACAGACTAAATTGGTTTACATTAGGTAAAAATCTCATGATATGATGAATGAAATTCACGAACATGAAGTGATTATTTAGATTGAATTAATAATTTGATCTAAAGATGGCGTCAGATGTTTAATTTCAAGCACGATTCATTTTTTACTATTATGTGCGCAAAATGTAAGAGATATTCTCAAAATTTCACTTTTGCAGTTTAGAAATTAGATTATTTTATTCGATTAATAAATAATTAACGCTTATTTTTTACTTAACCATAGTAGAATCACAAAGTTCAATATCAGACATTTCCAGAAATGTTTTGGATAAGACGTAGAAACGCTAAGAAATTTATTTTTTTAAATGTTAAAATAATGTTTCCTCGACTTCTGCTTTCACTGATTCACATAAAAACGTTTATGAATTGATTATCAACGAAAGTATGACTTAATTTTCAGTTACTGAATTATCTTTTAAAATAGGTCATTAAGGTAAGCTGATTTTATAAACAAATATAACGTCGTACCATCGCTGAGGAAAGTAGACAACATCCCTGCGCAATAAAGAAGCAATTTTTTACGATGCATAATATTAAACGTCAAAATGTTACTATGCTTAAATGCCCGACATAGGTTGTTATTATAACGTTCAGAGGTTTCTCTTCAAGTTTACACGCACGCCAAGTGTTACTTCTCATTCATTTTTTGCTGAAAGATGCAGACGGTAATTAGTTTCTAGTTTGTTTCACCTACATTTTTTCCTATACGCGCTATTCATTCGATTTCGACCCGAATTCGTATCAACGACCTTACTAACCGATATATAAATCGCTGCGTCGATTTTTTATCAGCGGTAACCTAATATTTTTGAGTCTTATTGTATGATGCTTATGCCGTTACCTTTTTGGAAGTAATCAATTAACTCAAATGAGTAAATAATAGACTGTCAAAATAGAAGTGAAACGACAAACACTGACATGCACTCCAGAAAATGTAATTTTTCATTACTGGAGGTACAATTCAGAAATTATGGAAAAGGTAAACGGCCAGCAAATGATCAATAATTTTGCTTAAATGCAAAAGTGAATCTTAAATTAGATTTTCAAGAAAATTATATCAATTTTAAAAATGATTACATTCAATACTTTTTTAATTATAAAGTGATGAGTCTTAGCTTCTGCTACTTCTTTATCCGATGGAGCATTACAATAATAAAGTTAAACTGCTTCTCTATTCAGTTTTTGGTTTAATTAATGATTCGCAGAATTATAACTTTTTAATGCCTGAATCAGTGACGGATCCATGACTTTTGTAAGGGGATGGTACTCCAATGCAAATTTGTCGAAAAGGTTCTTAAGTCCCTAATAAATGGCAAAATCGTGTTTTTTCACTGCGTTTTTGTGTGTCATTTTTAGATAGACTTGCAATGAGTGTTTTTTAGAAATCGCAACTATTCAAGAATCTTGTGTAAAAATATAATTAGTGCAAAATTTCGTGTATCAGACTTTCTACATTAAGCAGACTCTCATGATCACAGATGCACAGCATGGTCGGCCTGGGGGTCGGCCTGCGAGCTTTGGGCTAAACTGGTATGAATGCAAGAAATAGCATAACGGGAACCATTATAATAAATTAACCCACAATTCTGATCAATTTCATGCACTTTTGAAGAAATTTTTTGATTTTAATTAATTTTAAGCTGCATTTTGTTTTACAAGTTCGGAAAATTTTTATTCTTGTGTTCAAGCCACCCCTAATTCCCCACGCGCATGTCTACTTAGGAATCAGGACGTATTGTGGATATGCAAAAAATATGTGTACATTAATGCACAATTTCAGCAATGTAAATATGTAGTATATGTAATCTGGTTTTCATAAAGGCAATTATCTACCTATTGCTTTGTCCCTTTGTATGAATAATTTTAGTGATCGCTCTCACTTCTTAACTTACACTGACTTGGTATCCTATCAGATCTATAAGTAATGAATGACCATTTATTAATGCAAATTTATAATTATTACTTCTTGCACAGCTAGAAGCAGCAACTAAGTACTTTGTAGGATCAGTCGGTGTTATTGGTCTTTTTGCTAGGATTTTCGGTAAATCTGGTTTGTCCCATCAGTTTCAACCACTATTTTTCTTTGTACGAGCCCCTTTGTACATGTATAAAAATCTCCGGAAAAGTATTTGTACGAGCGAAAAAATTTTTGTAAATATAAAATATAGATATAGTATTAAATATACACATTTTTACATACTACTAGATTGTTATCCGCGACACGCACGTTTCACGAAAAGTGTTACTTTGTCCTAAATTCAGCTGGTTATATCACTAGTTCGGCGCGAAGCGAGCGCCGAAATTTCATGAGTCTTAGGTTGAATTTACACATAAAATTCGACTCAGAAGCTAAAATAACTTTTGCTACACACTCAGAAATAATACAGCGATTGCAGCATGCTGACTGAATCTCATAATAGACACCAATTTGCTTATGAATTTCAAGCAACGCAAAGATAAAAAAGTCAATTTTATCTTTAAACGGCAGAAAACAGTGCAAAGTTGTTTAATAGTCCTTTTTTTCTGCATAAAATCTTTATAAAATAGTAGAGATAGACGTAAAAGATGCTTAAATCTGTACAAAGATGCTTAAAGATAGATTTTTGAGTGTTTAATGTCCGCGCTTGGAACTAAATAGAATGTAATTGTGATATTCGGCGTTAGACGCCTGAAATTTTCTGAAATTTACCTAAAAAATACTCAAAAAAAGCGTTAAAATCACTATTACTTTGCCCTAAAAATTCTTTGTATATTGTGCAAAGATGGCTCCAAAAATCTTTGTACAAGCCTCAATATCTTTGTCTCGTACAAAAAAAACAGGGTTCACAACACAAAAGTGAAAACTCTGACAATGGGTAGGAAGTGACGAACTTTGAAAGTGCAGAAAAATGCAATTAAAATTATGCGCAACAAGCAGCATGAACTATCCTTTATCAAGAAACATGGCACGCTTTTGGAATTTTTAAAGATTTTGACTTCGCTAAAATCCCTTGTTACGTGTTTTATTAGTGGCTGCTTAAATATTCCTTGCAGAACGCTCCTCTGAATAGATTTTTGTTTCCTTTGTCATTTGGACTTCCTGTATTCCACTACTCTACGAGTATATGTCTCTTATTATTCGACTTCCGCGCTTAATCCTTGGCTTCATGTTGTACTTGTCAGAATTTCTTTTTTCTGGAATTGAGCGTGTTTTTAAGGCGGCAACTTTTGAGAAGAAGAATGCTGTTAACTAAGAGACCAGCGTTGACAAACGGGTGTTAACGTACGAATAAGTGTTTGTCGCACGACGTTTGAAGTGATAAATGAAGGCATTTGGTACGAGCATATGCTAGCGTTAGAATTGCTAAAAGTTCGGATTGGAATAACCGGCAAAGTTAGTTAAACAGCCGTTTATCTTTGCATTAGCTGAAAGTTATTATGGCGAATTGATAGGTAAATTTCGGTGGCAATCATCCTAGCAAACTTTGTTAATAGCCGTTCATCCTGATATCGTCCAGATATATGCTTGACGCTTTTAGTTACGCGGCTTTTCACTAATTTTCTGTACTTTTCCGATTCTTTGTGCGAAATAGGCAGGCATACTTTTCTTCGATTTTAAGTGGATAAATGCCTGGCTTTAGATGTAGCGAGCGGTATACAGATTTCAAGTGTACCCCAGTGCATTCTTTCTTGTGTGAAAAACAGTTTAAAAAGATTGAATTTTTTAAAAATGTGATTGAAATCATTGACTAACACTTAATTAAGGTAGATTCTTTCAATTATATTATTTAAATTATTTTCCTGTGGCCATTTCAGCTACATAAAACCAAAAATTGTATTTCGTTATGTTCGTTCTTTCTATGATTTAAAGGAAGTGGAAGATATGGAATTTAACGAATTATTACAGTCTGCGATTGTCCTCTGGAATGACCGAAAAAATTGTTTTGACCCTAAGGGCTCAATAGTAGAATCATCAAAGCCTGTCGCAAAAGCACATGTTTAATGAGTTTAGTTTTTTAGTGTTTTTTCAGGTGCCAAGACCCTTAACTTCTTGCGTGAGTGTATAGGTGTATTTCACTACAAAAAAATTTGTCTAAAAAGGGCGCTTAAGAATCGAAACAGGTTAATATTATCAGTATTATTTGCATTATGCAACATTCTTGAAAAAAACATGTGTGTGTTTGTGTGCGTGTGTGTTTATTGACTTTCACATTTTCCGAAAAGTTGTATGTCTGAAGAAAGTCATGAAACCTTTATTTACGTATTCGGAGTAAACGGAGAAAACATGTGATGCACTAAAGTTTCTCAAATGCACAAGAAAACATTGAAAAGCAAAGTTGACAGAAAATGAAACTTTTTGCTGAATTAGATATAATTTTTTATCGCAAATTGTATGCTAAGCTATTCTTAATATTATTTTAGAGTATAACATGTACATGTGCATATTCTCTCGACAAGCTAATTCCTTACTTTCATGATTTTGAAATACTACCCAAAGATCCTGCTCATCTAGCATTACTTACTTATTAGTACGTTCTGATACGCACATGCCGGACACGTTTGCTAGTTTGTTCATAATAAACTATTATTCTTACTATTCAAATGCAAAGACCAGCAGCTATTTTAGTTATTACTAATGTTAAGCTATCCGATGATGCCAAAATAAGTTTAGAATTCTTTTCAGTTTTTGCATAATTCGAAGAAATGTTACAACCTAATATTTTTTTATCAGAGGTCATGACACAATCTCCGTTTTTGCCATTTAATTTTTCGTAATTCTCCGACTTACTCTCACTCGTGTAAGTATTCTTTAGATGCCGTAGTACACGAAAAACGGATAAGTGCTATCTAGAAACATAAGGATATAGCTAAGAAACGAAAACAAGGACGACAGTTGTTTCCGAGAAACTTTGGTCGACCAGCACAGCATGATTTTTCTGTTTACTAAAAGTATCGCATTATGCATTGCGCTATGACATTCTGCGGTTTATGGCTTAGCTTACAAAGTAGAATCTCGCATAATTAGTGCACATTGCGTATGACTAATAAATTACGGCTCTTTTTTGCTTTCTAAACTTCTCTGAACGAATGAACCCATTTCTTGGAGAAAGTTTTAAGTGACTTACTTGTCGGCCTATTAGTCAGGTACATGTTCTAATGAGAATTTTCATTCTAGCCTGGTCTATCGGAATCAATTGTATTGACCCTTGGCTTTGTGATCCAAACGCAATATATGCACGTACTGCGTAAATCGTACTCAAGTGCTTAAAAATCTGGAATATGAATAATAGATTTGATTGCTGGAAATTACTATGAATAACTGGTTAAGGTCTGCGGAAACCAGTTTTCCTTAGTTCTTCATGGGCGGTATTTGTACGTCTAGAGGATTTCGTTAACGTGCGATGACCATTTATACGAACTTAGCTTATTCGGCAATATTTAGAGGACAAATTCACCTTAGTCTGACATTTCTTTTACTTCTGTTGCCATCGACGTGGTTATTCTTAATGCTGCCGAATAGAACTGGTGCGACTGAACAAATATTATTTTATATTGCTACTGTGACTGCTGCTGTTATCTCCATTTTATTTGTCCTGATCATTGATCAAAAGAGATATATAAAAACTGTGAAACTGACTTTTGGTATGGTCTGCATTAAAGTCTGTTTCTATTAATGGTTGAACGACTGTATCAAGTCGAGTTGATTCAATTTGACGAGTTTGAAAATTGAGTTGCGCCTGCTCCATTTTCTCATTCTTTTTAAAATTTTTAAATTTTTTTCTAATCTCGTCCTTGTTTTTTCTATTCTGTGAAATGTATGGAAAGTCCGATTTCATTTTGTGATTGAGAATTCGTATCAGTATGTTCTTAGTCATGATTTCATTCTACTTGTGACCAAGGTGCACATCATAGTCGGTTCGAGCGTTGGAGGAAGATACGGTCTTAGGAGTCGACCGTAGAACTTTTTTGAACCAAAATTGTCTCAAAAATTCTCATAAATCCTAAAATTGTGTAAAAAGTACGTTAATCCGCAGTTTCTTGTCAGCTTTAAGCACTTTTGTAAAAAATTATATTAATCCACTTTTTGCCTTCAATTTTCCCAGGGAAATTTGCTTTCTTTTATTCTAGAGGTCTAGACCCCAAACCCTCATGTATGCTGATGACGCTCTCCTCAAACCCTCATGTATGCTGATGACGCTCTAACGCACTAACGCACAAATGTACTACTCGTAATTTTGTGATTTTTTGGAATCATCAGCACCTTTATATCTTGATTTATTCATCAAGCCAAATTGATAACGGAGATAAATTTTTCAATGAGATTTTCCCATATGACTGATAAAAATAAATTATTTAAGCCAATGTTATTCTAGGCATGCTTGTATGTCTAGTGAGCAATTCTTGTATTGCGTAAAAATTTCAAATCGATCATGCATCCATCTTAGTCATAGGACATGGGCGCTGTCGAATAAAGAACTTCTGCAAAGATCACAAGGTACATACGTGTTCTGGGAGGTTGGGGTTTTTTGACCCCTCTCCCCAGAATGACTATACTGACCCAGCAAAATGGCTGCGACCTTCCCAGAATTGTCGATTTTTCGTAAAAATTGGAAAAAGTCTCCTTTTCAAAGCGTTTTTAGCTTATTTTTAGCTCAAAAATTTTCGGCGCTTTGCGCCAAATACCCTTTTTTAACTAAATTTTCTTGAATTTATTCGTTTTTTTAAAATTTCTTGAGTTTTTTTATGGTTTTATGCTTTAGAAAGGACGAGCATTGTCCGGAACGTCATAAAACAGTGTTTTTGACGCGTAACCATCGTTTTTCTGCCCTAAACGGGCTCTTTAAAAAAATTTTCCGGCCTGACCCCTCCCTCCCAAGAATTCCTAAGCTGTAAGTATACCATATTTTCCGAGAATTTCAGAGTTATAATTATTAGTATCACAGTATCTAAACGAGTTCGGACTCAGTTTAACAACCTTTCTTATTTTATTGAATTTTTCTAAATTGCTTTAGGTATATCCTTTGGTCTGGATTGCCCTATCCTCCAGAATAGAACGTCTTCGTGCCCTTAAATTCTAGTTAGAATTTGTTTTAATTACGTTTACGTGTTTTGATACATGTTTTAAACAAGAATCAAATTTATTAACTTTTTAGCGCGAAATCTGGGTTTTCTTAGATTTTAATTAAAAATATGGATTTTTTCAATTTTTCAATGAGAATGAGGAAGCTGCTTCATTAAAAATTGTTTATAAGTCTCGTCGAGTCCCTGAAATGATAGTTTATTAGGCGTTCGCATTTTTCAGTCTTGGCGTGCATTAATTATTTCAAGTCAGACGGATTAATGCGTGTGACAATTTACAGACGTTTGACAGGGGTTAGCTGAATAACATACCAGTACCAGATTTTAGCAGAATTCGTATAATAATGCACAAAAAGTGAAAGGAAGCAGTGAGGTAATAAGAAATTTCGAAACACCGATTTTTATCACGGCCGTGCTTGTTATCGCATTAAGTTTGCTAGTTTTTGAATACAGGACGAAATGCTGATAGAACTAAGGATTTTTTATAAAATAAATTCAAGCAAAGAAGAAAATTTGCTTAAATATTTATTGAGGTTAGCAAGATGATCAGCTTGAGGATTCTAGGATCCAGCTCCAAATTATTTTTCTAAAAATAGAAAATATGCATTGAAAATAGCATTTCGATCTCTCTAACGATGATTTATATAAATGACATTTTCAAAAATTTTAATCTTAAAATTAAATTGGACGATATATGGCGCATAAACTGACGCCGAAAACTTAATACTGTGATGCTAAAAATCGCAACAAACGCATACAATAGTAGTTTGCATTCATTGAAGTTTTTTGGAAGTTCGAAAATTCTACGGAAAATAGTCGCATTTATGGTTGTCCAAGCAAGGCCAATGGAGTGGTTCAGCTGAAGTGCTTTATTGAACCCGAATTGCCTGAAAACTTGGTGTCGTCAGCACTCAGCATTAAAGTCGTACAAAAATTATCTCAGTTGACGTTTCAAGCACTTCCTTAATTTCGCCTTATTTTTTCATAAAAAGATTTTCTATTACTTCCCTCTTTCTGATAAAAGACTCATAACTCTTATGTACGTACCTAGTCTGGTCAGCAGCCATTTTGCTAGGGTCAACCCCAAACCCCAAGAAATATTTATGTTTCCGACTTAAAATCATCGTTTCTAGCGGCACCTCATAACGACTAGACATGCAAAGAAGATCTTTGCAAGTGGACGGACCATACGTGTCTTGGGAAGTTGACTCCCTGCAGAATGGCTGCTGCTGACTCCCTGCAAAACGCTGTCTGAATCCTCCAGAGTTTGCAGTTTTTCAGAAATTCTGAGATGGCATGCTGCTTGAGCATTTTTAGCTCAAATGTACCAATTTTTAGACCCTTCATACCGGATAGTTATTTTTAGTCTTTATTTTGTTCAAAATCGTAAAATTATATCGAAAATCTTATGCTTTTGTGTTCTAGAAAAAAGAGCATCGCTAGAAATGTCGAAAAATAATGTTTCTTAGAGTACCCATCTTTTCATCTTTTTTAGTCCAAATAGACGCGCTTTAGAAAAATATTGTGGGACTGACGGACCCTAAATACTTTTCTCTATATCTCAGTAGCTTTTTAGGGCTAGCCAAATTAAAGCGCATTATCAGCCGTGTTGTTGGTCTTACCATAAACAAATTTGTAAAGAACAATTTGAATTAGGCGTGAAGCGCTGAAAGTTTGAAACTTTTAACGGAAGGAGATTGCATTTTCCCATATCGTCGACACGGCCCTATTCCATCCAAGGATTTTTAGCCACACGGAACGTCATTCAGTAAAATATGGGTTAATCTTGTATACATTTGAAGGTAAAAAATTATTTGGTTAGCATTGACCCGCACCATTTTTGTGTTTTTGTGATTTTCTCAGAAATTTTGTTATGACATTACCAGATTTCTCTAGAAATCTTGGTCCGAGCAACACCTAATACAGTTCAGACGCAGTTATTTTCTTATTAAAGTTATAGCTAAGTTATAAGTGTATTCTCGAAAATAGGACACAAGCGTGAACATGCGAGTACTTCGTATTCCACTTTTGTAAATAATCAGTTCTCATCCTTTGTTCTCTGCTCTAGATGCCTCAAACGAAATAGAAACTATTTGTTGGAGCGACCGGCAACAGAGTAGTTGTGGTCGGTGTATCAAGTCGCATAAAGGTTGTGTGTGGTGTATGGATCCAGTAAGCAATTAGAAGAAAAATACATTTGCCCAAAAGTTCTAACGCAATATAGTTTAAAAAGTATATACCTGTGTTTTAAACTTGTCAGCTTTTTTATTATGTCTGAATGAATTTTTTTTCAGGAGAATAAGAGAGTCATAATTCATAATTCAGATTCATAATTCACATTCCATAATTCAGATTTCAATCTATACTTTCTGAAAATTAAATTGTTTTACGTACTGTGATTAAAACACAATCTGCTTTATGATGTGTTTTGCTATCAATTGACTGACAGGGTCGAATACTTTTTTACTAATCTAGTGAATTTTGTAAATCAATGATGAAAAACCTCATCGATGAATCTTGTCTAAAGTAAAGATAAAATTGATGCAAATATTAAAGTGAGCACCTATGCTATTCAGTAAAAGATCTATCTTAGATATTTTGACATAGCTTAATAGAATGAACGCATAGCTTAAGGCTTACTTTGTATATTGAATTCGTAAGTTCGACATAAAGTTAAAATTATAGTGTAGTCTTAAGTTTACTTTTAAAACTAACGAAACACTTGCGTAGACAATTAAAAGTAGCAATTATTTGCAGTCGCAAGCTCATCCATATTTTTGGCTTATGTTTTCGTCTAAATTTTGAAATTAAAAAATTAATGAATTCATAAAACTGAGAAGGAGAGGATTATCACTTACACTCTTAAAAATTTCTGGCTCCAAAATCGATGTTCCTTTGCTTTTTAGGAATTCAGCGAAAATCGTCGATGTGATACGTTTGAAAATCTAATAGAAACATGCCCAAAAGAGCATATTTACAGGCCGCAGCATAAAGTCGACGTCAAAATGGTGAGTCGAAAATGTAAGGTTCTCCTAATATACACTTACTGAATGTATTGCATGAGTTCAACTGAACAACTACTTAAAATGAAAACAAACACTGCTAAATTTCGTAATTTACGTCATTTCAAGCACAAAATAGCGAAAACAGAAACTTTCTTGAAAGAACATTTGCAAGCTAATAAAGATAGTGCGCCCATTCGATTAATAATAAAAACTATTTTAGGATTCTGGCGCAGATAAAGATGCTGATCAATTGCAACCTCGTAGAATTCACATTGAAATGAGGCCAGGTAATTGTTTAATTTATTGCATGTTGTCTGTGTGTGCTGGCGAATCCAAGATATCCTTCAGGGGGTATTACCTACCTATATATGTACATTCCTAAAACGATCAGAAAGAGTCAACCAAAAACCTATAATTTATGTATTAATTAGTGTCTTGCAGTAAATAACTTAGTAATGAATTCGAAGAAATTTTAATTAAAAATTATTTTCAAGGCTACAAAAGCATTAATAAACATAATTACTACTACATTCAATTTGAAGTGCCTGAAAAACTCGAAAAATTAGGGTAAATATGGTTAATAATTGCATATAAATTCCTTGTAGTCAGCTGTGTTGTTTAATATGGAAGAGCGTTTGCCTCTCTCTATCCGCCTGGAATCTGCCTCAGATCTCTTTAAATTATATTCCTTCTTAATGTTCAGCTGCCGTAAACAAAACACCTTTCTGTTACTGTGTTGCGTTTATTCATAATTAGTATAAGCAAGTGCGGATGTAGAGGGGGCGGCCGCCCTCTTGTCTGTGATTTCGTGGTTCTTAAAATGATTTCCTGAGTAAAGAGAAAGTAACTTATACTATTTTAGAAATTTAATCAGCTAGATAAACTATACCGTGGCGGATCTAGGATAATCCTAAGAGGGCGGCACCCAAACTTTTCCATAAGCAATCAAAAATAGGACCGAAAATTTGCCTTCTACGTGCAAAATAGCGTTTTTTAGACGTTTTACGTTGTCTACTTTTTTGACGCAACATTTTTCAGAATTTTTGCAATTTCCGATAATTTTGTGCAAAAAAATCATTATGACTGCTGCAACAACTGGCGCGAAGCGCCGAAAAAGTTGTGAAATTCAGGCATAAGGACGTTTTGTAGCTTGATTCACTGCTCAGTATCCTGTATTTGCAGCATTTGACGCGGAACGTCGAAAATTTTAAAAGTTATGCTTGAAATTAGGATAAATCTATGTTGTAATAGCTGTTTCTGCTCTTGAAATTGTTTTGAAACATTATCCGTGAGTAAAAAATGACTTCCAGGTCGCCAAGAAAGTAAATAAATAACATTAATATGTATTATCCGGCGCGAAGCGCGGGAAAAATTAAAAAAAAGGATCATTGGCGGCCAAACATCGATACAAATTGCACATCCATCCTTTATCTAGCCAATTGTTTTGGGTCGATGAAGGGGGCCGCCCCCGCTCCCCCTTACAATCGCTCCTGAAAGTTTGCATACATGCATAAGCTAATAAGTATAATATCTCTATCTTGTCAGCAAACGTGTTTACCTGAGCATCTCTGTTTAAGAGTCCATGGTTTTTATTATCGATGCACGTGTTACGAAATTATTCTTTCGCTAATTAAAAACGAGTTTCTTTATTCTTTGCTCTTCACGGTGAGCGGACCAATTTCCCACATTTCGCACTGCAATATTTTTGTATATATAATATACTAATGACTGCAAAATCGCATGCGTTTCGAAAGCAAAAAATTCAAAAAAGCGAAGAATAAAAACTTTAACTTCGAAAAAAATTATTCAAATAGCGTTAGTTTGTAAAAAAACATGTGTATGTGCTTCAGCGATAAAATTGTGGTAATTGTTGCTGTGTTCAGGCCAAGCAGTTTCATTTCCTGTCCGTTATTCGCATAGGCACAGTAGAAATAGAGAAGTTTACATGATGCACAGCGAAACAGCGTCGAAAGGACTTCAATTAGATTTCAGCAATGACTGCTTGGGGTAACTAATTTTAATGATTTATTTACTGTACAATTTCAAAGTTTTATTACTAAAATTCATGTTTGACGTATCATTATCTTTTAGAGTGTGGAACGTTTGAAATCTTACAGTGTTCATGAACAAAACGAGAGGGAAATATTTCTATACCGAAGTCTTACTCAAATCTTTTCACAAAATAATCTAAATGAATCGCATTTCATTCCCAAATATAAATCATTGAAACGGATCACAAAAATAAAGAAAACATTATAAAACCTGTAATGAGCTGATTTTTAATGCAAAATGATGAAAAATTAGTAGTTTTCTTTTAAAATGCGGATAGTTTAAAAATGAGTAAAAATAAAAAACATGTTCCATATTCGCAGCCGGCCAACCACAGGTCGCAGCTGTTCGAATGTTCGCATCAATGATGTGGTAACTTTTACGGTAAATGTCACTTTGTTGGAATGCGTGAATGGCGAAGGCGACTTGGCAGTTACGCTGGGCGTCAGTGGAGCTCGTCAAGTCATCGGACTTTACGTGTCTCCCATTTGCCGCTGCGAATGCGAAAATCCGAAGCTGACGGTAAGAAAAAATTTGTTTTAAATGTTGACGTCTTAAATTTGCAATTTTGCGCCAAAATTGGGCGAATAGGCGGGTTTTTGCAACTCGTAGAGATATACTAATTTATCGTGACTCCGCCTCCCCATAATTTCAAACCTTGGAGCAAGATCATCCTCAAGAAGTATCAAATCTATGATTTCCGTAAGGGGTAGGGGGTGTCATGGTACTCCAACTTTTCCAACAATAGTCGGAAATAGGTTCGAAAATTCGCCCTTCGAGTGCGAAACAGCGTTTTTTCGGCGTTTTACTTCGTCTACTTTTATTAAAAACCGCTTTTGGTGCAAAATTTTCTCAAAAATTTTTAACATTTTCGACAATTTTGTGCGAAAAATTTTTTCAATAGAGATTTGTGAAATTTAGGTGGAAGGACGTTTACTGGCTTGAACTACCCCTCGATTTCCTGTATTTGTAGTCCTTGATGCGGTGCGTCGAAAATTTTTTAATTAATGCTTGAAAATAGAAGACAAATACGCTGAAATAGCTGTTTCTGCACTTGAAAGCATTTTACAAACTATTCCATGGGCAAGTTTATGGAAGGCTTCCAGGCCGCCAAGAACGTAAATAAACGTCATTAATATGTATTAAATTTAAGAAATTATGATCAACGACGCCAGAATTATTACAAAATTACATTTCCATTCTTTATCTCGCCAACTATGTTGAGCCAGTGGGAGGCGGTCATCCCCAGCCCCTTGAATCCGACCCTTTCCTCAAGTCAAGCCCATAGTTGTGTGCGGTCAGGAGCTGTTCAGAGTCGAAATTTAGAGAAGCGAATGAAATTGAATGCTGATATAATGTCTTGAAATCGTCTATAGAGGCAAAGCCATTAAATATTTTTTCTGCCTTTCAAATGCTATTTTTAACGTGCCAATACGCAAGAACAGAAATGCATTCCATTTCAGAATGCGTTTTATCGATAAAGTGCGTATAGGTATCCGTTTTTAATGTAAGTCAATCTAAATGACAACTAACGAGTATATTATTACATAGAAAAATTTCTGCTTTTTACGGAAACTGACAGAAGTTTACTGATAATAAGGGAAACTGATTCGTTTTCGTTTTTTAAATTTTCTATTTTTTTATCCAAACTTTCCGCAGTTTCTGTATAAATGACCTCAAAAACTTTTCTACTTTCCCTGTTCTTTTCCCAGCCTGGCAGCAGCTATTTTTTGGAAATCCGAGGGATGGGTATCCTATCTTATTGGTTCCTGAAAAATAAAAATACTTCTTTATTTAAGTTTAGCCAGATGACTTTAGTGCCTTTTTGCGTGCTGCAGTCTTGAGACTTACTATTCATTATAATAAGTTTAATCCTCAATTGCAAAAAAAGATGCGTCACTTGATTTGTTGGCTGTTTCAGTATACTATATCAATAAATAAAGTAATTAGGCCGGAAAATTAAACATTTTATTAACCATTTTGGTTACCACCCGGTTTTAATTAAGTGATATAGGCTCAAAAATCAAATTACGGAGCTCATCAACGAAAGGATGGTGGCGTTGTGTCGTTTGAGCTAACTTAGAACTGTTCTGTTATTTTTTGAAAATATTATTTTTTTCTTCAATGACTATCAGTGGTACTCGTACATATATGGCTACATCTGAAAACATTTTATTTAAAAACATGGTAACAATAAATTACAAAAATTCCAACAATTAAAACAATGTTCTTTTTCAATCATTCTTAAGGAAGCTCTATCGTCACATTGCTCTCATGCTGGTAGTCTGGTATGTGGAATGTGCGTGTGTACGGCAGGAAAATCGGGCCAACGGTGCCAATGTCGAGGAGAAGATGATAAATGTAGACAAAGTCCACTTTCACCTCTCTGTTCAGGCCGAGGTCAGTGCGAATGCGGAGATTGCAAATGCTTCGAGCCTGATATCGTAAGCCATATTATAACTATCAGGCATTTGACTGAAGGGGGACTGAAGGGACTAGCCACCAGTGATCGTACGGGGACCCCGACCCCGACCCCGAAAAACCCCGGCCTAAACCCCGACCCCGACCCCCGACCGGGGGCATGATTTTTCGAGTCGGGGTTGAACTTTTTTTCGGGGGTGAAATATAGCATTTTATTTGTTGGTAGTACATAGAAGAATTGTATAAATAGCAAATAAATTTGGAACAAGAGCGATTCATTCACCAGCAAAATTGACATGTTAAACTCGACACTCGCGATATTTCATAAAAAGTACGCCTGGTCGCCATGTTGTCAAGACGTACATACATGTTCGCATATTTTCCATTATGAAGTGCGCCGAAATTACTGCGGAATCACAGGCGTAGCCGGGGGAATGGAGGCACATGCCCCCCGGAATTTTTCAGAAATTATGTTGATTTTTCTGGCGCAGTGTGTTCAGAACATTGAGTTTAAAGAGGCACAAACGTCAAAATTTTCCGGCGCTTCGCGCCGAGTCATTATTATTTATTGTTATACAGATCCAATGAATGTAAAAGCTTGAATCTGTTAAAATAATCCAGCACTTCGCAGCACTTTAGTGATTTAATGCACTATTAGTTCATTGAATAACTGCACATGCTTCTTGAACAAAATAGTAAAAGTGCGAAAATGTTTGCGTACCAATTTGTCTATTCTCTGCTTTGTTTATCTTTCTTTACAAGGACACATAATTCTATTTTGAATGAATGGAAAGGCCAAATTTTCTTGTTTTTTTGCGAATTTTCTGTATTCTGAACTAGTAAATAAGAAGGCCACAAATGGGCCCGAAAATGGTAAGAACAAAATTCTCATTGATACATTTTTCAATGACTTATTGGTTGCGACCCGTTGCTGCGCTACATACTTAGCAGAGGTCGAAAACCGCATTTCAGTTCAGAAGTTTTGTGCAGTGTAGGTGTTCATCAATTTAGAGTTTTTTCGGACTTAATTCAGAACCGAGATTTTGCCAATTCGCGAAAATTTTAACTTTACTAATTAAAAACTAGAGTGCTTTTTTACAAAATTTTCGGGGGTTCTGCTCTGGACCTCGCTGGGGCGCTTGAGCGCGCCACCCCAGACCCCCAGCCGTACAATCTCGTTCTACATGTTGAAAGAGATTTTTAGGAGTACAGAAAAGGTAAAAGGATTAAGAATTTTAAAAATTTTCAGCGCTTCGCGCCGCAATTAGTTTATCTGTTCTGTATGATTTAAGCGGTATAAATTGAGTTTAAAGAGCAAAAACGTCAAGATTTTTCTGCGCTTAGCACCGCCGATTATTGTCTTAGGGCGGTAAAATATGACTGAATTTCTTGATGCTTCGCGCCACTTATGATTTCCGAACTGTTTGTCAATAAAAAGGCGTAAATTCTACATGAAAACGGTAAAAATTTCGAAAATTTTCGGCGCTTCGCGCCATTGGCTCCTCTACAATCAGTGCGCCATAGGAAACCGTTATGAAAAACTGTGGAGGAATACGAAAAAGCGAGAGCGATTAGTGATTAAAATTGAAAGTAAAGCTAAATTGCTAAAATCATGTTTGAACTTGGAATGAAAATAAAATGTTGAACATAACCAGCTTTATTAGTATGCTCTACAAACAAGTGAAGGTATCGTTTTTATCCTTTTCAAATTGGTATGTAGTCATGCAATGTTAATTGTTAATCTTCAACCCCGACCCCGACCCCGAAAACCGGGGTTTTTCATCCCCGACCCCGACCCCGATCGGGGGTGAAAATCTGACCCCGTACGATCACTGCTAGCCACCATTAAAAAAGTTTAAAAGTACGATTATCGTTCATAAGAGTCCCCCAAATAAAAGACTGAAATTTTTTTAAGCGCATTTGAAGGACTGTCGGAATAGATTTTAGCATACATTTGAGCTGATAAGACTAAATTTGTAGGTGCTATGTACCGTATTCGTCGTTTTTGCATAAGTTTTGCCTTTTAAATAGCCTAAACCTGAGAAGGACATTCTGAATATAGCGTTTCGAAGAGATATATTTTAAATTTTTTATATTGCTTTTCTTTGCAATGCACCAGAATTGAGTATAAATGAAGTTGGAAAACGTTTTAGCAGAGTTGAGCTTGTATGGAATGCGAGAAACCATTTGTGCTGCTGTTTGAACGACATATTTTTTGTATGCGATCAAAAACGTAAATGTTTTCAATCTTCTTCAAAAGTTTTTTCCTTCAATATATGAAGCCCGCTATGAAACGCTAAATACCATTATTTTTGCTCATTTCCTAGTAGTTGTCGAGATCGTTGACTTCCAAACCCCAAGTCAGAAGGCCAGCTACGTTCCTGATAACTACATAGTACTCGTATGTACCGATCCTTTGAGAGATATCGATTCGGACTCCTTGTCTCTTAGCTCCGAAATTTTGATCTATCTTGCCACTAAAATCCTTTCAATTTTTTCAAGTGGGTCCTTTTCAGGCACGTAGCTGGCCGTCCTATTTTGGGGGGACCAACACCAATTTTGGTGGGTCCGGTGTCCAAAAAGGCCAAAAATAGCACAAAATAACGTTTAAAAAGTCCTCTTTTTCCGTTTTTTTCAATTCTGGGGGTCAGGACCCCCGCCCATTTCCCCAGAGCTACGTGCCTGGTCCTTTTACGGAAAGGTTTTTTTTTGCAAATTGTGGAATAAAAGTTTGCTCCTGATCTTCACATTAGATACGTCAGACCTCTTACAATGACTTTGTAAATTTCAGGCACTTCCATTTCAATCCAAAAAGGCTTTCTATCAACGTAGGTCATAAAATTCCTTTAGCAAAATACATAGAAGTTTAAACAATTAGTAATTGTATCTTTAAGTCGGTTTTATGCAGGAATATTCAGCTATTTCGAAAAAAAGTGATTGACGACCAGATAAAAGGAGATGCGGAAAATTCTAATGAGGAAAATGTTGCAAAATTAAGGCGAAATATTTTTGTATGCAAGTTTGTTGTATTAACAGGCTGATGCATGTCAAATAAAGAAGCCACTTTTCTGATTAATTTTAAGACAAGTAATTCAATGACATCTCCAGCAAAAATTTTGCACTATATTTCCGGAGAATGATTTCATTTCATTTATAAGAATCAGTATTTTTTACGTTAAACTTAATAATGTTTTAGATTCAAAAAATCTTATTTCCGACAGCTAAATCATTATGAGAAAAATTGTACGGGAAAATTAAGAATGTTTTGTTCTAAATTTTCGGGGCATTGTTGCTACATAATTCGCGAGTGAATAAAAATAAAATGAGATTTTATAAAAAGCTCTATGCTGCTTATGCTTTATACTTTTGGTACTATCCAATTTATTTTGCTACAATTACAAGCCACGCCAAAATTAGAATGACCGCCAACATTCAGTCCTTTGATATTATAGGTCAAAGGACAATTTTGTGAATGCGACATTACCTCCTGTCCAGTCTTCAATGGAATTATGTGCTCAGGTTAGTGAATACATTAAATCCTTGTATTCGACTTCAATTCAATTTTCATTTAAAAACCAGCAAATTGCAAATATCTGTGTAAAAGTCATTTAGCAGATATAAAAACGAATTATGTTTAACAGATTCTATATTTCCCTGCAGCTCAATGTACTCTAAATTTATGCGGTTCATATGAAAATTCTTGAAAAAATTTGAAGGTTCTTATAATTAGAGTCTCAACAGCTAGTTGTAAAAAAAGTTAAACTTCAAAATCTGGGTTTTTTATTGCTAAAGATTATCTAATGTTGTTTTCGATTTTCTATTTTAGTCTGAAATGCTAGTCTTTTCATTTAATTAAATAGTTCGATCGTTTGTAAAACAATTATAGCATTCGCCCAACTTTCGCAGTTAACCAGCTATTTTTTATAATTTTGTCGTTCACCTAATTATGTATCTTCCACCCGATTGCCCTGAATCTTCAATTTTGCTCTTCAGGCAAAGGTGAATGCGACTGCGGAAAATGCGTTTGCGAAGCAGGAAGAACGGGACAAATATGCGAATGCCCCATAGGGAATGAACCTTGCCGATCTAGATATGGTGTATGTTTTCATGTTTTAACTCCTATTTTATGCCGCACGAAAACAGAATGTGCTTATGTATTTAGTATATCACAACATATGCCTCAATAAGCAGCCATACTCTCAATTGAAATTATAAAATAATCGAATTTCCTCCTGTCGATGATTTGAATCATATTTTCTTTAAGTTGAATTATTAATTGTTAATTATGAACTTTGAAGTTTAGTTGGATTGATCCCTAGAAATGACTGATGACTATACGTGATCTTGTGGGCGGTTTGGGGGAGGTTTCACACCTCCCCCAGAAAAATTTCCACCCCCTCCCGCAAAAATTTTTCCACCCCAGAATTGGTGATTTTTTGAAAGTTCTGAAAAAAATTCTATAAATTTGCAGAAAAGATGCTCTTTTAAGCGTTTTCAGCTATCTATTTGCTCAAAATACCAAATTTTCGGCGTTTAGCGCCATTATACTGAAGTTTTGACTTTATTTCACTCTATTTGCTCCAACTTTTCCAGTTTTTTTCGAATGCTTATATGCCCTAGAAAGATAGAGCATCGTCAGAAAGCTGAATAAAGATGTTTGTGACGCATACCTACCTTTTTTGGACCCAAAAGGGCACTTTATTGTCTCAGCCCACTCCCCTAGAATTCACATGCTGTGCATGTATGCTGATGTGATGACCCGCAGAATACTGCTGGTTCCATTCGGAATTCTCAGTTTTCCTGAAAATGTAGAACTATGTCGTCTTAAGCGTTTTTGAGGCTTTTGACTTGTATATGCTGGGCGCTTTGATGCCATTCAATTTCAATAAGTTTTTTGTGGAATATTATTTTTTTACATTCTAGTGAGGAAGAGTATCATCGAAAAATAAAGATGTTACCCACTTTCGATGTATCTAGTACTTAAAGGCCAGAATAGTCGCTCTAGCTAAATTTTTTCTGCTAGTCCTTAATAATTTTTGTCCTGTACTTGTCTGACTACATCATAGGTAGCGCGTTAGCGCGTACCTATAATATACTTAGGTACCCCAACATATGAGCCTCCCCTACAGCTATAACGGGACACAGCTGGGAGGTGGACACATCTGGGAGTATTTTTTACACCTTACGGCTTAAGGGCTACTTTCTGCCTACCAGCAAAATTTTGTACACTCGATACGGAGTTAGTACCAGGGGTTCAAACTTTACACTCTAGTGGATGGTGTAAAAAACAGATGTTGTCTAAGATTTTTCTGTCAACTTTTCAGCTAATAAATCGGGATAAATTAAATAACACAGAAATAAAGTATTTTTAAGAGCTACACGTTGCAGCAAACCGCGTTTAAAAAAACACAATAATAAATTATTTATGGTGGTGTAAAGTTTGAAATGAGGGATGTAACATGGGCGAAGAAAATGTTTTTCCTCTATTTTGATCAGGAAATTTCTCAAATATTTTGAGGAACAGAAGTTTTTCACATACGAACGTTCTACGATTCAAAGGCTACAAAGTGACCCAAACCGAATTTTTTTACCCTCAATGGGTAGTTAGGTTCAGATTTTTAAAGTTTACAATGTAGTGGGTGGTGGAAAATACGTTTTTTGTCCGTTTTTTGTTCAACGCTTTCTCCGTTTAGAAGTCGGGATAGGTCGGATAGGATAAAAATAAAGTACTTTCTAAGGAGTACATGATCCAGCAAATTGCGTTTATTTACATTAATATTGAGTTTCTCGGGAGGTGTAAAGTCAAAAATTGGGTGTGATAAAACGTGTTTATGTCTTCTTTTTTCTGCCAACTTCTCCAATTATGAGTGTGGACATGATCTCAAGTCTAAAAATCTAGCAGAAATCGAACGTGATACGCCAGTTGGGCGCGTTTGTTTACACTTAAAAGTGGTATTAAGTCGTTCAAATCTAATATTCATTTGTCTTCAGACCATTGTGGAGACTAAATTTTTTCATAAATGTTGATTGTAATATCAGAATTACGAATCCGACTAAAATCTTTGCACTCTGTGGTCTTGTAAATTTTACACTGCAAATTCAATTTAGTTCTAGGGCCTTGCGGAAGCTTAATTTTTTTCAATGTTCTACGTGACTGTTAGTTTTTGCGATACCCTATAGTTGTGTAAGGTTTGTACTATTCATTTATTGTCTATGTGTAGTTTACACCACAAATTTATTTTACTTCCAGAGCGTTTCATAACGTGAATTTTTTAAAAACATGTTCCGTAAGGTCAGGATTACAAATCTGACTGTATGTTTTCTTTGCAGCCTGTACTTATGTAAAGTGTACACTGAAAATTAAATTTAGTTTCAGAGCGTTGCGGAAGCTTAATTTTTTCCAAAATGTCACATGTAACGTCAGGATTACGAATCTGAGCGTAAGTATTCTTCGAGCCCAATAATTGTGTAAAGTTTATGCTGAATTCCTTTGTTCTGTTTAAATAAGGTGCGCTTGTCTTGCTTTGAAATGATAATGTTTACATTCAGAACAATTTTGTTTTCCGCATTCTTTGACTGCTGTCATTATTGTGGCATGTTACCGTATTTGTTTACTGAATGATTTGCTCAAATTGTGCTAATTAAAAGTAGGGTACTAGCAAAGAAAAATGCTCTGATGGAACAAAAAAGAGGAATATACTTGGGATTGTGGATAATTAAGGATGTAAAAGGAGGGGACTTAGAAAAAGCTACCTATGTATATGCCTAAAGTCGCAAAATGTGCTAAAAATCATACTTTCTCAAAGCAACGCAAAAAATCGATGCATATTCTGCGGCCTCTGAAAACTTGTAACCTTTAAGTAATTTTCAATGCTTCTCATAAGAGTGTACAAACATAATCTAAAATGTTTTCTTTATGTAAATTGCTTGCAAGTTGCAAGGCTGACTTGCTTCTTATCGTGACTGACAGAAAACTAAATGCATTTGTATTTAAAGGTGTTTAATTTTGTTATCAAGAGCATTATAGCAAGCAAGCCTGGTGTCAGTTGTTATTGAACGCAATCGTTGCGGGCATGCATGCAACTAGGGAAAAGCTACCTATGTAGCCCAAAGTTGCAAAATCTGTAAAAAATCAGACTTTCTCTAAGCAACGCAAAAAATCGAAGTATATTTTCCGGCCTGCAAATTTAAATCAACTATTGAACCAAAAAACGATTCAAGAAGCAGCAAGTTAGCTGTGCAGGAGCTATGGAAATCAGATGGAGTAAACTAGGAGCGACTTTGCAAGCCAATTGAATGAAATAGCAAACGTCGATGCAGTCGAGACAATCACAGAAATTATTGGTTTAAAGCAGTAGGAAAGGCGTAAGCTTACGTGAAACAGACTACATATAGGCATAGGTGTATACACCCAAATTCTGGGGGTGCTAGATTCTTCAAAGGTAAAGTAATGGTCTTAAAAATGGTGGTATGGATTGCGAACAAAAAAAATTTTCAAACACTGAATTTCTTTTTGGGGAGGGGTATCCGGCTTTCTGGGGGTTGCACATGTCAACCCCCTAACGCCCACGTGTGCATGTAGGTACGCTTTGCATGCCCTCAACGATTGTATGCACTGGTCATTTGACGCCAGGTTTGCCTGCTAAAATGCTCATGATAACAAAATAACACACCCTTTAAATACAATTGCAGTTAGCTTTCTATTTTTGCCGATATGTAGCAAGTCAGCGTTGCAACCGTACGTGGGCAGCACCAAAATTCTGGGGGATGCAAGATTTTTCAAAGGTCAAAAAATGGCCTTAAAAATGGTGGCATGGCGAAAAAAACAAAAAAAAATTAAAAATTGAATTCTGGGGGGGGTATTTTGGTTTTTGGGGGATATTTTGGTTTCTCGGGAAGTGCTTACTGCCCCCACAAACCCCCCGCCCAGGTATGGTTGCAACTAGCAAGCAATTTACAAAAAGTAAACATTTTAGATAATGTTTATACACTCTTATGTGAAGTATTAAAAATTATCTGAAAAAGGTTACGCTTTTTTAGAGGCCGCAAAATATACTTCGATTTTTTGCGTTGGTTAGAGAAAGTCTGATTTTTAGCAGATTTCGCGACTTTAGGCGTATACATAGGTAGCGCGTATACATAGGTAGCTTTTTTCTAGTCTCCTCCTTTTACATCCTTAATAATCCACAATCCCAAGTATATTCGTCTTTTTTGTTCTATCGGAGCATTTTCCTTTGCTAGTACCCTGCTTTTAATTAGCATAATTGGAGTAAATCAGTCGGTAAACACATACGGTAACATGCCACAATAATGACATAAGTCCAAGAACGCGGAAAACAATATTGTTCCGAACATCAGCATTATTTTTTTAAACAAGACAACCTTAGATTATTTAAATAGATCAAAGGTTTTCAGCATAAACTTTACGCAATATTTGGTGTAAACAACACGTGCGCTCAGATTCGTAATCCTGACGTTACATGAAAGATTTTTAATAAATTAAGCTTCTGCAACGCTCCGAAACTAAATTTAATTATCAGTGTAAAGTTAACATAACTACTGAGTGTAAAGAAAACACACTGTTGGATTCGTGATCCGGACCCTAGAGAATATAATTTGAAAGAAATTCACGTTTTGCAACGCTCTGGAAGTAAAATAAATTTGTAGTGTAAACTACACATTGACAATAAATGAATAGTGGAAACTTCACAGAACTACTAAGTGTAGAGAAAAGTAACAATCAGATTTGTAATTCTGACGTTACGCAGAACATTTTGCAAAAAAATAAAGCTTCCGCAAGGCTCTAGAACTAAAGTTAATCTGCAGTGTAAACTTCATGCAACCGCAAAGTGTAAAGACGATTTTAGTCGGATTCGTAATTCTAATATTACTTTGATATCACGATCAACATTTGTAAAAAAATTAAGTCTCCACAATGGCTTGAAGACAAAAAATATTAATGTGAAACACTTTACACCACTGTTGAGTATAAACAAAGGCGCCCGACTGGCGTATCACGTTTAATTTCTAGTACGTTTTTAGACTTGAGATCATGTCCAGGCTCATAACCGGAGAAGTTGGCAGAAAAACAAGACAGAAACACATTCAACACACTCAACTTTTGACATTACACCTCATGGAAAAGCTACAAACTGGCGTAAATAAAGAGGATTTGCTGTGACATGTACCCTTTAGATAGTGCTTTATTTTTATTCTATCCGACCTATCCTGACTTCTAAACGGAGAAAGTGGCGAACAAAAAAACGGGCAAAAACGTATTTTTTACCATCCAACACATTGTAAACTTTAAAAATCTGACCCTAACTCCCAATTGAATTTAAAGAATTTCGGTTAGGGCCAGTTCTAGCCTTTGAATTGTAGTATGTTTGTATGTGGAAAACTTCTGTTCCGCAAAATATTTGAGATATTTACAACTCAAAATACGGAACAAACGTGTTTTTTCGCCCATTTTACACTCTTAATTTCGAACTTTACACCCCATAAGTAATTCAATATTGTGTTTTTTTAAAGCGGTTTGCTATGACGTGTAGTCCTTAAAAGGTACTTTGTTTCTACTTTATTCAATTTTTCCCGACTCATAAGCGGAAAAGTTGGCAGAGAAATCTTAGACAAAATCTGTTTTTAACACAATCCACTAGAGTGTAGAGTTTAAAAACCTAGATCTAAGTCTGTATTGAGTGTACAAAAGTTTGCTGGTAAGCAGAAAGTAGCCCTTAATCCGTATTAATTTCCTACAGAAAAAATTTCTTGAGACTTATAATTGAAATTGTTGGAAGACATCAAGCAGGCAAAAACGCAATCAAAATCTGTCTTTACACCCGCTGATTTTTACACTCTTTACACTCACCAAGAATTTATTTAATTCTCTTGAATTCGTCGATGTTTGCTATTTCATTCAATTGGCTTACAAAGTCGCTCCTGGTTTACTCCATCTACTTTTTTCCTCAATCGTTTTTTGGTTGAATAGTTAATTTCAATCTGCAGGCCGCAGAATATACTTCGATTTTTTGCGTTGCTTTGAGAAAGTACGATTTTTAACAGATTTTGCGATTTTAGGCATATACATAGGTAGCTTTTTCCTAGTCCTTTCCTTTTACATCCTTAATAATTCACAATCCGAAGTAAATTCGTCTGTTTTCTTCCATCAAAACATTTTTCTTTGGTAGTGATTAATTAGTTGAAATGTTTCTGTGTGAAGGTACTATAAAGAATCGTTGCATATTTTATACACTATCATTATCATTGTCGGCCGTATCATCGGTTGACTGCAGGTATTGGACAGAGCTTTATTTATTACGTATACTATACTTTTTAATTTAAAACAGCCTAAAAGTGTATATATCATTCACTTCGTTTAGCGGACTTTATTTGTTAGTTGTCATCAGTGAACGAGTTTCCTCAGCTTAACTTATAGCAGACTAAGAATTTCTTTGATAAGCCAGCTGCTCCACAATTACGTAAAAAATGTCATTACAGAGAAGGAAATCGAAAACATACATATATCTTTTAATGACTTTTGGCCATTGTTTAGCAAAGTTTTTTTAATTTTTATGCCGCTTCATGCTGATAAAATTCTGTTTTGTGATATTTGTTGACTTTCATGGCATCTGAATGCTTAATTCATATTCCAGGCAAGGGAAGCATGGTTTTGAACGTTTTAAGCATCGAATTTTTCAGTAAGAATTGTAAAATCTGCGTTTTGGACCGAAGTCTTTAATTGCTTTCTCCAAACGCATGAGCCCAAGAAACAGAGTTTTTATTTTATTTATCTTCGGCCAATCGTGTGTTTAATTTTCTGCATTAAATGTTTTAAATTCCATTTTTCACTTGATTTTTTTCTTAGATAATATTTTAAGGAAATTTTTGCAGAATGAGCTCTTTTATTGAGACAACATTTTCCTCTAATAGAAAATCTGTTATTGGTACTACTCAGAAATGATTAATACTGAATTGAATTAGTGGAAAACGATAAAATGCTTTATTTTGCAAATAAATAAAGCGATTTCCGGATTTTTTTATTGTTTGGGAAGAAGTGGGGATACCGCCCGGCGCCCATCAATAATATATTTTATTTTTAACATTAGTTAAGCCGGATAATCAGACCAACATTCGAAAAATTGATCATCATTGTTTTAGGCGATTTGCAGCAATCACGGTCAATGCCAATGCGGCACATGCGTCTGCAATGAAGGTTACGATGGTGACTATTGTGAAACAGGTTAGAAACGTTAGCTCTGGCGCATAATGCATTTTTTTGTAAATTACATACAAAAGTGAGATGAAGTAAATCGAAGTGAACTATAAATAATATTAAATTTTAGAGGACCTGACTGAGCTCAGTTCTCTTTTAATTTTAAAATCTTAATTCAGAAATAGTACTCATCGCCAGCAAAATTTATAGGTGTTCGTTTTTAAGCCGAATCTGACTATGAGCTAGACTTATCTGATGAAACTGCTGTTCAAACCTATCAACTATCGACTACTGAAAAAGCCGTGCGAAAATTCGTGCCCGTAGCGCAAGATCGTGCAAAATCAGAAGAACGTCGAACTACAGAAATAACTAGCACGTCCAATATTTCCCAATCCGCGGTCACTGCTTCAAACAGCGAAGCTTTAACACTGAATGGCTGTTTTGTGTATTCTCTATTTATTTTGATGACTTGTATATTTGTTACAGAATAATAGAAAACTTACATTTCGAGCATTAGCATACCCGCCCTCGCCTCATCCTTTTTTTGTACCCGACCTTGGCATGTTTTATCTATAGTCCGTTTTTTAAGTTAGTGTTTGAATTCGCTCGGAAAACTTGTACCCGATTTATTGCTCGGCGGAGTCGGTACTTAATTTTTCAGGTCGCTGTTGAGTTATTTCCATGCACTAGGTTAAAAAATAGACTTAAAGATGATTAAATACTCCCGCTCGAACTCGACGAGTAAAAGCTTAAAAAATTAGTTCCCCTGCTTCTGACAAGGTGTTCACACCAAAATTTTTGCTTCACATAAAGAAGGCACACAAATGGTCTGGTAAAATTTTACTCGCATCGGTTTCCCAGATCTTCCTTTCTGAATCGCGTCCGGAAAAGCGTCTTAGACCCGTTGTAAGTAAATATAGAAAATTTCAATACATACATATGTAAATACATGGCCCCTAGCGTCTACAGAATCGACGCAGGAACCGGATGTATTTGCCTTCGAGAGTTACTTAGGTACGTAGGTACTTAGGTCTGCACTTAGCGCTGGCCCCGATCGCTTAGCCTGGGATCGCTTCGATCCTTGGACCCTCACAGAACTTACGGCTTCGATCCCCTCGGTCCTAATATTGCTGACCGCTTCTGGTCGGGTGATCTCAGCAGCTACGCCCTAGGACCTAAGGCTACCTACCTAATCTCGGAATTTGCCGCGGAGGTCAGTTGACCTATCTCAAACCTCAAGTTGATTATTTAACTTATTTTCTGGTTAGGCTTGATCCGAAATGTTCTTGGTTCCTAATACGTGTAGCACAATAGACTTTGAAAACAACAACAACGAGCTCTATACTGATCAATCATCCTTAAAGATTAAATAATGTTTTTGACCAATTTTGGGTTTGAGAAAAGAATTGAGACTTTCAAATAAAATAAGCAATCATATGGAATTTACCTATCCGTCCACTCAGATGAGTTGAAATCCTCGACGTAGGAATTACCGACCTAACCCTCGGTATATCCAAAAACCCCTGGGTAGGTTTTCTTCAATTTATTCCAAACGCAGAATTCACGGCCTAGCTGCCGGACAACAAAAAATATAACGCAAAAGAAAAACAAAACGTACGCAACTATACAATCGTACAATGGCCAACAAGACTGCCAACAACACTAACTACACTGGCCTCATGGGACCATTACAGTAAAATAAACAAACGTCAAATTAACGTAATACTGATACACTTTTATCTCAGATCGAATGTTCTCGATTAACACAAGCGGTATGCATGAAATCATTACTATTATCATATACTTAACTCTATGTTACCGGACAAGTATCTAAATGTTTTTTATTATTGAAAATTGGGGAAAAAGTGGGAAGACCGAAGGCATAGCCCACAGTACACTATCGTAGATAGCTACTAGTATTGGCTATGTGATGGCTACCGCGAACTGCTAACACAAGTTCGCCAAACGTGTAACTCTCGCAGTTACACTCCCCCACATATAGAAAAAAAATTTGAAACGAAGTGGAGAATTTTTTCGGGGGTAAACCAACGCCACTAGCGTCTGCAACGCTTCTACAACTCGGCACTCCGGCGTTCGCAACGCCTCTACTCTGGCGTCCGCAACGCCTCATCCTGAGCGAACGTGAAAAACAAAAATAAAAGAACGAAAAAGTAACAAATAGCGATAACAAATAACGGTCAACGCATGACCTCGTTCGCACTCAGGAAACTCTCGAGCAACACTCTCAATGGCGCTAGGTATAACTATATTGTTGCCCGAGTAATGATGAACTCCGGTCTTGGACAACATAGCATAATATTCGATCTCGCTGACCGAATCAGCCTCCTTCAGTCCCCGGGTAATGAAAGAATTTTGAATTGAAAAATTTTTAGATTGGGTTTAAATTAACCCCTTGTCCGTTAGAGAGTTAAGATACCATAATAGTAACATCGCTATTTGAGCAGAAAAATTAAGACACAGAATGATAAGGCAAAATTATGCTGAGCAAAATTAAAGACACTGACGAATTAAAACAAGAGATAACGATAAAAACGAAAAATGGCAAATTATGCGAGATAACTGGAAAAAATAAGAGCACCGTCAAAGAAAAATTTACAGCAAGAAAAAATGACAAGAGAAAAATTACACAGGAAATAAACGATATGCGATGTCCTGGAATCCACATCAGGACGAAAAACGAAAAATGACAAAAAAGCTGCTGGTCGAATTTGACGCCGTTTGCAGAGTTCCGAAAAGTTCTGTACGTCGAACTTGTGAATTAATAGCGATCCTGGTAATTGGCCTTCAAGCCACGCGGTTTTCCGCGACGTTGTTGACATTGAAAATAATCACGATCCGATTCAGGTTCGCGACGCGTATTCGAACGCTCGCGATACTGGTATGGCAATTGCCTAAGCCCGTACATATGTTGGCGTAAGCGTTGATGTGGATCGACTGGTCAATCATCGTCTTCATCTTCGTCGTCCTCCTCGTAGTCGTCCGCGTAACGACGCGGTGTGGGTGGCACTGGAGTGAATTATTGTTCCGGTGTAAAACCAAACAATTGTTCACGTGAAGCGTTGCGTGGATGCTGTTGTGATTGTGTAACAGGCCACGGTTTAGGCAATAGTGGACCCGGTCTAGGTTGTGGTTGATAGACCCCGATGGCTGATTGATCTTTCTCCAACGGTGAACAATACGATTGATCCCATTGCGGTCATTGACGGGATTGCGGCCGGCCCTTATGAGTTCCGCGTTCGACTGTGGCAGACGGTGATATTCATAAGGCTGCTGCTGTTGCGGGCGTGACAGATGACCAGCATCGGCCTGTGAATATGCCTCGGAACGCTGACGCTGATTCCGTAAATTGCTGCTGCCGCGGTTGGGTCTGCAGTCATGTGTGTGTCTGTATATGTGGTTTTACTTGTGCCTGTGGTTGTACTTGTGATTGTGAGTGATGATGTTTGTGCATATTGTTGCCGGGATGACTGCGGTTCTTGCCGCCAGATCCTCTTTGGCTTGAACATGCTCTTAATTTTGCTGTGACTTCAGCGCAAACAAGCCGTTTGACTCGTTCTTTTTCCAAATTTTTTAACCTGATGCAAGGTATGCTCGGATTTCGTGTCATAGAATCGATTCAATTTAGCCTTATGTTCATCTTCCGACATATGACGAACATCTGAAGATTCAGCGAGAGAACCGGCGGCGCATAATTTTGTCGCACGCCTTGACATCTCTGAAGCAAGATTTTAACGATCACGCTGTTCGATCAGTCATGCGGGCTCTATGCATTTACGATTTGTGCCTCCAGAGATAGATCGACTTTGGGCATATCAAGGCTCGCCGAGGATCCGCTGGATCTTGCGAGGATGCCTGTTGTCTCTCTTTACAAATTTTCTCCAAATCACCTTGAATACGGTGTTTAAGGTAAAACACTGATTTTTGGCGACCTCGGAAGCAGTCAAATTGAACCGGAACTTCAAGCGCCGGATTCGTTGCTAACCGAATTTGACGAATCATGTTGTGCAAGACGGTTGGACTTTCGATTCGCCTCGTCAACTCCAAGAATTCCGGAAAAGCCTCTCTTGGCGAAGGTGTGTAAGATTCGCCAGGAAAGCTACCGCAACATACGACGTAGCTGTTCCACCATGCGCCAGCCTATCGCGGCATTGCCGTAGGCATACACATAAAAGTGGAACTTTCTGTCCATAAATTCTAATAGCACTCTAGCGCGCATGACGTCTATTGTTGAGAAGATCGTCATTAATCGATACTCTAAATCGCATAACGATTGAAACTCTCGGAAGGTATCGAAAATATTGACCATTTGGCGCACGTCATTTTCACACAATCTGAGAATTTGAGTACATTTATGAGTATAACTTTTGATCCGCTGGTGTTTGTTATAAGAATGAATACAATAAATGATCACAATTCATTCAGCTTGCTCAAAAATTAGTCCATGTTTTATGTTATAACATGCCTACAGTTTGACAGTCGGTCAAACCTGATGAACCTGCTCACCATTGAATAATTCATTTCAGTGAAGTGAGGTTTTTTGAGATGAACTCAAGAACCACTGAACGGATTTTCATGAAATAAAGTGTTTTAGATAGACAATTTTAAAATAAAACTATTTTGCCAAAAAAAAGTATAGCTAGCTTATGGCTACAGTATGCTAGGCTCAAAAAAGTCCTCAAACTTTGCTTGGTCACTTCAGTATACAGGTTGAGTTTCATATTTTGGGAAATAGCAAAATACTTAGATATTTTTGTGCTCTAAAAATCACCCCTTTTTGTTTTCCATGTTTTTGAATAGTTTGTCCTGCAATTCTAATTCAATTTTTTCCAATATGGCTGCCCCCATAAGGTATGCATTTTACTGGCGTTATTTTCAATATTTTTCGATGTTTAAGCACATATTTTAGAAAGCCCAAAAAAAGCTCGTTCAAATGATATACTATTTGCCTGATTTTCTACAGAATT
The DNA here is from genome assembly GCA_036768485.1 of Mermis nigrescens. Lineage (NCBI taxonomy): Eukaryota > Metazoa > Nematoda > Enoplea > Mermithida > Mermithidae > Mermis > Mermis nigrescens. The sequence continues at coordinate 10,213,059 of JAVLUZ010000145.1, read as the reverse complement.
CCAGTTTTCCAATATGGCCGCCAGGAAGGCTGTCATACTGTAGCTTTTGATGTTTTCAGCTATTATTTTGTGAGTATCTGACATATTTCAAAATTTTTTCAGTAAATAGCTTGAAAAATTTAATGCTCTTCCTAATGAGTTTGAAGTCCTGTTCTGAATCTGTCTAGTTCTTTCAGGGAAGTAAAAACCCAAAATTATTCATTGTATGGTGAAATGACATGCGTCAGTTGGATATTAAGATCGATGCCATATGATCTGCGCCGGTGACATTCGGTGCAGTAAAAATTATAAAGAATCTGGTAACCCATCAGTCACCATCCCAGTATCTGAGGATACCAATAAATATCTTAAAGTAACTTTATATATCTGTCTGCTGAGAGCTGAAAACTTTATGTGCAAAATTGGTCAGGATAAAATAAATGGTTAAAATGCCCATTTCGTTGGATAATCTGAGGTGCAGGCGTACGATCAACATCAGTCAAAGGTTGTGCGATTGTAGACCAAATTTAAAGGACGCAAGGGCGTGTCACAAACAGACGCATAATGCAGGAGCACAGATACACTGACTGGTGCACTTGGGCACATTCGACCAATTGAATGTGACAGATGCGTTCCTGCAATCCTACCCAGATAAGAGCGAGAATTGTGCAAAACGTCAGGCGCGATACAGCACGGCGTCACTTCCCGTCATAGATTCCATCACTTTTGAAAAAAATGTTGGACATAACGCGAGCGATTTTGAACTCTCTGCGTTCTTTCTGCAGACACGTTGTCTGCAAGTGGCTTTAAGAATACGCAGGTATCGGCAACTTGGTATCTCTGGACGGTGGATTTTGAATACCCTGTGGTTGAATGTTTGCTACAAAAATGGACACACCCATCATGGCCATAGGTGCCGAAACGGTGAATAAAATTATCACCACACCGCCTTGTGGGCGCCGGACTGGGATTTAATTTGTATGGACAACGCCAAATGCTGTACTGTTGTGTGCATGCGCGGCGTTGTGCTGGCAGGCAAACCTATAATCTCTGACATGATAACATTGGGTTCAGGTTGACGCTTCTACCAACCGGCTGAGAAGTCGGTAAAAGTAGGAGCTAAAACCAAACCCAAGGGTGCTTGCTGGTCCCGGCCGCGTTTATCGTGAAGCAATTGATTATGTAAAACGGTAGTAGCCCCTTTACAATGCGAATGCGGTGGTACGCGGTAGCAACAAGTTTGCTTGCCTTTCAGCCTCAGCATTGGATAATTCATTAAACGCGAGACAACCACGCCCTCTGTGGAGAAAGATTGTTCAATTCCAACCATAGGAGAATCAAAAGGAATATCAGTTTATAAGAAATCGCAGAGGCTGGTGTACTTGTACTGGTTGGTTTGGACGAAGTCTGCAAAGGCGGCTGGACCGGGCTCAAAACTGTGTCAAGAATCGCCCGCGATCCTTGAACTTTTAGATCAGGATTGTCAAAAACATTAGTATGAGCCAACGTCGCATTATAGAGGCACCAGGTGGCTGGCGCTATACGCTGGTGTAGTTGTGGAGCTGGTCCAAAACTCCTCTACCGTACTAACTCTCCGCCATCAGAATCAATGGAGACTTCAGTCGCCGCGGCTGGTCAACTGGCCCGGTGATGGTGCGCGGGATGACAACAGCATATCATCTAGTTTTTGGTTCACTAGCTTAACGCAATTCATGACCTTTAAACGAAACTGGCATCGGTTTTCTATCCCTCGGTAATGCGATTATTTTGCGAGCAGCCTTCTATCAATATGAAAACATCGATAGTTATCAGGGCATCCATTGCCAAATAATGTTGCATATCCTGAGTTAGCAGACTCCACGCCTGACCAAAATTATCAGGCAGCGTTGGGATCAATAGCCATGTCAAAGAAAAATCGAAAGCCGCTTAACCCTATTAACGTACCTTTATGTAGGTAGTTCATTCAAAAATCTCATCTGTTCGAATTCCCCATCCTTCAAAAAAGTCTCCTGATTTTTTTCATGGACTCTAGCTACAGTAGGACGTAGAAAAAGTCCCATTTTTGGGACGGCTGCGTTAATGTGTCCCATTTGACGGTCGTTATAAGTTTACATGTAGGATGCTCGTCAATAAGTGTACATCCCGTTTTGCCATCATTTTTGTGTTGAAAATTTTTGGATTGACGTTTCTTATATAGCAATCGAGTGTCACCAAGGCGATTTCAGTTTAGATACATGTAAGGTACAAATATTATAGGTAGGTACCCATGTACCCAATTGGACTGTAAAGCAAATAATGGTACAGTAGCATCAGGGACTTACGCAAATAACCGCCCCCCCCCCAATTGCCCGAAATAATGCGCAAATTGTCCATTTTTGAGCGACATTCGGGTAAAAACAAAAATTTTTCCGCCTAAAGTATAAGGTCCCACCCCCCCACCCTTAGGGATACCGCCCCTCCCCTTTAGGAAAATCCGGATCCGCCACTGGGTAGTATGTATGTACGTACAATTCTAAGAGAGAATTTGAGCAATTTCAAGGTATACGAAGACATCAAGAGAAAACAGAGTTGCTCTTCATGCTGTCACTTATGAGCGCGCGTCCCAAAAATGGACTTTATTTTTCGATTTAAATTTTCAGCGGTATCAGCCGATTTAATTGTTGAGATACCGCTGGGTTTTCCCGAATGAGCTCTACAGCTCGTAAAAATTCCTCACCAGAGAAACAAAAAATTGTGGAACCCGGATGACCTCAAAGTGGCGGACAAAAAGTGAGGTTATTTTGGCTGCGAGATATTTCAACTCACAATGCCCAACAGCAGTGTGAATTCAGCTAAATCTCGTGACCGATAATGCTTCGAACAACATTCTGTACCTTTCAGGCATCTGAATACCTTATTAGCTTCAGCAATGCCAAACTTGCAGAAAACGGTTCGCTGGAAGAAAAGCCGCGTCGCAATGTCATGGTAATGCGTGAAGATTTTGTTGTTCCGACCGCCATGCTCAATATCGACAAACGAACAAAGTGTCGGATTCTTCAGCGCCGAATTGATTTCGAACTTTATTAATCATGAGCGCGGAGAGATCCAATGATGAAGACAGCCCGCTCCTGCGGGGTCAGGTCATCTGCTGAAGGAGCCTTCTATGATTTGTTCTGGTGAAAGGATATGTCCTATGATATTTGTAGTCCCATACAAACTAGTAGACATATCCATTGTGTTAGTAATCTTAGATGAGAAAGGGGATGGCCATGAGGTTTGTGATGATAGTTGGAAACTAAGAATGAACTAGTCTGAGAACTTGTTTCTTTGACAGCCACACAGAGAATTCAACGAGTAGTTTGTTGAAATATTCAATTCTGTTTGAGTGGTTAACTCAGCTGTGTTAGTTCAAAAAACTGAGTCGTCACAGGATAGTGAGAGGAAGCTTTCTCTGTTTGTTAGTTGAATGAATCACAACGCAGTTTCTGAGATTGCTTCTGTTTGTTTGTTATTATATGATTGGGGCCTGTGACAGTGAAGGTCTATACCATTTCAAAAAGGGTGTTCAAATCTATCATGAAGAAACTCTGTGTGAGTTGAGATCCACCTCACAAAGTTGTTACTGCTTGTTTCTGTCTAGTTTGTTTGTATTTATCCCGTTGATTGACCTGAAAGCGTTTCCAAATGTCCATATGAAAACAGCATGCCAGAACTGCTGTGAAAGGAATGATGGTTGAATGTTAGTTAGTTGAAGCACAAAGGTTTCTGAGAAGTAGTTTCTGTGTTTTTAAAGCGCTCCCGCTTCCAACGAAGGATTGGCCTCAAAGAGGCAATTAGTAGACGTATCAAAAACAAATTTACAAACAGAGTGTTTCAAGCTTTGTGAGGACACACACCTATGCAGTTCAACAGTGGAAGTCGGTTCAGAGCAGAGATGAGTTACTGAGAATGATAGAGAAAGCAGTTAGTTCCCGTTTCTAGCAGTAGAATGGCTATTCAGCAGAACTAGTTTGTTTGTTTAAAGGTTAACACTCTGTTAATTGAGGACACACACAAAGCACATTGCTGAGAATGCTTCTGTTTTATCATTATATGAGGATTCCCGTTTCCCGTTGAGTGAGATTTGATGATTTGAAGTCTATTTCCTTTTCGAGCTAGCGCTTTCAACAGATAAATGGATCATATCACAAAAAAAGATGCAGAAGAAAAAGAGTGTTAGAAATGCTGAATGAATGGTATTTCAGTGAGATGAGTTGATTGATTCATGAAACAACGTGACAAACACTGCTTGAAAGGGGAATGTCTCAATCATATTTGATCGAGCACTCAGCTTAGATAAACATCAATCAGTGTGATTGAGGACGTTCCACCAACCCATCATACTGGGGAGTATATAATAAATATTTTTTGAACGCTTAATAGTTTGGCAAACTTCCGAAATTAGGGTAGATGTAAAGTTTGACCCCTGATTTGTCAAAAATTTTTAACTCAACGTGGATAATTTTAGTAATAAATTTGCAATAGTTGTTGCTTTTATGTCAGAAACAGCAAAGCTCACTATTTGCAAAATCCAAAGCAATAATTTGGTCATTTTCAGAGGGGGATCGCGGCTTACGCAAACAATCACATCTAATGAGTTCAAAAGGCGCGGGCACTTCGACATTGGTTGTAATGAACGGATGTGGAATTTAATGAGACCTACGCTTGTAAGCACACATCACAATCGACACCATGCCATCACATCATTTTCCATGCACGGCCACCAATAATCGATATCGGCGGCAAGATTTTGCCCATGAAAATGAGTCTGAAAATATGATATTTACAATATAAAATCCACGCAAAGATTTGGGTATAGATCTATTTGATGTACGACATGGTGAGCGTTTAGGTTAAATCTATGAAAGTTAAGACATTGTTTATTTAGAAAAATTCATCACAATATTTTTTCGTTGTTAAGTCATTCAATGCAATGCGAATTTTATGTAATTCGTCATCTGCATTGTCGCTTTGTGCGAACGCGCAGGTGTTAACATTTCAGCTTTTTCAGGATCGGGTAAGTTAATAGGCATTTATGTTCTTGTGTGGTTTCGTATTGGTAGGATCGATTTGTGCACTAGGATTTATTATTTTGCGCATTAGAATGATTAATTGGCAGTAGGCGCATTATCGCGTTGATTCGCCGGGTGGAACCAATTCATCATCTGATTCAGTCTTCCAGATCGTAATGGTGATGTTAACGATATTTTGCGCTCCAATTTATATTTTCGTTCTGCATGATCATATTTAGGTACGTGAAGAAGATCAGCTGGCGCAGTTATATGCACTAGAACATAAACGATATCATATTCGTATTCTTGTAATTTCCATTCCAATGGCGTAAACGACTCGATGGGTCTTACGTTTACTAACCAAGTGACGTTTACGATCAGTTTTGACAATGAATTTTTTACCGTAAAGATAGTGTCAATAATGTTTGATGGCCCACACTACCGCTAACGCTTCTTTTTCCGAAGTAGCATAGTTATTATTTTGGCAGAATTTAGCACGCCACTAGCGAGCTAGTTTGGTCAAAACGATTTTTGGATGGTAAGTGTTTTTATACAAATAAAATCTAACGATAATTACTTGCATCAGTTGTTGCAATAAATTGGTGCTCAATTACCTGAATTTTGGTAATTTGCAAAATAGGTAGGGGGATGTAAATGCTTTCAGAAGCTCAAGTGTTTGGTGTTTAGTCATTCAGCAAAATTTGACATCTTTACTATAGCACTAAATAACGGTTTAGCTGACATTTTAGGTTGATCTTTAACTAATTTCTTAAACCATTGCACGTCATGAATTTCTGGCAAAGATATAACGGTTTTTGGTGAAACGAGATTTCTAAATCTGCGACTTTGGACATATCGTGAGCGATGCCCATTGCACTTATGCTGTACAAGAAATTTTACCTCGGCTGCTAAAGATGGCATTTATCAGGCTTCATCAAGCTTATGCTTTTAGAGCAATAAAGAGCATTCTCAAGATCTTTAAAATGTTCCCTTTGAAAGTGCACGAAAAAATAATTATGTCATCGATAAACGAGACAAGATTTCCAATTTAGACCCAAGAAAATATCTTAGTCTTTGAAAATCTGTAATATTTCCTTAAACCAAAAGGTAAAACTTCAAATTTGTAATGACCAACAGGGCATATAAATGCAGTTTTTTCAATGAGGATTTATTACCGAGTAATTTGCCAGTAACTAGATTTCAAATTCATTAAAGTAAAAAGGAAGTAATGCCTAGGTATCAAAATAATTCGTCTAATTGTGGAAGAGGATAAACTTTGCGCTTTAGTAACGCCATTTAACCGTTGATAACTGACAACCGGCCTGAGGGAACCATCCTTTTCCTATGAGAAATAGTGGACTTGCCTAAAGGGCTGGTTGTGGGTCGAATAATTTTATCCTGCAAAGCATTTCATTTATAATTTCTGCATAGATTCTCTAGAATGTTCAACACGATAAGTTTTTCAACAATGGGCGATTATCCCCTGCGTCAATATGATGTTTCATCAAGGGGCACGTCCGAGAGGTTCGTTTTTTAAATGCAAAAATATCAGCATTTTAAACATAGTTCACGAATTTGTTGCTGTTGTCTAGAATCAATGGCGGCGCCGTTTAAAGCTTTATTTATTGATGCAAAAAGTTCTGGTGTCCTATCATCAAAAGATGAAACATGCGACACAACTTTGGAATCAGAGGTTAAAGAACCTATTATTTCACCAGATTCAATGCGAATTGGCGCTAGAAATGTTACAAACGCGAACAGGTATTACAGGCTGTGAAGCATCAACTTATAGGACGGAGTAACAAAAAGTGAAGATTTTTCCATGTAACTGGATTTGGTTCAAATAATGCGAAATCAAAATTAAAGAACCGTGACTTATATAGCCAGGTGTATCATTCAGCGTCTAGGTTGTATTATGACAGGCTCAGGTAACAAAACATGCACACACACAACACAGAGGTAGCTGTGTTTGGGTTTGTTGAAATTGTAACTTTTCATGAGATGAAAGTAGATTAACCTTTATGCCGCTTATAAAAGCACAGTGCTCATAGATTGTCCACATGAGTGCGATTCACAAAAATCATATCCTAAGAGCATGTCTTCTAAAAATGATCAATGCGCTGCCGAGGTAGAAATGAGATTGTTCATTACGGTTAGAGTCATATTTTGATTTATAAATGAACTTACCGCGATTTCGCCTACACCATGTGCATCAGAGATCGGTTTTTAGGTGTATGTTAAATCCTGCGACGAATGCAGACGTATCAATATGCAGGACTGCAAACCTTGATATCTATGAGAGCAGGTACGCCAATGCCCTAAACTTTAACAAGAATAGGTAAGTTTAGTCCTGCAGCATGGCTTATGATAGGAATATTAGATCTAAAGTCTAGATGCAGGTAGATTGATTTTTTCATAAGTTGTAAGAATACGCGAAAATCGTTTGTATCGCGCTTTTGAGGAAATTCTGCGACGCGAATAAATTAGGACGCCATATAGATTCTGGCCCTTTAGCAGTAACCATGTTTACATCATGAGGAGATGTAAGGGTTGGCTGGCGTGTAAGTATATTCATGGTGGGTTATTAATCGCGGTATATGTGACATAAGGGCGATTAAAATTACTGTTGTCATGGTGTAAATTGAGCGCAATTCACGCCATGAAACATTTGGGAATTGCACAAAAGGTGTATTTTGTCGTATGCTGATTATTATAATGATTATTGTAATGCGAATTTTGATAATTGACACGCTGAATTTTGGTAATAATCATTACGACTTTGCCTAAAAATTGATCGTGTTTGCTTAGGATTCTAAAAGCGATTATCGTTATTTGCGTAGTTAGATGAACTATGTTAATTAGAGTTAATACATCATGATTGAGATCGTGATACCTATTTTGCTAATTTGAATGCGATGGCGAATGATTTTACGGTGAAAGAACTTTTTATCACGTACCAAGTGTAGCCAGAGAATTATTATTTCTGATCAGGTTGGGTATTGTTGATTTGCATTATTAGACGCTTCTGCTTCGCGATGAAACATTCCTCATAGATATGACCCGCGCGCCGCAAAAGGTACAATATTTACGAGAGGAGCTTGGTTTCTCAGCACGGCTGGTTTGTTACGAAACGCTCTATGACGCGAATCCAGATCAACATCTGAATCATTTTGGTTAGATGCGCGAAAGGAGTATCTTTTAGGTACCGTTTTCGTCATTTACAGCTGTCATATGTAAGGTGTTACTGCTTTATCCTCAAATTCTTTATTAGCAAATTACAAGCGAGCGATTGTCCAAAAATTCAGCTAATGATGTCGGTTTTTATGATATGCCTTTCAAATGCGGTAATAAACCTTTAATTGATGTCACATTAAATTATTGAAATGATGCGAAATAACTTCAAGATAAGGATCAGATGTGACTAGCTCGCAAGGAGATACGTTTTTAACCGATTCGTTAGGCTGCTGTTTATAAGATGAAAAACGATTAAAGAGCTATCGTGTCCATTGACAAAATTGGTTGTTGAAGGGCTAGTTTTGGTTTTAGCAGCAATTGTTGTGGCGTCAGCAGGTAACAAACGGTATAAATGCATACAAGGATCAAGAAACTTAGTCATAAATTTTAAAACAATCAGTTTGTCACATTATCTAGGTATTATTTCAAGTATTCGAATTGCAAAATATGTTTTTATATCCTGTTTTATCTCCATCAAAAAAATTTTTGTTAGCACTGAATTCTTGTAATGAAATAAAATGTATTCATGATTCAAGGTGAATCAAAGAGATGATTCCGACGTCACAGCCTTCAGATGAAGAATCTGAATCCATAACATGACGGCCGTCTGCGCCATCTACTCTGTAATGCCAACGATGGCTACAAGGATCATATTAGATGAGTCATCAAAATTTGACATGTCTCTCTCCTACTTGACATCTGTGTGAGGTGCAGATCTGTTTGCAAATTTGTATACCTGTTAATGCCAGATAGATTTATTTGGTTAGGTTGCATTTGATAAAGAATGCAAATAGGATTATTAGGTGGTATTTCCATTCACGTGATTAGGTACATAATTATTTGGAAAAATTCTCCTTGAGGTAGGAGCATTGCAGCGGTGATGGATTTGACCAGTTGCTGCGAGTTCACATCTGGGTTGAATAGGTACAAAAGAAGGTGCGCATTACGATTCATATAGCTATAGCCTAGATCAAGTACTGGCCATATAAATCGAAAAATTAAACGTTGGGTGTGAAATTGTAGGTATATTTTCCAAAACCTGAGTTTTGCAATTTGTTAAAAACCCGTGTTTAAAGGATTTTGTATAATTGATATTCTGTATACAAGAATTAGCTACAACCTTGAGCACAATATTTTCGGGAACAGTTTCCAAAGGCATGGACTTGATGCTGTTGCCAGACAACAGTGAAGAGGCATCGAGTACATGCCTTTGCGCACGATTCGCACTTTGCGCATTAAATGCAGGACCGAGTTGCCGATTGAGTGGTTAACGCGCTCAGATGGATTATTCTCTATGCGATTCAAAACTGGTTGGGGTTTAAGCATAGTGCTTAGCTCCAGGACGCAGTTTACGCATTTCAATCCGGCATTTCTCCCTTTTATCCCATCAACGTTGCAGTGTCCGAGAAAAATAAAATGAATATAAATAGAATGCTTTAAGATCATTGGTCACATTAAAGGATCAGCATCATCTTTTGTCGATTTCTATGTGACTATGAGCACTTTCCATCGAGACCGAATTTCTGTTTCTTCCGAACTGGTTTTGGGATTATTTGTCAGCAGAGCAGAAGGCATTATCAATCATTGTATGACTTGAATGAATTGTCAATAAAGTAGTCCCATCTAGTTACTGTGTGTTGATTAATGCGTGCTTGCACAGTAGTCAGGTTAAGAGAAACTACCTCGTTACCAGGATGTTTTGCATTTATATTTTGGGTAATTTATCATTATTTGCCTTACTAGTTACGTCTTTCTTATTGTGTCATTACTGCGCTATTGTGACCGAGTCAACAGGCGCAGTGGGTAATTAAGGGATGAAGTAGGTGGCATAGAATTTTTCAATTTAGCGGGTGGTGTCCAAAAACTTTTTCCTGCCATTTTAGGCATCAAAATGTCGAAAAATACATCTCATAAAAATGATTTCAGTACGCCTGAAATTTTGGCTCAAAAACAAATGTTTTTTCGAATTTGGCCTTTGTCTATCCAAAAAACAGGTTTTTTTCACGTGAATAGTATTTGCTTACGTGAAGTAAGATATACCTGACGGAAATGATCGAAAACAGGTAAGACTAAGCCTAAGGCGCAAGAAAATGTACGTGGTAGAAAAACAGGTAGGTAAAGACCTTAAGTGACGAAATTTTGTCGTCAGGAGAGAGAAATGATAAATCGTTGCTCAAGGGATTACGTTTGTAGGAAAATGCAAGCGTGATAGCGTTCTCTGTCAATAAAAATCCAGATGAAAAATAACAATGACTTTACCTTCAGTCACACAAAATCTTTTACCACTGACGTTTTACTTAAATGCTATGACTGCCATTTATCGCGTCAATACAAATAAATAAAGGGTGAAATAAAATAATATTCTTAGCTGGCCAAAATAATGATTTTTGGATCAGAAAATAATGGACAGATGATCAGTTCGGCTGTAGCTAGCAGCCTAAAAGAGGACATCCAGTAACAGAGGCCTCAGCGTCTGCAGAATCAGATGCAAGAGAAACTGGATAGCCAAGCTGAGAGTTGCTTCTAGGCATGAAGGAGCCAATAAGGCCATTCCCAATTGCTGGCCTGCATCAAAGCCTGATCCTTGGATCCCTCACAGAATCCATGGCTTTGATCCTCGAACGAAGACATGATCGCCTTGTCGAAGATCTCAGAAGAAGCACGTCCAGGGACCCAAGTACCTACCTGGTCTCGGAATTTGCCGCGGAGGTCAGTTGACCCCATCTCAAACCTCAAGTTGATTATTTAACTTATTTTCGGTTAGGCTTGATGAAATGTTTGGCCCCCAATACGTGTAGCAATAATAAGACTTTGAAAACAACAGTAACGAGCTTCCATACTGATCAATCATCCTTTAAAGATTAAATAATGTTTTTGACCAATTTTGAGTTTGAGAAACACTACACTTTAAATAAAATAAGCAATCATATATCATCATCCGTCCATACCGATGAGTTGAAATCCTCGATTTGATATCAGCCTTGACCAATCCCTCGGTATATCCAAAACCCCTGGGTAGGGTCAATTGACCAAACGCAGAATTCACGGCCTAGCTGCTTCGACAACAAAAAAATGAGGACCAAAGAAAAACAAAACCGACGCAACCGAGATATGCCAATCGTACAATGGCCAAGAAGACTGCCAACAACACTAACTACACCTGGCCCACACGGACCATTACAGTAAAATAAACAAACGAATTAACGTAATAATTGATACACTTTTATCTCAGATCTAATGTTCGATTAATTACACAAGAAAAGGAAATCAGCTGCCAATAGGCTGGATCATATATCTTCAACTTTGCTACCGGACGAGTATCTAAATGTTTTCATTATTGAAAATTGGGGAAAAAGGTGAAAGATCCAGTTTAGTCAAGAAAGCACTACTGTAGATATTACTAGTATTGGCGATATTACCGCTAACACGGCCAAACTGTAACTCTCGCAGTTACACATAGGATAATCTCGTGTACTTTAATTGAGAATGTACAACACTAAGTGAGCTTAATAAGGCTAAAAACAAGACTCAAAAAGAATATTATTAGTCCAGTGAGATATTTCCTTCCGGAATGTTTAAATGCTTTTGCTATTTGAAATATTACTAGTGCCGCCTATAGTATGTTTCATTTATTCGAGAGCTTTTTCAGCCAATCTTTTCCGAGGCTACAATAACTCTATCTTCCTTTCCTACTTACTGTAGGTCATTTAGAGATCACTTTAGCTACATAGGAAGGTAGTTTTATTCTCGTCTTCCAGCAGATCATACAACATGCGGATGGAATTCGCGCATTCAGCTTGTCATAAATCGACTGTTAAAACATGTAATTGAGAAGCCTAAAAACTGGGCAGGTCCGAAGACCCGCGAAAAACTATAATCACTCCAAGCATCGTACGATACGTACCTCGCCAGCTAATGTTACCTTTAAAAATGAGACGGAAATTTTAAATAAAGCATTTAGGATTGTTAAACAGAACGTTGTTTTTAAATTTAATATTGGCGATAAAGTCAGACTGAGTAAAGTTAAGTGGACTTTTGAAAAAGGATTTTGGCTTAACTGGACAGAGGAGTTTTTCATAATTAAGGAGAGGTTTGCTCGCACACTGCCCGTTTACATTTTAGAAGATCAAATGGGCGAAAAAGTCGAGGGTATTTTTTACGAACCTGAACTGCAAAAAATTGATATATCCTCGGATGACTTGTTTATTGCGTAGATAGTGTACACGTGCCATTTACACTTACGGTTAAAACGCATTTTACTACGTCTAGTTCGACCATCCGGTCTTGAGTTACCATTCCGGCTATCCAGCCATCCAATAGCGATTAGTTCGCAGTCGGACAGAATCCGACAGTAGGACATGTGGAGGCTATCCAGTCACGCAGCGTCAATTGGTTGGACTTTACATCGCTACATGTTGCGAGGGACACGCAAATGCGACTTGCCTGTGGAAATCACATATACCCCCTTTTTTCTTTACATTCAAAACATAGGCGACATGACCGCTATTCACGTTAAGCCTGTGCAGAGACCGGAAAAATCCATGCGCAAGTAGCGCCCTTTATTGTCATAAAATTATAATCTCTTTTTTTCTTCTTACTGTAAACCCCCCAACTGCCATTATTCGCTTGGCTGGGTCACTGCCATTATTCGCTTGGCTGGGTCGCGTTGGTGCTTACTCGTTTTTGGCGTGTCATCCTTGACTTTGTGAACGCCTTCTTTTAAATCAATTTGTTTGGTGTAGATAAAGCTATACCTAGAGGTGCATTTTATCGCAGGTAGTCTGGGATATTGGATTGGCCGGCCTCGACACTTCGACTGCTGGGGAATTTTGGGTTAAACCTTTTGGTTATCATTTTTCTCAAAATTCATCAATGCTTTTTCGAACATTATAGTGGATGACAGCCCGGAATAGAGCTCTTTGTTGTTGCATTTATTGTACAGAGTGCTATTGGAACCGAAATTTGTAATTTATTTCGCCATGTGTGAAACCTTTCAATTCTTTTCGCGAAAAATATTTTTTTGGTCTAAAACAGGTCCAAGGACCTCGGGTAAATATCAGGGTTACCTAATTACTCCTGTGCTGGGTTCTGCGGTCGGAATTTCCCTCCTGCAATCTCCTTAGGTACCGGACCAGCTACGTCCGAGGAGATTTTAGGTAGTAGGTATTTAGGGTCGAGAGGAAGAATAAAGGCAGATTGCCGTAGCTCCCAGACCAGCGCTATGTGTAGCAAAGTACTTAGGTAAGCCCTGAAGGTATTTCTTGTGGGTTGTTGTTTTTGTAGTTGTCTGTGTGAAGGGTATCTTCCCCGGCGGCATGCTGTCGGTTTAGGTATCCATACATACTGCAAGTACTTAACCAGCAAGTCCCTAGCCACGCGGCTTAAGTTACATAGCTAACTCCAAAGCGCACAACGCCCCATAAGTTACAATTGTTGAAAAGATTTTGAAAACGCGTAAGAAAGGCAATAAAAGTGATTATTTAGTGCGCTGGCGAGGGTACCCAAAGAAGTTGGATTCCTGGGTCTCAAACCTGATAAAGTTATAAACGTCTAAAAAAGGGCGCCTAAAGGCCAGATTTTATTATGCAAATCTATCCATATAATCAGTATTGATCTAAAAAATTTACAGTCTGCAATATTTTTTGTAAAGTTTAGAATATTTTTTGTAAAGTTTGGAATATTTTTTGTAAAGTTTGGAAAATTTTTTGTAAAATTTGGAATATTTGTTGTAAAGTTTGGAATTAATTTTACGTGCTTAAGCATAGTACTTTTGCAAAGTTTGGAATATTTTTTGTGAAATTTTGAATACTTTTTGTAAAGTTTGGAATATTTTTTGTAAAGTTTGGAAATTTTTTTGTAAAATTTGGAATATTACGTATCTAAGTTGCATTTCTCAAGCATTGTTGAAACCATAGGTGGGCAGCACCGAAATTCTGGGGGGGGGGGTGAAAAATTTCTTGGGGGGGGGGTGAAAAAATTTTCAAAGGTCAAAAAATGGTCTTAAAAGTGGTTGTACGGCAAAAAATCACCATTTTTCGACGTTTCTCATCGAGCACTATCCAATGGCATCGAAAAATTGCTAAAAAAGCAAAAAAAATTTTTCTGGGGGGGGGTATTTTGATTTCTGGGGGGGGGTATTTCAACTTCTGGGGGGTGCATACCCCAAAACCCCCACACCCATGTGTGGTTGAAACTATTTTATATGCTATATGCAACTCATGCTTGTGTTTTGCACCTGTGAGAATCAGTTTTCCACTTGTAAAGAGTAAAAAGGTCACTTTTCTAAATCTGTATACAAATCCGGGGAATAATTCTACTTCATACATGCATTTCCTTTTCACCAGCTCATAAAACTTACAAAGATCAATGCGAAATCCCAAGTTAGCTGAGCCAACAAACAGCTCAGGCTTTATTTTCAACAAGAAATTCTCCATCTTCAGTATATCAATGAATGTCTTTATCGTATTTTCGCCTTCTTGCATAGTTTTAGCTCCAACACATACAATTTTACCCGACTTGAAAATCAGCAATGTTGCCTCAGGTAATCGAAATATGATGCCTGGAAATTTTGAGCGATTGTATTGCGCAGTATTTGGCAATTTAGGGTAGATATCATCTAGATTCAGCATGTTTGGTAGTGCTGTAGTCAGCACAATGGTCTGTATAGTTACCATTTTCTATAAATACTTCATGATAAACTTATATTTATACCTATAACCATGATGTTCCAATATCCTTTCACCTGCCTTGTTTCAGGGACCAACCAAGTCTGGCAAAACAACATTTGTCACACGATTAATCGAAAAAGGAGCACACTTGATTGATATTAAAATCAAAAAGATTTGGTGGTGCTTTGCAGAAAATCAGCCTCTTTATAAAAAATTAAATGATGTTTTATTCAAGGGCTTCCTGATTTAAATTACTTAAAACAATTTAGTCATGTGCCACAACTTTTGATTCTCGATGATCTTATGATTGTTGAACTTTTTACGAGGAGTTGTCATCACTGGAACATTAGCATTATACACATTGTTCAAAATGTTTTCTTTGATGGTCTAAGAACTTCACGCATTAACTCTGATTATATAGTTTCATTCAAACACCCTGCTGATCAGCTACAGGCACAAATGCTTTCCAAACAGCTCTATCCTGCCAACGCTAAATATTTTCTAGAAGCTCATTCGCTACTTCTCAGCCACATGGTCACCTTTTAATTGATCTAACTCAAAATGCTATAGTCTGTTTCATTTATCCGAGAGCTTTTTCAGTAAATGTTTTCAGAGGCTACAGTAACCCCTTCTTTCTTATTTACTTTAATTCGCTAGATCTCACTGTAGTTAGTAGCAGAGAAGGGTTTTTCAATAACATTTTTGCGACATAATTCATTCTCGTCTTCCAGCAAATTAATCAAGTTACAGATAAAAATCGCGCATTCAGCTTATCCATAGTTGACACTTTAAACACAATAGACTAAAATGTTAAGAAACGCCGCGAACTCCCTCATAGCTCAGTGGTAAAACGTCTGCTTGTCGTGTCGAAGCAACTGGGTTCGATTCCACCCGATAGCTCTTTATTTAGCGCACTTACTGTAAATTTATATAGGCGGATTAGTGCATTAAGAATGGAAGAATTCCAGCCACTCGCCCTCACTGAGCTGATCTGCCGAATTACAGTAATTCGTCTTGTTTCGCTTACTGTAGCCCTTAAAAGAATTGACTAAAAAGCTCTCGAATAAATGAAACAGACTATAGAGATGAGCTCAGGCTTAAAACAAATATTTTTAGCCCTCATCCAACTGTTTGTGTGCAGAAATCTATACATACTTGTAGAGATGTTGCAACAAAAAATGGGCAAAGACCGATTAACACGCAATATTGGTTGTTTACATCTCCTAAGTCAAGCAAAAAAACCTCAAAGAACCGCTATTACAAATACTGCCAGCAAAGATCAAATCCTTTTTCTCTGTGACTGTGCAAACAACTTTCTCAATGGTAATATTCCTTTTGATGAGAAGGATATAAATAAACTTCGAAGATATCAGAATCAAATAAGATACCTGGCAAAGAATAACCAGGCAACTACAAAACAAAAGAAAGATATTATAATACAGGAAGGTGGTTCCCTTCCTCTTTTACTTACTCCTATACTTACAATAGCTGGTAGTTTGTTAGCTGATGCAATAGCTAGTAGAAAATGAAACATACTGAAAAATGATTCTCATACCTGCTGAAATCAGTGAGCGGACTAAACCTATTGATGTTGTACTAGATTACTTGGATAATGAAATGCAAAAAGTTTTGCATAGCAAAAGTGTAGCTCCTGAAATAAAACTCATGACATGCAATCAGGCGCTTAACAGATTTAAACGACTATATGAACAAAAGCAGCAGCCATATAGAGCTAGTACTAGCAAAAGAAAAATGCTCCGATGGAACAAAAAAGGGGAATATACTTGGGATTGTGAATTATCGAGGATGTAAAAGGAGGGGACTAGGAAAAATCTCCCTATGTTATATGCCAAGAATCGCAAAATATGTAAAAAATCAGACTTTCTCTGAACAATGCAAAAAATCGAAGTATATTCTGCGGCCTTTGAAAAATGTAAAAGTTTAGTAAACAATTGCTGTAGAAATGTGTAAAAGAGTATCTACATAAGGTCTGTTGCAAGTCAGCTTCCGTGTTTCCTACTGCTTTGAACCAACAATATCATCGATTGTCTCGAATGCGTCGATATGTACTATTTCATTCAATTCGCTTAGCTACTGCATTGCTAATTCGCTGCTTTTTTCAATCAATTTTTTGGTAAATAGTTTATTTCTATTGGGAGGCCGCAGAATATACTTCAATTTTTTGCATTGTTCAGTGAAAGTATGGTTTTTAACATATTTTGCGACTTTTGGCCTATAACATAGGGAGATTTTTCCTAGTCCGATCCTTTTACATCCTTGATAATTCACAATCCCAAGTATATTCCCCTTTTTTGTTCCATCGGAGCATTTTTCTTTGCTAGTACCCTACTTTTAATTAGCAAGATTTGGAAATACAATACTAGATTTCATTTACTGTGCGGTTCCTCTAATAATTGAATGGTTTAAACTTTACAAAGCTACTAGTTGTAGAAGAAACAAACATTCTGATTAGTAATTCTTATGTTACGCAGAAGATCCTGTAAAGAGATATGCTTCCAAAACTTTCTAGAGCTAAACTTAATTTACATTTTAAACTTTACACACAAGAGTGTAAAGAATTTTAGCGGGATTAATAATTTCGATATTGCTCTGATATAACGATCAGCATTTATTAAGAAATGAAACCTCTATAATGTTCTTAAGGACAAATTAACATTAGGTGTTAATCACTTTACACTACTCTTCATGCGCCCCTAGCAGACGTATCACATCTGTTTCCATATATATTTTATGACTTTAGGGAAAAAATAAGTTACCGTGAGGCTCTAGAATGGAGCTTATTATATAGTGTAAACTTTACACTAGCAACGAGTGTAAAGAAGATTTTAGTCGGATTTGTAAATTCGATATTACTCGGATATTACGATCAACATTCATGAAAAAATTACGTCTTTATAACGGTTTAAAGACAAATAGACACAGATGTAAACCACTTTACATCACTGTTGAGTGTAAACGAACGCGCCCAGCTGACGTCCCTTATTTGATTCCATGTAAATTTTCAGATTTCGGCAAAAAATTCAGGTTTTCGCAAAGCTCTAGAACGAAGATTAATTAGCAGTGTAAACTTTACGCAACCACCAAGTGTAAAGAGGATTCTAGTCGGATTTGTAAATCTGATATTACTCGGATATTATTACCAACATTTATGAAAAAATTGCATTTCCACACTGGTCTGAGGACAAATAAACAATGAGTGTAAACTACTTTACATCACTGTTGAAAGTAAACAAACGCACCTACCTGACGTCTCACATTTGATTCTTTGAAAATTTCTAGACTCCAGGAAAAAATTAGGTTTCTGGAATGTTCAAAAACGAAGATAAATACATATGTAGTGTAAACTTCATGTAAACACCTAGTGTAAAGAAGATTTTGGTCAGATTCGTAATTTTGATATCGTTCCGATATTACGAATAATATTTATGAAAAAATTAAGTCTCCATAATGTTCTATGGGCAAACTAACAATAGGTGTAAACCACTTTACAACACTGTAAAGTGTAAACATATGCGCCAGACTGGCATATCAAATTTGGTTCCTGGTCCAATTCTAGACTTGATAATCGTGTCCCTGACTAATAACCGGAGAAGCAGGCCCAAAAAACAAGACAAAAACGCATTTTAAACACCAAATTTTTGACTTTACACTCGCTAAGTATTAATGTGTAGACAATTTGCTTTGACATGCACCCGATATAAAGCACTTTATCTTTATTCTATTGGACTTATCCCGACTTCTGGACGGAGAAAGTGGCGAACAAAAAACGCAACAAAAACGTATTTTCCATCATTTAGAACACTGTAAACTTTAAAATTCCGTACCGAACTCCCCATTGAGTTTAAAGAAATTCGGGTTGGTACAATTTGTAGCTTTTAAATCGTAGTACATTCCTGTGTGCCAAAATTCTCTTGCAAAAATTATTTGGTATGATTTATTAATCGAAAATTCGGAAAAAACGTGTTTTTTCGCCCATTTTTTACCTCTGATTTCGAACTTTACACCCCCATAAATAACTCAATATTGCGTTTTTTTAAATGCGGTTTGCTGCGATGTGTAGCCCCTGAGAGGCACTTTATTACTGCTGTATTCAATTTACCCTGACTCATAAGCGGAAAAATTTGGCAGAGAAATCTTAGTTAAAATCCGTTTTTTACACCATCCACTAGAGTGTAAACTTTAAACCCCAGGATCTAACTCATCATAGAGCGTAGAAGACTTTACTTATATGCAGAATGTAGCCCTTGATTCGCTCTACATTTCTGTCAGGAAACATTTTAAAAAACTCATATCCGGAGTTAGTATCAGACATAAGCAGGTTGAAAACTCGACCAAAAAGTGCTTTTTCACCCCCAGATTTTCGCACTCTTTACATTGCCATTCGAGAACTAATGCGAATTTCATAAAACAAAAAAATGATCATCTGTAGAATTCATCCCTCTATAATCCTATGCTGTTCAATTGTTCGAGTCATCAATACTCAGTTGTCCACATGCCGCAGTAAAAAGGTCCCAAAATTTGTCCCATGTTATAACGTTACATAAAAACTTTACACCTTCTTTGCACAGTCAGTTTTGAGTTTCAAGAAAAACAAAAAAACATGGGCAGCGAATTTTTTATTATCTTCCTTTAAAAAAAACCGTACCTTCTAGAAGTGTCCCGTTATAGCTGTAGGGGGTGCACAGGTATTAGGGGTACCCAAGTATATTATAGGTACAGCGCTAACGCGCTACCTAAGATAGTTAAAGATGCAAAAATGCTTTGAGTGATGAAGATCTGCTCGTTGGTATGCCAAAAAATCAGATTCCAAAGGCAAAACTCCTTCTTCACTACATTCGTACAAATCCATTTATTGAAATTGAGCCTAATGGCGAGCTTGTGATAGATGGCAATAAAATTGAAGGCTCAAACATTACAAATTTAGTTAATGATCCTGCACGTGAGCGTAAGAAAATAAGTAGGCATCCTGGCACAAAAGAATAGCTGAAAGTGTTTAATCGCACAAATGTTTCACTGGAAAGTATAGCAAATAGACAAGGTAAGGAGATTTTTGCTGTAGGTAGTGAATTCGTCTGGGATGAAAGTCTATAAATACTTATCATATTTAATTTATTCAAATAAAATTACAAAAATGCACGTTCAATTCAATCCTAACGATTACAACATTTGGTTGGACTACTACACAGGGCAGGCTGCCCAAACAGGCTATGGGTTGGAAGGGTATAAAGGCATCCCATACCAGCGGGGCGTGGGTCTTGACAGCTTTTTCCGTTCGCTTTTCAGAATAGCAGTCCCAGTTTTGCAGTCAATTGGTAAGCAAGTAGGAAAACATGCTCTTAGTTGCAGGTTCAAACATAGCGTCTGACTTGGCCCGAGGAAAACCGCTTTTTGAGTCTACTAAAGAACACTCAAAGCGAGAAGCTGCACAACCATACGTGGGCAGCAAGAAAATTCTGGGGGGGGGTGCAAGATTTTTTGAAGGTCAAAAAATGGCCTTAAAAATGGTGGTATGGCGATAAAAACATCATTTTTCGACGTTTCTCATCAAGCACTATTCATTGGCATCAAAAAATTGCGAAAAAAACGAAAAAAAATTTCAAAAATTGAATTCTGGGGGGGTATTTTGATTTCTGGGGGGTTATTTTGGTTTCTGGGGGGTGCATACCCCCGAACTTCCCCACGCCCAGGTGTGTGCACAACTTTTTGATAAAGCCTCTCATGCCCTTCAGCAGCAGCAAGGAGAGGGTCTTGGTAGTCGCCCAAAGTCTATAAATACTAGCATGATAGTTGCTTTTTCGAAACAAAAAAATGGCTCTCGTAAACGGAAAACTATTCCCATTACTAAAACTGAATGGGACCTTTTCACGGTCCCTCCTATTCGAATAGTGTGATAAAGCGTGGTTTTTGGCATGAAATTCAATCTACAAATCCTATAACCAATAGGGGCCCTATGAATTCAGAGTACCTCCTGATCCACATTATATTCGCTCAATAAAAACTACATTTATATGCTACTGAGAATCAAAAAACCAGTTGTTGTTGCTGGAGCAGCAGTGCCTGACTATGCGCCTATCAATCTTATTGGTAAGACTTTCTTCAAGCAAGTAAAATGCTTTTTAGGAGGCAAATTAGTTTTTGACAGCTCTGATAAATATGCATATAGATCATATTTTGAAACTGAATTGAATAATGGGTAAGATGCCAAACATTCACACTTGAAATCTGCGCTGTACTTTCACGAAGGTGGAGGTGATGTTGACACAAAAGAGAATGAAGCATTCAAAAAACGTTCAAAAATGTTCAAAGATGAAAATGTTGTGGAAGTTGCGGCCCCACTGCACATTGACATGTTCTTGCAAGACAGATATTTAGTTAATTTTACCGATTTCCGCCTAGAATTACACAGAAATAATAATGCGTTTGTTTTGCAGTGCTTTGAGGATGTCAACCTTGACTTAAAAGTCTCCCAAATGAAATTTTTTATTCGTAAACTTGAGGTTTTAGACACTGTGAATTTAGCTCTTGAGCAAACAATGCTTTCGTATACAGGAAAATATCCCATTAGGCGTGTACCTTTGACTAATTTGCACATTTCAAATCCTGCTAGAGGAACGCCCAATTATACATTGTTCACTGGTCAGCTGCCTAGGCGTATAGTGTTTGCCTGTGTTGAAGGCAGTGCCTATCGAAGCAACTTGGCAAAATCGCCTTTCAACTTCAAACCGTTCAGCATAAATGATGTAAAAGTAACGTGTGGAGGTATAACATATTCTGCTTACCCACTCAGCATTTCATTTAAACATGACAGGTACTTGCAAGCCTATACTCAGATGTTTGATGCATTAGATATTGGGCAAGAAGGTAATTTTATTAGCAGAGAAGATTTTAAAACAAGTCACTGCTTCTTTGTGTTCGATTTGACCCCTGATGCAGATGATGGAGGACACTGGGACCTAGTTCGTGAAGGAACAATAAGCATCGCTGTTACGTTTTTTGCAAATTTGCCCGATTCTGGCATGGAAATCATTGTATATGCTCAGTGGCGGATCTAGGATTTTCCTAAGGGGGGCGGTACCCCTAAGGGGGGGCGGAACCCTGACTTGGGCGGAAAAATTAGCCGTTTTGACCCGAAAATCGCTAAAAATCGCTCAAAAATGCTTAATTTTTCGCACTATTTTGGGCCAATGGGAGGGGGCGGCCGCCCCCGCCCCCCTAAATCCGCCCCTGTATATGCTGAATTTGATAACTTAATAATGATTGATAAAAATCGAAACACGTTCCATGACTATGATGCATAAACATGAACATTATTGAAATATTCGAAATTCTCAGACATTATAATGTATTTGCAGGCGTTTTCCCCATAGATCTTCTGCCACCTATAAAAAATTACCTTGTGTCTCTGGTTGTAAATTTGGACTCCAGTAAGGAACCAGGATCGCACTGGGTCGCAATTTATTTCCAAAATAAGAGGCGTGGCGACTATTTTGACAGCTATGGGCTAGTACCAAATATGCAATTACATCAATACATTTCTGATAATGCGCTCTCATTTATGTACATACAATAATATGCAAGTACAAGGGCTTTTTTCAATTAGCTGTGGTCATATGTGTATCTACTTTTTGGTCTGCATGAGCCAAGGCATAAGTTTCACAAACATTGTTCTGTCTATGCTCTGTAAAAATTAATTAATACTTCAATAAACTAGAATTATAAACATGGATACAAAACAGTTTTACGTAACGCTTCCGAGCAATTCACAAGAAACAAATACTGCAGCCACATTTGTTACCAATCTGCCTAGACAAATCGCATTAACTGGTGACTGGGATGTCGGGTTAGCTGAAATAATTTATGCAAACACTTGGCACAATGTTGCCGAGGAGCAGAATATGATACAATTTTATGACATCAAAAACAATGTGCGGATAAAA
This sequence comes from Mermis nigrescens, assembly GCA_036768485.1. Taxonomy (NCBI): domain Eukaryota; kingdom Metazoa; phylum Nematoda; class Enoplea; order Mermithida; family Mermithidae; genus Mermis; species Mermis nigrescens. Next base: position 10,190,190 of record JAVLUZ010000145.1, on the reverse strand, counting down.
ATGCTTATTCCTCGCACAAGATATCTAAATATACATGATCTTGTTAAAACGATCAGTGAGAGAATAAAAACGATTAGTTTGAAAGAAAAATTTGAATACATGCAATATTTCGGTATAAAGTATGATAAAAATAGAAAATTTTGTCACTTAACAATCAATACTGAATATATTCGAAGTGTAAAGCCGACAAAGCATTTAATGTATATGCTAAGATTTCTAGAAAGTCAGCTTAGCGATATAAATTATACTGTCGCACAAGAATTAGTTATAGCTGCCCATCATTCTCCTGATATGCTGGGTGGAATGCATAATTTTTACGTGTATTGCGATATAGTTGAACCTCAAATCGTTGGAAATGTTTTTGCACCGCTTCTGCAGGTTGTGAATATAGAAGGAAAATATATGGATATTGTTAATCATGCATATATTAGTTCACATTATATATCTGTGCTCAAAAAATCATTCAATATTATTGAAGTGAACATTAAAAGTGATCAAGATAAACCTATGCCTTTTAATTTGGCAAGACTATAGTAAAATTGCATTTTAGACGCCAGTAGGATATAAATACACACCAGTGATCAGAAAATATAAAAATGATTTTCTTACTAGTGGTTTTACATTTTACATACGGGGTTGACGCATACTGTGATCATTATGCGAATGAGTCTACGGTAGTGTGTCATAATTTAGCAGACTATAGTAAGCTTCCAAGATCAGTCCAAAACATGATTTTGAGAGACAGCCGTGATTTACAAGTTACCGATTGGAAAAATTTGACAACATGCTTACCAAAACTTGAGTCTATGAAATTTGTGCCTAAATGTAAAAGCTGTTTGAAAATTGATGAGCATTTTAATGGAAAAGAATTGAAGGCAGGTGTTTGGAAAGCGATATAAAATGCAGACATAAAGAAGATTTGAATATCATTTCAAATGAGATTTTGAGTTGTTTTGCAATGTTATGCACTCTAACCATCCTCTACATTATTCACTTTATTAAAAATGATATTTTAAAGCATCATGCGGCAGTCCAAATAGCAATTTAGTCATTGCATATTTGAGCAAATGCGTCGATCATAAAAAATGCGCTTGTTATAAACTCCAAACAGGCTGCCAATGCGCGATATTATAATCATGTTTCAGTCTATTAACTACTGTTGCTTCGTCAATGCGCGATATTGCGATGGCGTCACACACAAGCTGCTTATGCATTAAACGGCCCAGCCAGCTAGCCGTACAATATGTATGTTCATTCCTTGGCTTGCACTTCCCTGGGCTCCCATGCCTCATCATTGCGCCCTGAGAGAAAAAACCAGGTCGCAAGCAGGGCGCTCCTTCGCCTATGCTATAACACAGGAGAGGCTGCTTCTGTACGATCCAGTGGGCGGGCCTATAACACAAAACATAGCTTTATATACTTTGTGTTGCACGCTAGGGACGCAGGCTATACTACTAATGTATTGTAATTATAGCGCATTTCAATGATTTTTGAAAGCAAATACTAAAAAAATTAAATCTCAAGTGCGGGGTACAGCCCTTCACAATCAAGCTATACAGTCTGGAACATCTTTCACACTAATTCTGAAGACTTTACGCAGAAAATAAAGACTATGTGATCATTTGAAATTCTTATCTGCTGTTTGCAAATAGAATTGGTAGAGTAACTTTTAAGAGCTACACGTCGAAGCAAGCCGCGTTGAAAAAACCGTAATATTAAGTTGTTTATGGGGGTGTAAAGTTCGAAATCTTAGGTGTAAAATGGGCGAAAAAGCAGGTTTTCTTTCGTATTTTGATTGGTAAATCATATCAAATATTTTGCGGAACATAAGTTTGGCACATACAAACGTACTACAATCAAAAGGCTACAAACTGGCCTGAACCGAATTTATTTACACTCAATGGGGCGTTAGGTTCAGATTTTTAAAATTTACAATGTGGTGGACAGTGGAAAATACGTGTTTGTACATTTTTTCGCCACTTTCTCTGTTCAGAAGTCGGGCGAGGTCTAATAAGATAAAAATGAAGTACTCTCTAAGGGGTACGCGTCACAGCGAATCGCGTTTGTCTACATCAATATTTAGCTTTTTCGGGAGGTGTAAAGTCAAGAAAATGGGGGAGTTAAACGTTTTTCTGTCTTGTTTTTTCTGCCAAGTTCTGGGTTATGAGTCTGGACAAAATCTCAAGTCTAAAAATGAACCAGAAACCAAATGTGATACGCCAGTATTGTTTGCACTCACCAGTGGTGTAAAGTGGTTTACATCTGATATTTATTTGTCCTTGGGCCATTGTGGAGACTCGATTTTTTAATAAATATTGATCGTAATATCAGAATAATATCAGTATGACGAATCTGACTGAAATTTTCTTTACACTCTGTGGTTATCTAAAGTTTACACTGCATATTAACTTTAATTCTAGAGCCTTGCTGAAGCTTAATTTTTTTTCAAAATGTCCTACGTAAAATCAGAATTGGGAATCTGACTGTTAATTTTCTCTACACCTAGTAGTTGTGTAAAGTTTGAACTATTCATTTATTGTTAATATGTAGTTTATACTACAAATTTATTTTACTTCCAAATCTGAGCGTTAGTGTTCCTTACACTTGATATTTGCGTAAAGTTTATGCTGGAAAACTTTAATCAGTTGTCTTGTTTAAAAAGGATAATGCTGATGTTAAGAACAATATTGTTTTCCGCGTTCTTGGACTGCTGTCATTATTGTGGCATGTTACTGTATGTGTTTACTGACTGATGTACTCAAATCATGCTAATTAAAAGTAGGGTATTAGCAAAGAAAAATGCTCCGATGGAACAAAAAAGATGAATATACTTGGAATTGTGGATTATTAAGGATGTTAAAGGAGGGGACTAGGAGAAAGCTACCTAAAGTCACAAAATCTGATAAAAATCACACTTTCTCTAAGCAACGCAAAAAATCGAAGTATATTCTGCGGCCAACAGATTAAAACAAATATTTAACCATAAAAATGATTGAAAAAGCAGTACGTTTGCTAAGCAGTAGCTATGGGAAATGATATTGAGTAAACTAACAGTCTCTCTAAGCCAATTGAATGAAATAGCAAACATTGATGCATCCAAGACAATTGAAGAAATTATTGGTTTAAAACAGTAGGAAACGCGTAAGTTGACTTGAAACAGACTAAATGTAGGTACACTGGCATGCCCGTAACGATTGCGTGCACTAATCAATCGGCCCCTGCTTTGCTTGCTATAATGCTCATAATAAAATAAAACAACTTTAAATACAATACCACTTAGTTTTCTATCAATCAGGATACGAAGCTAGTCAGCGTTGTTACTCGCCAGCAATTTAAAAAAGTAAACATTGTAGATTTCGTTTATACACTCTTATCTGAAACTTTGAAAATTATTTAAAGAGACACTTTTTTTAGGTGCCGCAGAATATACTTCGATTTTATGCGTTGCTTAGAGAAAGTGTGATTTTTATCAGATTTTGCGACTTTAGGTAGCTTTTTTCTAGTCCCCTCCTTTTACATCCTTAATAATCCACAATTCCAAGTATATTTATCTTTTTTGTTCCATCGGAGCATTTTTCATTGCTTATCATAGGTAGCGCGAGAGCGCTACCGATAATATACATGGTCATCCTTTTTTCTTATATGTTTTTCACAGCGAGTGCGAAATTTGTGTCCCCCTCACAGCTATAATGGCACACATCTGGGAGATGCGGTTTTTTTTAATCGATGGATAATTAAAAAATTTGATGCCCGTCTCTTTTCTTGTTTACACTCAATACCGCGTTAGCAATGAGTGTGTAAAAGTTGAACCGAAAAATCAAATAATTTGCGGAGGGCCAATTTTTTTTCATGTTGCCCCCGAGCTGTAGATTACGAATCTGACCTTAAAATTTCTTTACACTCACTGGTTGTTGCACAAGAATGTAAAGTATACGGGTTTTTTACCCTTTGCTTGTTTTCAGCTTATCTAACTCAATTTTGGTTTCTGTGCAGTCCAATAGGTTTTATAACGTAGAGGGCTACGAAATCTCGAGGAACAATTTTTTTCTCTTTAAACGCAATATTTCTTGATCTGTGATCGTTTTAGTGTAAAGGGTTCGAGGCGAAAAACGAGTTTTCTTCAACTACTCCGCTAAGTAGGCGGCACATGCTAATTATGCTTAAAAGGTGCCCTGACCTTAGCGTTACAGATCCCAGTTTATTTTGTTTCTATACACCCAATATTGTGGTATTAGCATAAGTGTAAAGTTTACACCGAGAAGCATTGCGTCGCGGATGATGAATTTTTTAAAAATGTTCTCCGTAAGGTCAGAATAACGAATATGACCTTTAACCTTTTCTACAGTCAGTGTTTGTTGAGGTATGAAGAGGTGAACTTTGAAGTATATCTGCATCTATTTTCTAATGCCGATAGATAACTCCGTATTGCATATTTTTGATCAGATTTTTCTTATTTCAGAGGTTTTTTACTTGTCTTTAATAAATAATAATTTTTTTCATCATAAATGCACTATTCTTAAACTTCAGTAGAATGATGAATATTTCTCAAAATAGTATAATCAAGCTGAAATCTGCCGATATGTCGAGTTGGCGCAGCGGTTGGCAACTCGGTTCACGGATGCGGTCTTAAAAAAAGCTGACTTTTCACATTTTTTAAATTCTTTTGGCAAAACCATGCACTTTATTTGACTTATTCATCTATTTAGGTTCTGCAGATGATACTTTTTTGTTTTTTTTAATTTCGCCTCAGTTCTCGAATGGGAGTGTAAGGAGTGCGAAAATCTGGGGTTGAAAAGACACATTTTGGCCGAGTTTTCGACTTGTTTATTCTGCCAACAACTCCGGTTATGAGTTTTAGGAAATTTTTTCTGACAGAAATATACTACGGATCAAGGGCTATCTTGTGCTTACCAGCAAACTTTTCTGCAATCAATACGCAGTTAGTACCAGGGTTTTAAACTTTACATCTAGTGGATGAGTAATATAACAGATTTTGTCCAAGATTTCTCTGCCAACTTTTTCGGTTATGAGTTGGGATGAATTGAATGAAATAGAAATAAAGTAACTTCTAATGGCTACACGTCGAAGCAAGTCGCCTCCAAAAAAACGTAATATTGAGTCGTTTATTGGGTGTAAAGTTCGAAATCTGAGGTGTAAAACGGGCGGAAAAACTGGTTTTTTTCGTATTTTGATTGGTAAATCATATGAAATATTTTGCGGAACATAAGTTTGGCACATACAAATGTACTACAATCAAAAGGCTACAAACTGGCCTGAACCGAATTTATTTACACTCAATGGGGCGTTAGGTTCAGATTTTTAAAATTTACAATGTGGTGGACAGTGGAAAATACGTGTTTGTCCATTTTTTGTTCGCCACTTTCTCTGTTCAGAAGTCGGGCGAGGTCGAATAGGATACAAATGAAGTACTTTCTAAGGGGTAAGCGTCGCAGCGAATTGCGTTTGTTTACATCAATCTTTAGCTTTTTCTGGAGGCGTAAAGTCAAAAAATGGGGGAGTTAAACGTGTTTCTGTCTTGTTTTTTCTGTCAAGTTCTGGGTTATGAGTCTGGACATAATCTCAAGTCTAAAAATGAACCAGAAACCAAATCTGATACGCCAATTTGTTTGCACACAACAGTGGTGTAAAGTGGTTAACATCTGATATTTATTTGTCCTCGGGCCATTGTGGAGACTTAATTTTTTCATAAATGCTGATCGTAATATCAGAGTAATATCAGAATTACGTATCCGACTGAAATTTTCTTTACACTCTGTGGCTGTGTAAAGTTTACACTGCATATTAACTTTTAGTTCTAGAGCCTTGTAGAAGCTTGACTTTTTCTAAAGTCTAAAAATGTATCGGGAATCAAGTGTGAGACGCTAGTTGAGCGCGTGTCTTACACTCAACAGTGGTGTAAAGTAGTTTGCAACTGATGTTTATTTGTTCTCGCTTTATTGTGGAGACTCAATTTTTTCATAAATCTTTATCGTAATATCTGAGTAATATCAGAATTACGAATCCGACGAAAGTCTTCGTTACACTCTGTGGTTGTTTAAGGTTTACACTGCATATTACCTTTAGTTCTAGAGCCTTGCGGAAGCCTAATTTTTTTGCAAAATGCTCTGCGTAAAATCAGAATTGGAAATCTGACTATTAGTTTTCTCTACACCTGGTTGTTGTGTAAAGTTTGCAATATTCATTTGTTGTTAATATGTACTTTATACTACAAATTTATTTTATTTCCAAATCTAAGCGTTTTTTTCAAATCTAAACATTAGTTAAGTTTTTGAGTTTTTGCTGAAAAACTTTGAACTGTTTAAATAATGTAAGGTTGTCTTGCTTAAAAAGGATAATGCTGATGTTAAGAACAATATTGTTTTCCGCGTTCTTTGACTGTTGTCATTATTGTGGCATGTTACTGTATGTGTTTACTGACTGATGTACTGAAATCACGCTAATTAAAAGGAGTGTACTAGCAAAGAAAAATGCTCCGATGGAACAAAAAAGATAAATATACTTGGAATTGTGGATTATTAAGGATGTAAAAGGAGGGGACTAGGAATAATCTACCTAAAGTCGCAAAATCTGCTAAAAATCACACTTTCTCTAAGCAACGCAAAAAATCGAAGTATATTCTGCGACCTCTAAAATAGTATCTTTTTCAAATAATGTTCAAAGTTTCAGATAAGAGTGTATATACGAAATCTGTAATGTTTATTTTTTTAAACTGCTGACAAGTAGCAACGCTGACTAGCTTCGTACCCTGATTGATAGAAAACTAAGTGGTATTGTATTTAAAGTTGTTTTATTTTGTTTTGAGCATTAAAGCAAGCAAAGCAGGGGCCGATTGATTAGTGTATACAATCGTTAAGGGCATGCTAGTGTACCTACATTTAGTATGTTTCAAGTCAACTTACGCGTTTGCTACTGTTTTAAACCATTCATTCAATTGGCTTAGAAAGACTGTTAGTTTACTCAACATTATTTCCCATAGCTACTGCATAGCTAATGTGCTGTTTTTTCAATCATTTTATGGTTAAATATTTATTTTAATCTGTTGGCCGCAGAATACACTTCGATTTTTGGCGTTGCGTAGACAAAGTGTGATTTTTAACAGATTTTGCGACTTTAGGTAGATTTTGCGACTTTAGGTAGACCCCTCCTTTTACATCCTTAATAATCCACAATTCCAAGTATGTTAATCTTTTTTGTTTTTTTTTGTTTTATCGGAGCGTTTTTCTTACCGAAGCTTCGGCTTCGGCCGAAGCTTCAGCTGAAGCCTATTGGATACCCACCCAAGAAACCAGTGTGCATGTGTGTTCCTGAGCATCCAGTGCGAGTTCGACTATGGAAAAGTAATGAATTTTCGTCATTGTACATAATTAGTTCAGAGGTTTCTATACCTTTCTCGAAGCAAGAAAGGGCTCAGGACAGCCAGCAAAGCAGCTTGAGAAGTATATCAATTGTCGGCCATCAGGAGAAGCGCACACCGGATTATAGGAATTTTCAACGCATTTGCAATGCGCATTGCAATTTGATTGCAAAGCTGGATTTTTATGAGACACTGCCATGCTGAAGTAAGGCATTTTCAAAATCTTAATACAAAGTTAAAAAAAGAAACGTAGTGCATCGCAGTTATATTACGGTTATATGTTAAAATCATAGATGCACAAGGTCAGGGTCGTCAGGGGACGGTAAAATTCTGCAAATCCGGGCGAGTAAATGTAGTGTTCACACTTTTCTTGCTAGTCAAACGACGAAAATCGTCAAAATAGCCTACATGTATGAAATGCTTTTGTGTAGTAATATCTACCACATTTTTTGTGCATTTGTAACCCATTTTGACCATACACAATTTTGAGGGGTTTGGGGATTTCGAACCCCAGAAAATTTTTCACCCCCAAAAATCGCGATTTCCCAAAAATTTTGTATAAAAGGTGCAATTTTAAGCGTTTTTCGCTATCTGTTTGGGTAAAAGTGGCACATTTTCGGTGCTTCGCGCCATTCACTCATTTTTTGATTATACTTTGTTCAGTTTAATTGAATTTTTTGATATTTTTTCAAAACTGTTTTGTTTATATGCTCCAGAAAGATAGAACATCGTCGGACATGCTGAAAAACGATTTTTTTTGACGCGTAGTCAGTGATCGTACGGGGTCAGATTTTCACCCCCGATCGGGGTCGGGGTCGGGGATGAAAAACCCCGGTTTTCGGGGTCGGGGTCGGGGTCGGGGTTGAAGATTAACAATTAACATTGCATGACTACATACCAATTTGAAAAGGATAAAAACGATACCTTCACTTGTTTGTAGAGCATACTAATAAAGCTGGTTATGTTCAACATTTTATTTTCATTCCAAGTTCAAACATGATTTTAGCAATTTAGCTTTACTTTCAATTTTAATCACTAATCGCTCTCGCTTTTTCGTATTCCTCCACAGTTTTTTATAACGGTTTTCTATGGCGCACTGATTGTAGAGGAGCCAATGGCGCGAAGCGCCGAAAATTTTCGAAATTTTTACCGTTTTCATGTAGAATTTACGCCTTTTTATTGACAAACAGTTCGGAAATCATAAGTGGCGCGAAGCATCAAGAAATTCAGTCATATTTTACCGCCCTAAGACAATAATCGGCGGTACTAAGCGCAGAAAAATCTTGACGTTTTTGCTCTTTAAACTCAATTTATACCGCTTAAATCATACAGAACAGATAAACTAATTGCGGCGCGAAGCGCTGAAAAATTTTTAAAATTCTTAATCCTTTTACCTTTTCTGTACTCCTAAAAATCTCTTTCAACATGTAGAACGAGATTGTACGGCTGGGGGTCTGGGGTGGCGCGCTCAAGCGCCCCAGCGAGGTCCAGAGCAGAACCCCCGAAAATTTTGTAAAAAAGCACTCTAGTTTTTAATTAGTAAAGTTAAAATTTTCGCGAATTGGCAAAATCTCGGTTCTGAATTAAGTCCGAAAAAACTCTAAATTGATGAACACCTACACTGCACAAAACTTCTGAACTGAAATGCGGTTTTCGACCTCTGCTAAGTATGTAGCGCAGCAACGGCTCGCAACCAATAAGTCATTGAAAAATGTATCAATGAGAATTTTGTTCTTACCATTTTCGGGCCCATTTGTGGCCTTCTTATTTACTAGTTCAGAATACAGAAAATTCGCAAAAAAACAAGAAAATTTGGCCTTTCCATTCATTCAAAATAGAATTTTGTGTCCTTGTAAAGAAAGATAAACAAAGCAGAGAATAGACAAATTGGTACGCAAACATTTTCGCACTTTTACTATTTTGTTCAATAAGCATGTGCAGTTATTCAATGAACTAATAGTGCATTAAATCACTAAAGTGCTGCGAAGTGCTGGATTATTTTAACAGATTCAAGCTTTTACATTCATTGGATCTGTATAACAATAAATAATAATGACTCGGCGCGAAGCGCCGGAAAATTTTGACGTTTGTGCCTCTTTAAACTCAATGTTCTGAACACACTGCGCCAGAAAAATCAACATAATTTCTGAAAAATTCCGGGGGGCATGTGCCTCCATTCCCCCGGCTACGCCTGTGATTCCGCAGTAATTTCGGCGCACTTCATAATGGAAAATATGCGAACATGTATGTACGTCTTGACAACATGGCGACCAGGCGTACTTTTTATGAAATATCGCGAGTGTCGAGTTTAACATGTCAATTTTGCTGGTGAATGAATCGCCCTTGTTCCAAATTTATTTGCTATTTATACAATTCTTCTATGTACTACCAACAAATAAAATGCTATATTTCACCCCCGAAAAAAAGTTCAACCCCGACTCGAAAAATCATGCCCCCGGTCGGGGGTCGGGGTCGGGGTTTAGGCCGGGGTTTTCGGGGTCGGGGTCGGGGTCGGGGTCCCCGTACGATCACTGCGCGTAGTCACCATACATGTGCAGCATGAGAATTCTGGGGGTCAAACCCAAAAAGTTTACAAAAAAGTACCTTTTTGGCTAAGAAACGACGGGTACAAGTCTAAAACAATGTTTTTAAACGTTTCGGACAATTTTCGTTCTTTTTAAAACATAAAAACATGAAAAATTCTTCGAAAAAATCTAAAAAATCGAGGAAGATAGGGCAGTTAAAAAATGTGTACATGGCGCGAAGCTCCGAAAATTCGACTTATGAAATAAAATGAGCTCTTTATACAATTTTTACGAAAAATTGGCAATTATGAAATCCTAGGGGGAGTCGCAGCCATTCAGCGGAGGGGGGGTCAAAACCCTTCCACCCCCAACAACACGTGTAGGAGCTACTGTTTTCGAGCCCAAAAAGGCACTTAATAATTTCACTTTCCCTGAATTATCATGCTGTGCATGTCTGATTTTGACTGCATTACCATAATATCGCTTTTAATATTAAAAAATATAGAACTCAATCAATTTTTAAAAATTGATTTTCCAGACCATTTTGACACAATTTCGGGCGCTTTTTGAGTAAACAACATGTAAAATTACTCACCCGGCGCGAAGCAGCAGAAAAAATTTTGACATTACTGCTGCTGTTGTCTTGAAAATTATGCAGAAAAGTTCACTATGATCAAAATCGCCGGACAGTATCTGTCTGCCTGACCTTTAGGAAGGGTAATATCTCACCTCTCATGTGCACGTGTCATAGGTGTGCAAGGTCAAACTTTCAGGGAGGGGTGGCATTCAAAAACCTGGTGATAGCTAAGTCACTTGTAAAAACGATTCTACTGTGAAAAAACGATGTTATCACTGTAAAACTATCGTTTTCGAGCATTTATGGCAAATATATAGCCTTTTTGAACTCATAAACATGTTAAATAACTTTTTTGTCTAAAAATAATATTCAGCCCTATGTAAAATCGGAAAAATGGCTTAGAAATCCTTTTGTATCCCAGAAAGAACAATAATACAGAATCTCTAGAACTCACCCGGTATGTTTATACGTCCAAAACGGGCTATACAGCTAGTTTTCTAAGCCCGAAAAAGGCAATTTAGCAATGTTTTTCAGCGAAAATTGCTACACAGCTATCAGGTTTTTAGATCTCAGGGGAGAGTAATACCTTCTTCCCACCACTCCTCAGGGCCATGTATGGCACGTATGATTAAAATGAAGAGAAATGAGATACAAACGAGTAATTGTCCTATAGTTAATTGGTATCAGATTCATGGACTAATAGCGTTGTCGAAAACCATTCAGGAATTTATACTGGCTCAAACGCAAGAGTGAATAGGGATAGGGATACCCCAAGTCGACCATCTCCAATTCCTTCAGTTTTTTCACCACTCAAATTTTTTTGTAAAAACTTTTCAGGTCATTTATAGGAGCCTTTTTGCCGTTCCTAACTAAAAAAGAAGACCATTCCTCCCATAAAAAATGCTGAGTAATCCATCCAAAATGTGCATTCACCTTTAAACTAAGAGATGAAGCAAGATAAGGCAAAAATCATACGGATTTGCTTGCAATACAATATTTAGGTTGGGTTCAAATATTGGACTTGTTATATGTGTGCTCTAACATGTAATAATTCAAAATTTGTGAAGGCAGCCGGTCATTTTAGGGGGCTCAATGATCTTCAACTTTCGATCAAAAACGGCAAAAAAATGATATAAAAATGGCCTCAAAACCCATGTTTTTGCCAAAAATGGGACCAGCCTCCCCCTTCCTCTAAAAACTCAGTTTTTAGAGGGAGGGAAGATCGACTTTGGGTAGATCTCCCATCCCCTTGTTACATTTATGTGTATGTGTACTGCTAAACGTTCCAGAATGTAGTAAACGCATTAAATACTAATATTCAAAAGAAATGATTATTTTGGTAGACAAAATTTATACAAACATACACATCTACCCATACATAAACAAAGGCTGGTCTTCCCATGGATACCGGCTGCCCAATTATTTGGTTGGTGGTCCTTGTACTGAATGGTTGCTTCGGTGGTTGATTGGTTGCTTAGTGGTTAATAGGTTAATAGGTTAATTATTAATTGTTTGACTGATTATTGGTTGGTTAGTCATTGATTGATTAGTTGATTAGCTGATTTTCAAATAATTTTCACGTATTTTCCTGGATTCATATTCCATTTTCTAGTTGATTTACTGATTTTAGAGTCATTTTAGTGAATTTTCATCATTTTCTTCTATTTGTTCAGAATTTCTAAATTTTCCATTGATACCGGCAGCTCTTCCCATTGATATCGACCCGGTTCCCATTGATACCGGGTCTAATTAACTTAGAGACAAGAAACTGATTTAGGGGAGCCGGCGTCCCTTCAACCACCCCCCCCCGATCGGCTCCGAGACAGTCGGCGAGATACAGGATGGATATGCATTTTCTACGGTTTTCGGACCATTGTCTAGCGTCGGATAATACTCAATAAGGACATTTACGGCTTTTAATGGCAGTCTACGAACAAAATTTTGTGCCAGAAATTAAGTTTTTAGGCGCAAAAAATATGTTGTGCACCTTTCTGAGACTTATTGAGTAAAAGCACAGTAATTAAATTTCTACTTAATTAGCATCGTATTTGACCCATGCGTAATATAAACAGTAAGAGAGCCGCAATTTTAGTCATCTTTGGCTATTCCTATCCTTAATTTTCAAATTTCCATACGCTTTACACTGGGCTTTTCTTCCATAAAATTATGAGATGTATCATGTTTTTTTTAGGAAATTTTTGGAAATTTAGAATTTTTCTGTATCACCAAAAGTAATTCGGTCCACGAGAAAATGATGAAAAACGCTATTTCGAGCGCAGTGAAAGGATTTATGGGATATTTTTCGAAATTGTTGGGAAGAATTTGGGTACCGCCCCTTGTTAGGAAATCCTAGATCAGCCCGTGCTTAGAGATGTGCCGGGCCACTTTTTTAACCAGGACTGGGGTTCTTGCATCATATTATAACTGTATAGACTAAGCATCAGTAGCAATATCCTACGCAAAATTATATAACGTTCTTTGAAACAAGATATAGTACAAATAGAAAGGAGTAAGAAAAAACAAACAAAAGAATAAATGAAAATGAAGACACGAGCAAGCTGGTACAATGAGAAGCGTTAGAACTACATCGCACGAGAATTACACGGTGCCAGGGAACGACCGAAGCTGGGGTGTTTTCTTGCTTCGGCCGAAGGCCGAAGCAAGATGGAAAACATGGCCGAAGGCTGAAGCTTTATTTCATAGCAGTTTTTTTATTCGCATCAAAAGTGCAATATAACTATCCTCAGACGACGCCATTTAGCTCAATTTATCTTCTAGTCACCTTAAGTCTTGTTAAAAATATGCTCACAACAGTAACTTTGACTATATAAACAGCAAGCGACCATGTATTAATAACAAAAGCTGACTCATCTAAGCATTGTACCCGCTCCGCATCAGTTCGCATTCTTAGAAAAGTTCGACTATGAATGAATCACTAGCGATCGCGAAAATGATCAGACACTTAAGGAAAAAGCCACACCTTTATTCCTACATGTCTCACATTTGAAGGCATGTCTTTGTTTACTCGAAATTTCAACGCCAATTTTGTACTTGTTGTATGTCGTGTGTCTACTGTGTACCATTGTTTTTTAACAAGGTCCGTCTGTACATGTACAAAGATGCTCCCTAAAAGTCCTTGTACATTTTGTACAATCAAATTTTTGTGTAGGTATTATATAATAGTAATAGAACAGTAGCGATTTTAGTGTGGAAAAACAGGGTTTTCGACCTTTGGTAGTGTATTTTAGCTAATTTTTGGGTTTCTGGCACCAAAAATTACTAAAAATTGTTCAAAACGGCGCGAAGCGCCGAAAAATTGGATATTTTTATTTCAAAATGCAATTTCTGACATTATACAGATATATAAGACAAAAAATTACTCATTTCGAAAATTTTTGGGAATTTTACACCTTTTTACAGTTTTTGTCTTCCCTAAAATCTTTGTACATTTTGTACACACAATTTTTTGGGTACTATAATATGGCACAGTAGCGATTTTAATGTGGTAAAAACAAAGTTGTTCGACTTTTGGTAGTGCATTTCAACTAATTTCTGGGTCTCTAAGGGCAAAAATTACTAAGAATTGTCTTAAAACGGCGCGAGGCGCCCAAAAATTTGACACTTTTCTTTTTAAAACGCAATTTATGTCATTATTAAGATATATAGAACTCACAATTACTCATTTCGGCGCGAAGCACTCAAAAATTTTTGCGAATTTCAGACCTTTTTTGCAATTTTTGTCTTCCCAAAAATCTTTGTACATGAGGAAAAATCTTTGCCGAGTACAAAAAAACACTGTTGTGTACCATTCGGTTTTGTATCAAATCAAATAATTGCTTCATGGTCGACGTGTTAACTTTTTCTTAAAATTCTGCATCTAATAACGGGAAGAAATCTCTATTTGCTTTTATGTCTACCTTACTTCTACAAATGTAAGTATCGCCATGAAAATAAGAAATTTATAAATTAATTGTTTTCATAATTCTCAAAAATGCCAGGTTTTATTCCTAATAATACATTATATTTTTATATATACAGGATAGTAAATCTGGTGATGATCAATACATATTAGCTGCTGATATGGATGAAATGACTAATAATGAAATCAATGTTAATGAAGATAATTAATTGCGCTTTCGAAACATTTTTTGCAATGAATGACACTATTTTATTACTTCATATTTACCCCTGAAACATAATCAAGCTTAACTTTCATATTTGTGACTCAATTCGCAATTCATAAGGCCGATGCTTCGGCCTTCGGCCTTCGGTCGAAGCCGAAGCAAGAGCTGGCCGAAGCTTCGGCTTCGACCGAAGCAAAATTTTGGAGCTTCGGTCTCGATAAGCTATGAAAAATGACATTTTTTGGCCGCGCTTGGGCCTAAATTAATGAATATAATGCTTCTACGGCGCGAAGCGCCGAAAATTTTGAGATTTCTTCATAAAGAGATGCCAATTTTCTTGCATTTCCTTACCTTTCCAAAAATTGCAGGCCGCCTCTCCAAAATATTTCATATATAACATTTGATTTATTTGTTCAATTTCATTGATCACGAATAAATTTGATTTTTTTTCAAAAACTTCAACTAGTAATGTTCCATGTTTATACCTTAATCCGGCATATCAAATTAGATAAAACGGTCAGAACTCCACCACAGTTGTCGAATTCGCCGCAGTAATTCGGACGCACTAAAAATAGTGACCAGTCTGCGGTCAGACAACAATTCATATCCTTGTTCACAAATCTGATGTGCTCGACAAATCTGAAAATTTCAATATAATGCTGCTGAATGCACATTAGATACTTTGTCGATGTAATTAGGAATGTAAGCAGATAGGTACCTACTTGATTAGCTGTTACTGTCAAAGTAAAAGAAAAAGTTATTTTACGATGTTCCTGCTGCCCATAGGCAATGAAGTGAATGATCATTGAATAATGATTGAACAGATATAACAATAATGAATTAACATCGAGCATGAAACAATAATGAATTGTAAACTATTCCATTAATTTGTGTTAAGCAATCCCATTAATTTAAGGGCAATGTAGGAAGAATTTGTTATTTTGTGGAAATAGGTATTTTCCAGAAACTAAAAAAATGATAATTTGTTAAGTTGCAACAGCGTTGTTCTTATCATATTGGCTTTTTGAAATGTCTTCCTAAATTTACAAAAATCTGTTCAGGAAAGTAAAAGGTTAGGATAGCGGAGATATAAGGCGCAATATGCCCCTGCTTCAGTATTCTTTAAACTTTATCCGTAGATAAATCAGTTTTAGAATACGCAGGAAGGGGAAGGGGAAGGGAAGGAGGTTTACACCTTCAGAATTTGGAAAACCCCCGCAAAAGTTGATAACCTCACAGGATTGAATTTTTGTCATGTTTTTTGGGATTATGCTGGTTTTGACCCTTGACTTTTAGGGGCAAAAAGTTGTAATTATATCGCATTTTAATGATTTTTGACAGCAAATACTAAAAAATTTAAATCTCAACTGCGGGGTTAAAGCCCTTCACAATCAAACTTTACAGTCTAGAACATCTTTCTCATTAATTCTAAAGACTTTACGCAGAAAATGAAGACTATATGATCATTTAAAATTCTTTTCTGCTGTTTGCAAACAGAATTAGCTTATGCATATATGTTTATGTTTTATTCCATTCATCAGCGCATTGGCGTAATGTGATATATAATGAATGTCCTTTAATCGTCAGCGGACAAGCACATGGAAGCGAGAAGGAGGTTTTAGATTCTAGTGTAGACCTCAGAACTTACAAATGGGAAATTTTTCTTGGGGAAAAAGAGTTGCAAAATTGAGACAAAAAACGGATGAAAATTAAAATTGACCAGAAACTGTGTAATGAAGTAGATTTGACGCTGCTTTAGCGCTTATACCGGTTTCAAGATCATGTTGGCCCAAAGAAGCTCAATTCTCGACCCCCAGATCGGCTGACCCCCAGATCGGCCATGCTGTGCATCAATGGTCGTCAGATTCGAACCATTTCAATTCCAGGCGTGTGATTTTTCCACAGGACTTTCCGTGCTGATATAATAAACAAGAAGGGTGTAATGGAAATGTATAGTCCGTTTCATATTACTTACAGGTTTTTGAAAATATTTAAAGTGCCTACACAAGCGGTTTAAACATACAGTATAGTTGTGATATTCTAGTTTGAACCACTTTTGTAGCCTGATTCATGCAGATTAAATTCGGAAGAAAACCTCAAAGATATATGAAACAGACTATAGTCTCAAGAACTCAAAACAAATATTAACAATCCTAAATCAGTATAAATTGCAATAATGGTTGACGTCTGAGCTTGAAATTTGTGAATAATTTAAGAAATCGGATGAGAATCTGCAAATGGAAATTCTCAAGTCTATCTGACCATACGTGGGCAGAAAGAAAATTCTGGGTGTGCAAGATTTTTCAAAGGTACAAAATGGCCCCAAAAATGGTGGTATGGCAAAAAAACACCATTTTTAAACGTTTCTCACCGGATAAATAAGTAGTTTGTCCTACAAACTACGTAGTCTATTTTATAATTATCATTTTCGCATTTTTATTATACTACTATTTATATTATAGTGGATTTGTAATGAACATTATTGTTAATCGGAATCGAGAGCTTTTCTCGCTATGACAAATAGGAAATATAATAATGTATATCAAACGCAATGCGGTTAATTTATTCTTGATATTAAATCCTGTGGACCTTAATTTTAGTAAAAATGAGCTGATATTTGTAAATATAAGTCATTTGCGTTTAGGGATACTTTGTTTGCTGGCTTGGAGATGTCACGATAACATGTCCCCTACAAAACGTCTCTTGGGCAAAACATCCCCACGACAAAACGTCCCCATCAAAACGCCCCCATGATAAAACATCCCTGGACATACTCTTTATACGTCGAATAATCAAGATGAATAAAATGTACATGGCAGAATATTGGTCGTTCTTTATTTCCCCTTAGTTTTCTCGTTTGTTATTCTTTTTCTCAGCAACGCCGAAGGCTATCCTGGCTATATTAACTCTGAGTGTACTCATACGTGGGCAGCAAGAAATTTCTGGGAGGTCAGGATGGGTAAAATTGCCAAAAATGTTGTCATACTGTAACGCGATGATTTCAGCTATTATTTTGTGTGTTACTAACATATTTCACTTTTTTTTCCAGTAAATTGCTTGAAAATTTAATGCCTTTTCTAATGAGCTATGTCATATGTTCTGAATCCTTCTAGTTCTTTTGGGAGAGTTCAGAAACCTCAAAATTATTAATTGTGGTGGAAAAGGTGTGCGTGTGTGTGTGTGTGTGTTGTACACCCGGCTTGGAAATGTCTAAAATGCTTTTTTAAGATAATTATATCATTGTATTCTTGTACTCATAAGATAAAACCGCATTTTCATGCTAAAGGATACGACGATTGTTCGATGCACAGATTACTCACTAGATCAATTTTATAGTCATCACACCATTTCAAAACGACGTCTTGACCGAATAGAAATCCGACCCCACGATCGTTCGTTACGAAACCTTGAAAAATGTAAACTTTTTATCAACTTAATCAGAGTTGAGGTGTAGCGTATAAGGCAGATCCAGCCTTCACATAGAAATGTATTTAATTCATACGATCTAATTATGCTCTCGGACATTTGAAAATTAAATCTAATATTTTTCCTTATTTTAGCTAGCGTTGCCTTTAAGTTTTTTCCGCTTACGTCGACTATTTCGTCTCCAATGAATTTTTTTAAATCATATTTTTTCACTTACTGGTCTCATTTGCGTTTTTCACCTTCATAAATATTTTTGTCCACTTAAGCAATAAAAATTCGTACGTTTATTTTGTTTATTTTAGTGCAGAACGTGATCAAGGTGAATATATCAATGTACCTCTGACATCTAATGATGGATCCGATCACAGAAGATCGGCGACAAAACCACCACTTTCAGGAACCACATACGGTAAGTTCAAAGGCCGAATTTGGTCGAATGAAATGAATTCAGGTGAAAGGCCACCATGAACGCAGAACAGTTTATTAGAAACTAATCCTGCGATCGGCATCATGTCAAAAGCCTTCTAAAACAGCTTAAATTTGATTACGCGTGTAACTGAATCTCCGAAGACTAAATGCCTGAAAGCAAGACCATGTGGCGACTCGATACTTCCGCACGCATCTGTTAAGGAAACGAGACTGAATTTTTGATTGTTGAGCATATGCAAATTTTAATCTTGTTCATTAGTAGTAACGTAACGAGGTCTGCATCGAATAGAAAGCTAAAACTTACTCATCGTAGAAGCCGTACTCGCTGTAATAAAGGAAGCATTTAGATAACTGTTTCTCCAGTCAAGAAAAGAGTAAAACTATCACCGGTTGATACTGGCAGTCTCGTGATTTCCCACAACATACCGAAATCTCCACGATACCTCAGCCGAAATAGCATCACAAGGCAATCTGTTTCGATGGAAAATTTTCCTCGATCAACATAGTCGCCTATGAAAACAATTAGTCACGTCGCAAACAGACAGGCAAGTAAGAGGATTTGGTGTCTGCTCGAGCGGGGTTCGGGCTACATCACAGAAAGGAAAGATGAAAAAATTCTAGGAAACATATGGCAAAAGGATGACCAAAGATTGATAAAAATAGAAAATTTTCTTTGAAGTGCTACAATATGACTAAAAACCGTGGATTCACGTAATTTTGGCAGTTCCAGAAGTCCTCGAAATTGATTGAAATAACATAGCTTGCGTAGGTTTTTAGCTTGTAATCAATTTCTGAGGTTATTTTAGATTAAAAAGGCTCTCTGCCTGACCTCCCGTAGACCGGCTATACTGTGCATCTATAGTCACGAAAGGTTAAATGAGCAGTTGCAAAGCTATGATTTAAATTCATTTTCTTTTAGGAAAAACGGGGAAAATTGCGCCTGATCACCGATTTTACAAAAATTTTTTCAAAAGAGCTTAAAATAGACCAAAAAACTGTGATACTAATTCAGTATTTATACCAGTTTTTGTCGTCATTTTGGCCCCAAAAAAGCACAATGTTTTACCCTGACAGGATGATTCCACAGCGACGGACCATGCTGTGCATCAGGTGCTGGTTGAGTCCTCTTAAAGTTTGTCGAGTTGGTTATTAAAATTGATTTCTAGATTTCAGATGAAGATAGAGGGACATTTAGAGTTGCCAAGAATTCAATTTAAAAAGAAACACAAATTTTAAGATTCAAAAACGCAAAACTGCTAAATGGTTGAGAATGTTAGTCCGAACGAAAGAATATAAGAAACCCCTGTTGGGCTAGAAGGCTTAGGGGCACACCTGGGCGTGGAGGGTTTGGGGGTATGCACCCCCAAGAAACCAAAACTTCCCCAGAAGTCAAAATACCCCCTCAGACTTCAATTTTTTAAAATTTTTTTAGTTTTTTTCGCAATTTTTCGATGCCAATGGATAATGCTTGATGAGAAACGTCAAAAAATGGTGTTTGTTCGCCATACCACCATTTTTAAGGCCATTTTTTGACGTTTAAAAAATCTTGCACCCCCTAGAATTTTCCTGCTGCCCACGTATGCTCAGGGGTCTCAATGCTCCTACATATGTATGTAATTGCTGTCAGTAGTTACACGTCTTTTGAACTCCGGTTCAAACGCCTATGACAGGGAAGGTAATACCCCAACAGGCATTAAAGCCGATGACGAGCTAAGACGGGCTATAGCGGTATGCCTACCAGTCCACAGATGGGCAGCAACGAAATTCTGGGGGAGGGAGGGGGAGTGAAAAAATTTTCAAAGGTCAAAAAATGGTCTTAAAGGTGGTCGTAAGGCGAAGAAAACACCATTTTTCGACGTTTCTCATCGAGCACTATCCAATGGCATCAAAAAATCGCCAAAAAAGCAAAAAATCTTCAAAATTTGAATTCTGGGGGTATTTTGATTTCTGGGGGGTATTTCAACTTCTGGGGGGTGCATACCCCCAAACCCCCCACGCCCACGTGTGCCTACCACGCTCGCCAGGCAATTATACACCAATCGATAGAGCCCTATGTGTTGCTCTATTGGTTGCATTATGCTCACCAATCGATCGAGCCTAAAGTGCTCTCTTGGTGTTGCATTCGATCGGTATTTCACGCCGCCTTTTCAACGGCGCTGCAGTCGGGTGTTAACCTGTGAGTTTGTGCTTCAGGTGGGCATAGCACTCAGCCGATCTCGTTTTTATTTGAGAACTGGTTCGGCTCGCGAAAGCGACCGAAAACTGATCAGTGGCGGACCTTCGGGTCTGCCCAGTGTGACTCTTACATGTACGTGACTCCATTTCAGATTTGAATACCTTAAAAGCAGATGCGATTATACAAAATCGAACAGACACGCATGACATGAAGTGCCAAAAAGTTTTCAAGATTTTGCTCAAAAGGTGTGCAGAAATAGAATGTAATGTAGAATATAAAAATAGAATAATGTGAATCAGAAATAATTTTAAGTGATGGAGATTTTATCGGCTGAACGAATGACGAAAAATAGTAGATGATCACACGAGATGCAACGGTTTGCTCTGTAATATTAGAACTTGCAAGTCTCGGCAACTATAGTCTGTTTCATTTATAGGAGAGCTTTTCCAGCAAACCTTTTCCGAGGCTACAGTAACTCTATCTTCCCTTCTTACTGTAGGTCATTTAGAGATCAGTGTAGCTACATACATAGGAAGGAAGGGTTTTTCAATAAAATTTCCAACGGCATAATTCATTCTTGTCTTCTAGCAGATCACGCAACATGCTGATGGAATTCGCTCATTCAGCTTGTCATAAATCGACCGTTAAACACAATAGACTAGCATTTTGACCATCGCCGAAAAGTTCCGCATAGTGTAGAGGTAGAATGTCCGATTGTCGTCGAAGCTACACGGGTTCGATTCATGCTGCAGCATTTTTATTTAGCGCACTTATTGTAGTATGTCACCCACAGCACTGTTTATATGCTTGAATTAAGTCTATATACACGGTTTAGTGCGTCATAAATGAAAGAATGGTGGCCGCTCGCCCACTCAACTTTTCTGTCGAGTTACAGTAAATCACCTAGTTAGGCATACTTTAGCCTTCAGAAAAATTTACTTGAAAAGCTCTCGAATAAATGAAACAGACTATAGACTGACAATATAGGTACACATATCCTCAAAAAAACAGTGGTACATAGGTAGATTGAAAAGTAGTTGCGCTGTGCTGGTGCTAGAATATATGAATAGTGAATTCATATACTAGAGATTTGAGTGTTATCCAAGATAAACTTTGCTATTAACTAAAAAAATTATTGGTTAGGTTTCCCGATCTTCCTGGTTGCAATAAAATTCCCGTGCCTAGCGACTTCTGGTTCACATGATTTTCATAAACTATTCCTAACCTGTTTCACATCAGTTGGGAAGAAAATTCAAGATTTTCAGCCGACAGTGCGACAAAATACGATAATTTTTGACTTTCTAAATGCAATTATCATAAACTGGCGGTATATTGTCTGCAGAAATTCTCTAAAGTCATACGTTAACGTATCAAACAGACTAAGGTAGGTATTTTACCTAAGAATTACCATCGTTGATTAGGCGGCCAACCGATGCGGTAAATAATCTAAGAAAATTTTATTCAAAAGCCTAATTGACCATTAAATAAGTTGATAATCAATTCCAATAATCAAGGACGATACGGAATATACTCGTATGATGCATAAGTACATGAAATAACATTCAGCAGAAAATTATGTTGCTTTAACGTAATATTTGAATTATTGCTTACTAATATAGTAGGTAACCTATATGCTTAATGGGTTTCACAGTGAAACAAAATCAGCTTTATCCAGAACACATTGAAATCGTGTTGTCTTAGCATAAGGGATCACTTTTGAGGAGATGGCACAAAACGACTTACCGATTCATAATAGATTTTTACGTTCATGATCACAATACACAGCAACCTATAGTATTGTGTGCTGCTAAGCTTATCTGGATTAATTTCGTAATGTGGTCCGAACCAAAACTGTCGGAAATCCCCGGAACCAGGCGCGGATTCAAGGGGTGCGGGGGGGCGGCCGCCCCCCCATTGGCCAAAAATAGTTGGCGAGATGAAGAATGGATATGCAATTTGCAATGATTTTTGGCCGTCAGTGACCATAATTTCTCAAATTTTTCCGGCGCTACGCGCCGGATGATATCTATTAATGACATTTCTTAACTTTCTTGGCGACCTGGAAGCCATTTCTGTTCTATTTTTGCATAGTTTTCTTCTATTTTCAATCGAAAATTTCGATGTTTCGCATCAAATGCTATAAAAACAGTAAATCAAGCAGTAAATCATGCTTCTAGATATCTATCCGCCTTAATTTCACGAATTTTCCGGCGCTACGCGCCAGATTTTTGTAAAAGTCAAAGAAATTCAATGATTTTCCGCACAAAATTGTCTAAAATTCTAAAATTTTCCGAAAAAATATTGCGTCAAAAGTGATTTTATGTAAAAGTTTACAATGTAAAACACCGAAAAAACGCTATTTCGCGCGTTAAGGGCCAATTTTCGGACATATTTTTGACTGTTTTTGGAAAAGTTGGGATAACGCCCCCCCCTTAATAAAATCCTAGATCCGTCACTGCCCGGAACATGTTCGTGTTATTTTGGTAGCCCAAAAATTAATATAGTTAGCTCAATTTTAATATGATGTAAATGTGATATTTCGCTATTTTTTATTTAAAAAATATATTTTTGATATTTGATATATATTTAACATGTTTTTGGTAGGTAAGTGCATATGTATACCTGATATGTATTTTCTGCAACCATGTCAAAGTAGGTACCTATGCAAGTAAAATAGTTGGGGAATTAAATGCATACATATCAATGCACTGTTATAAAATATGCATATTTTAAGACTCGTTTATTCTATTTCCAGGTCAAAAAACTAGGAATGCAAGAATAAATATTTTTTTAAATGATTATCTCTCATTTTCTCATTTTCAACGATTTTCCACTTAATCGGAAACGAATAAGCATATCTAGTTTGTGTTACAGTAAGCTGCCTAGAAATGAATTTTGTACCTGCTCGCTTGATCGTAGAAAATTGATTTCAATGCACAAGGTTTTGTGAAATAGACTATAGAAAAACACGAGCATTACATTTTTAAGACGCAAAATTTTGAAAAATTTTTTATTTATCCAAAAAACTTTCAAAATTTACGAGATTAAGTTTCAAAATTGCTTGAATTCCTTCCACTTTTCGTCAACAACAAAATTTTGGAATATTTGGATCATACCGTCAGCGAAGCTCAACGGTCAGCAATACAAGTGGAAAACAAGGATTGAGGAAACAAGTAATTTGATAGGTCAATTTCATTCCTTGTGGTACCTATATACCTACTTAATGTTTTTTTACGATTTTATTGTTGGGGCATACCTAGTTGTATCACTTCCGTGATCTGTATGTCCTTTTGTTCAGTCGCTGTTTTATCATGTATTTGTGTTTTATCAAATTTCGTGTACTTTTCTGGGCAATAAACATTTTCTTGCCTTGTCTTGTCTTGCAATCTCCCACATGATCTAGGCCAGGCCAACCTTAATGAGCTGCGCTCACCTTATGCTACGCATTTATCAACACAGACAGATGTTACTTCACTCGTATTACGCTGCGCAAAAGTACCTAAACCTGGGCCCGGTTTCATAAAAGACTAATATTTATTACTAATAATATTACCAATAATATCCTGATAAATATTAATCCCATTATTTTTTGTTACTTAATATTACTAAAATTATTAGCACTAGTAATACTATTAGTAATTAGTAATAAATATTACTCCATTATTTTCTGTTTCACAAGGCACTAATAAATATTACTAATATTATTATTAATTTTATTAGTACCTGCGTATTATTGATTGTTATTTTGTGCTTTGATTTGCTTTTTGTAAGCAAATTCTGTTTT
Source organism: Mermis nigrescens (assembly GCA_036768485.1). Classification (NCBI taxonomy): domain Eukaryota; kingdom Metazoa; phylum Nematoda; class Enoplea; order Mermithida; family Mermithidae; genus Mermis; species Mermis nigrescens. The sequence continues at coordinate 10,165,774 of JAVLUZ010000145.1, read as the reverse complement.
TTTGCATTCACTTATTTAACTTTTTATAATTCGACCTTTAGGACTTTATCATGCCAAAAGATGACGAGATTGAATTATGATTATTAAAGCACAATAATGATTCAAAGAAAATTTTATTCGCCAAATTTGATGATACTATAACCGCCAGCAATAAGCAACAAGAATGGCTTAAAATCAAGGAGTACGCCATCAGTATAGGATTTTTCAGTTTAAAGGATGAAAAATGGCTTTCTCAATATTGAAAACATCGACAAATTAAAAAAACTGTTGAATTTGAAAAAAAAGTTTAATTCAAGCGAAATTTTTGGGTACAATCAGTTAGATCAAATTTAATTCGATTTCTAAAAATCCGTGGACGCCGACCGAAATGTGCAATAGCGGCTAAATCTTGTTCAAAATCGGAACTTAAATCCATTTGTACAAATTTCAACAATGAAAAGTATGCATATATATTTCTCATGCATAACTTCGAATAGTCATACAAAAATGTATGCTTCAGGGAAAATCCTGTAATTTTATGAAAAGTAGTCATAATCACACATAGGCGTGGGGGGTTTGGAGGGTAGGCACCCCCAGAAGTTGAAATACCCCCCCAGAAATCAAAATACCCCCCAGAATTCAAATTTTGGAATTTTTTTTGCTTTTTCAGCGATTCTTTGATGCCATTGGATAGTGCTCGATGAGAAACGTCGAAAAATGGTGTTTTTTCGCCATACGACCACTTTTAAGACCATTTTTTGACCTTTGAAAATTTTTTCACCCCCAGAATTTCGCTGCTGCCCACCTATGGTCATAATTATCTGAAATTTAGCAGAAGTATCGTCGACTGATTGTACGAATCAAGAAACTAAATTTCACATATATAGAGAGTGAACTCAAGATAGAGTAAGCACTAATACCCTCAATTATTGGTGAATAAAGACTTATGAAAAATGAGGCGAATATTGGATGGGATTTTATTAGTATTAGTGCCACTAAAATGCTTATGAAACAAGCGATAATAAATCAGCTACTAATTTGGTAATAATATTGGTGATTTTAGTAATATTTATTAGTAATTTAGTAATATTTTAGAAAACCGGTTTTTTCTATTACAAATATTATTACTAATATCTATTACTAATATCATGATTTTTTGTACAGCAGGAATTCCTAAAAAACATTTCTAATATCAACTAATATTTTTTATGAAACCGGGCCCTGATACTTGGGTATTTGTCTCCATATGATAATACGAATCGGAAAATACTACTGCATCATATGTAGAAAATAAGTAGGTAAGGTGTAGAGCGAAGGAGACTAAAAATTATAGCAAAATTATATCAAAAATATTTTCACATTTTCTAGAGTTTTAATATTATGATATACCAAAATTATCAGAATTAAAATAGGATATTGATAGTGCAGCAAGTGCCTACCAAAATCATACTAAAATTTATTTTTGTTATAATTTGTCTCAAACATTCAAGGTTTGCATAAAAATGTCCCACGTTCGACATATTTGCAGAACTGAGGCGATAAAGAACCTGGAGGAGTTTTCCGACTAAGAGTTCCCTTTTTGGGCCTTTTCGGCACGCTGAGCACGCCTATTGAAATAATTTTGCGAACAAATTGCTTCTGGCTGTTTGTCGACATAAGCTGGAGTATGTCGACATAATTGGGAATATATCGACCTAAGCATCTTTAAAGCTTATAAAATCTAAACTAAGCCCAAGCCTGAGAATTATAAAGTAAAACCAGCTAATTAAGATTAGTGTAAAAAGTGTCTATACTTTAGCATCGAAAAATGCAATGTTTGAAGTCCTATAGCTCCTTTAATAGTAGGTCTTCTTCGATCAGATATCTTTAACGCGCTCTCTTGAGGAGCCCCACAACCTATAGTCTGTTTCACATAACTTTGTGCATGAATTCCAAGAATTTTCAATGACAATAAGCCGAGGTTTACGATAATTATATATCAGATCAATGCTATAATCGCAATCCGTCAGCTAATTGTCGGAGTTAGATTTTAAATTTATGACCGAAGTTATGTGAAACAGACTATAAAAGTTGTTTAAATTGAATTCCAATTAAAATTCGATACCTTTCGGACCATGTTCTGAAGTTTAGCCGCTGATGTTATTATATAGTGTTTGCAACAATGCCTTGACTCACTGTTTCAAATTGCGTTTGCTGCGTAAACCAGCGCCCCCATACATAAATGTGCAGCAGCCAAATTCTGGAGGGGTCGTCAAAACCGGCAAAAATGAAAAAAAACATGTCAGAAAATTAAATTTTAGGGGTCATCGATTTTTGCGGGGGTTTTTAGATTCAGGGGTGTGTAAACCAACTCACGCTTATTTGTGTGTCGCATGGCCTGATTCAATGCGACTTTATGACTAAGAAACTAACACAGTTGAGAAAATCAATCAGTCGACGTCGATGAGGGATGGTTTAGGAATCAGTCCTTCGACATTACGAAATGCATATACATACATTTTGCATTTGAAAGAAAAGAAAGAAAGAAAGAAATTTTATTACTAATACCAACTGATAAAATACAAAATGACAAAATATATAATAGATGCAATTACGAATTAGTAAAGGGACATGCGAGTCAATGGAATGACAAGTTTTACGCGCGCCCCACAAGATATCTAGATAAATCAAAGTTTGCTAATCTAGATTTAAATATGTTTAGGTAAGGGAAGAAACAATGAAGTCAGGAAGATCGTTCCAAACTGCGATGTATTTGTAAAAGAAATCAAACTTTTCTAAATTAGAATGTACAATAGGTATAACTAATTTAAATCTATTAATGCTACGGGACATCATACACAGACAAATCTGCAAGCGTCTTAATTCAAGTCTGCACAATTTAAGTTGTATTAAACGATCCTCGTAAGAAAGAATCATAGGTAGCGCGATAGCGCTACCTATAATATACTTGGCCACCTTTTTTCTTATATGTTTTTCACAGCGAGTGCGAAATTTGTGTCCCCCCCTCACAGCTATAACGGCACACATCTGAGGGGTGCGGTTTTTTTTAAATGGTAGATAATAAAAAAACTTAGTGCCCCCATTTTTTTTTCTTGTTTACACTCAACACCGAGCGCGTCGTGAGTGTGTAAAGTTTACACCAAAAATTCAAATAATTTGCGGAGGGCCAATTTTTTTAAAATGTTTCCCCTAATTAGTAGGTTACGAATCTGGTCTTAAAATTTCTTTACACTCATCGGTTGTTGCACAGGAGTGTAAATTAGACGGTTTTTTTACAGTTTTCATGTGGCCAAGCATATCTAACTCAGTTTTACATTCTATGCAGTCTGATTGGTTTCAAAATGTAGACGGTTAAAAAATCTAGGGGAGACTTTTTTTAATTTTTTTTTAAAGTAATATTCTCGAATTTAGAGGCGGTTTATTGTTAGCGCGTACCTATAATATACTTGGGTACCTCTAACACCTGTGCACCCCCTACAGCTATAACGGGACACTTCTGGAAGGTGCGGTTTTTTTAAAAGAAAGAAAATAAAAAAATTCGCTGCTCTTGTTTTTTTGTTTTTCTTGAAACGCAAAACGGACTGTGTAAAGAAGGTGTAAAGTTTTTGTGTAAGGTTATAACATGGGACAAATTTTGGGACATTTATAATGCGGCATATGGACAACTGAGTATTGATGACTCGAAAAATTGAACGGCATAGGATACTAGAGGGATGAATTCTACAGATGGCACTTCTTTTGTTTTTAGAAATTCGCATTAGTTATCGAATGGCAGTGTAAAGAGTGCGAAAATCTGGGGTTAAAAAGCACTTTTTGGTCGAGTTTTCAATCTGCTTATGTCCGATACTAAGTCCGGTTATGAGTTTTTCAAAATGTTTTTTGACAGAAATGTAGAGCGGATCAAGGGCTACATTCTGTATATAAGCAAAGTCTTCTATGCTTAATGGTGAGTTAGATCCTGGGGTTTAAAGTTTAAACTCCAGTGGATGGTGTAAAAAAACGGATTTTAACTAAGATTTCTCTGCCAAATTTTCCGCTTATGAGTAAGGGTGAATTGAATACAGCAGTAATAAAGTGCCTCTCAGGGACTACACATCGCAGCAAACCGCATTTAAAAAAACACAATATTGAGTCATTTATGGGGGTGTAAAGTTCGAAATTAGAGGTAAAAAATGGGCGAAAAAACACGCTTTTTCCGAATTTTGATTAATAAATCATACCAAATAATTTTTGCAAGAGAATTTTGGCACACCGGAATGTACTACGATTTAAAAGCTACAAATTATACCAAACCGAATTTCTTTAAACTCAATGGGGAGTTCGGTACGGAATTTTAAAGTTTACAGTGTTCTAAATGATGGAAAAAACGTTTTTGTTGCGTTTTTTGTTCCACTTTCTCCGTCCAGAAGTCGGGATAAGTCTAATAGAATAAGAATAAAGTGCTTTATATCGGGTGCATGTCAAAGCAAATTGTCTATACATTAATATTCAGCGAGTGTAAAGTCAAAATTCTGGTGTTTAAAATGCGTTTCTGTCTTGTTTTTTCTGCCTGCTTCTCTGGTTATGAGTCAGGGACACGATTATCAAGTCAAATCAAATCAAATCTAAATCGTTTGTTTACATCTAACAGTGATGTGAAGTAGTTTACATTCATTGTTTATTTGTCCTCAGACCATTGTAGAGACATAACTTTTTCATGAATGTTGATCACAATATCCGAGTAATTTTTACACTGCATGTTAGCCTTTGTTCTAGAGCACTGCAAAAAGCGAAATTTTTTTCCTGAGATCTAAAAATTTACAGGGAATGAAATATATACGTCAGTTGGGCGCTCTTGCTTACACTCAGCAGTATTGCAAAGTGGTTTAAACCTAATGTTTATTTGTCTTCAAAACGTGTTTGTGTAAAGTTTACATTACGTCTTAACCTTAATTCGATAGACTTGCAGAGACTATGTGACCGAAGTCAAGAAATTTTCAAGGATTCATATGTGAGACATCAATTAAGTGAGTTTGTTAACCCTCAAAAGTAATCTAAAGTGATTTAAAAATTATGTTCAAGTGTCCTTAGATCATTGAAGAGATGTAATTTTGTCTAAAATGGGTTGCATTAAAGTTAAATCCTTCTTAGCCGTGTTTATAATATGTTTCACAAAATCTTGCACATGGAGAGCAATCGTTTAATTGATGTAAATTGCCAGCAAAAGTGGTTTAAAATGAACCAGCAATCACACTAATGTGCACAGAAGTCGACAAAGATATGCAGCTTTATTGTAATCATGTACATTAATAAGCCGTAAATCGGAAATACACCATTTGGAATGGAAAAGACTGCAGTTAATGAATACATATGTTAAACTTATTATAATAGGTAGCGCGATAGCGCTACCTATAATATACTTGGCCATCCTTTTTCTTATATGTTTATCACAGCGAGTGCGAACTTTGTGTCCCCCTCACAGCAACAACGGCACACACCTGGGAGGTGCGGTTTTTTTAATCGATGGATGATTAAAAAATTCGATGCCCGTGTTTTTTTCTTTTGTTTACACTCAATACTGAGTTAGCAATGAGCGAGCAAAGTGTAAAGCAAAAAATTAAATAATCTGCGGTTTGCCAATGTTTTTTTAAAAATGTTGCCCCCCAGCTGTAGATTACGAATCTGACCTTAAAATTACTTTACACTCAAAGGTTGTTGCACAAAAGTGTAAAGTATACGCGTTTTTTACTCTTTGCGTGTCCTTCAGCTTATCTAACTCAATTTCGGTTTCTGTGCAGTCCTATCGGTTCTATAATGTAGAGGGTTGCAAAATCTCAAATCAATTCTTTTTTCTTTCTTATAACGCAATATTTCTTGATCTGTGATCGTTTTAGTGTAAAGGGTTCGAGACGAAAAACGATATCTCTTCAACTACTCCGCTAAGTAGGCGGAACATGCTAATTATGCTTAAAAGGTGCCCTGACCTTAGCGTTACAGATCACAGTTTATTTTCTTTTATACACCCAATATTGCGGTATTAGCACAAGTGTAAAGTTTACACCGAGAAGCATTTTTGCGCCCAGAGCGTCGTGGATGATGAATTTTTTAAATGTTCTCCGTAAGGTCAGAATAACGAATCTGACCTTTAAACTTTTCTACAGCCAGTGTTTGTTGAGGTAAAAGAGGTGAACTTTGAATTATACCTACATCTATTTTCTAATGCCGATAGATAACTCCGTATTGCATATTTTTGATCAGATTTTTCGTATTTCAGAGGTTTTTGACTCGTCTTAAATAAATAATTATTTTTATCATCATAAATGCACTATTCTTAAACTTCAGTAGAATGATGAATATCTTTCAAAATAGGATAATCAAGCTGAAATCTGCTGATATGTCGAGTTGGCGCAGTGATTGACAACTCCGTTCTCGGATGCGGTATTAAACAAAGAATGATGGGTTCGAATCTTCTGAATGCTGACTTTTTTCATTTTTTCAAATTCTTTTGGCAAAACCATGTACTTCATTTGACTCATATATCTATTTAGGTTCTGCAGATAACACTTTTTCGTTTTTTGAATTTCGCCTCAGTTCTCGAATGGGAGTGTAAAGAGTGCGAAAATCTGGGTGCGAAAAGACACATTTTAACCGAGTTTTCGACATGTTTATGTCTGCCAACAACTCCAGTTATAGTTTTAGGAAATTTTTTCTGACAGAAATGTACTTCGGATCAAGGGCTATCTTGTGCTTACCAGCAAACTTTTCTACAATCAATACGCAGTTAGTACCAGGGCTTTGAACTTTACTCTCTAGTGGATGAGTAAAAAAAACAGATTTTGTCCGAGATTTCTGTGCCAAAAGTTGGGGTTAATTAAATAAAATAGAAATAAAGTAACTTCTAATGGCTACACGTCGAAGCGAGCCGCGTTCTAAAAACGTTATATTGAGTTGTTAATGGGGTGTAAAGTTCGAAATCTGAGGTGTAAAATGGGCGAAAAAAAACAGGTTTTTTCGTATTTTGATTGATAAATCATATCAAATATTTTGCGGAACATAAGTTTGGCACATACAAACCTACTACAATCAAAGGGCAACAAACTGGCCCGAACCGAAATTATTTACATTCAATGGGCGTTAGGTTCAGATTTTTAAAGTTTACAATGTGGTGGACAGTGGAAAATACGTGTTTGTACATTTTTTTGTTCGCCACTTTCTCTGTTCAGAAGTCGGGCGAGGTCGAATAGGATAAAAATAAAGTAAAATTCTAGTTTTTTTTTCCACGTAAAATCAGAATTGAGAATCTGACTATTAGTATTCTCTACACTTAGTAGTTTTGTAAAGTTTGCACAATTCATTTGTTGATCAATCGCGTTTAGTTCGGAATTGGTGGACGGCCCTTATTTTATTACTCGGCTTAAATAATCCAAGTGACTGTCTTTTGATTATTTTCTTTATCGCAAATTCAAACACCCAAATTTCAATTTAAAAATCATAAAAATTATTTCATAATTTTTATGTAAGATGACTGGCTGGTTTAGAGCTCTTTTTTGTTGTTTTCACTGTTCATTGTGCTCTTAGGAACCAGAAAAGAAATAGTTTTTCGCCATAGGTATTCTATGGCGAAAACAACTTAAAAAGCTTTTTGCGTTAATTATTATTTTGGTCCAAAATAGGTCAACTGACCTAGGGCAAAATTCCGGGGCTACTTAATTACTACTGCGTTAGGTTTTTAGGGCATAGCTGCCAATAGCTCCGTAGGTACGGACGAATTTAGGTCCGAGGAGTTTGAGACCGTAGTTATTGAGGGTCGTGTGGTTGAGTCCGGCGTTTCGCCCTAGCAACTTGACCAGCGCTAAGTGTAGCCAGGTACTTAAGTAAGTCCCGTAGGTACGTTATATGTCGTTTCCAAGTTAATTTAAATGTGGAACGACCTCTATAACTTACAGGACTGTTTAGAATGTAACATATATTTACTATAGCTAATAAAAAATAGTAAACTTTATACTTCCGACAATCAAGAGCATATCTAACTCAGTTTTAAATTCTATGCAGTCTGATTGATTTCAAAAGGTAGACGGTTATAAAATCTAGGGAGTCTCTTTTTTAAAACAACATTTTTTAAATTTAGAGGCAATTAATTTATGTTAAGAACAATATTGTTTTCCGCGTTCTTGGACTGCTGTCATTATTGTGGTATGTTACTGTATGTGTTTGCTGACTGATGCACTGAAATCATGCTAATTAAAAGTGGGGTACTAGCAAAGAAAAATGCTCCGATGGAACAAAAAAGATGAATATACTTGGAATTGTGGATTATTAAGGATGTAAAAGGAGGGGACTAGGAATAATCTACCTAAAGTCGCAAAATCTGCTAAAAATCACACTTTCTCTAAGCAACGCAAAAAATCGAAGTATATTCTGCAGCCTCTAAAAAGTGTCTTTTTTAAATAATGTTCAAAGTTTCAGATAAGAGTGTATAAACGAAATCTGTAATGTTTATTTTTTAAGTTAATGGCAAGTAGCAACGCTGACTAGCTTCGTATCCTGATCTATAGAAAATTAAGTGGTATTGTATTTAAAGTTGTTTTATTTTGTTCTGAGCATTAAAGCAAGCAAAGCAGCGGCCGATTGATTAGTGCACACAATCCTTAAAGGCATGCTAGTGTACCTACATCTAGTCTGTTTCAAGTCAACTTAAGTGTTTCCTACTGTTTTAAACCATTCATTCAATTGGCTTAGAAAGACAGTTAGTTTACTCAACATCATTTCCCATAGCTATTGCGTAGCTAATGTGCTGCTTTTTCAATCATTTTATGGTTAAATATTTATTTTAATCTGTTGGCCGCAGAATATACTTCGATTTTTTGCGTTGCTTAGAGAAAGTGTGATTTTTAGCAGATTTTGCGACTTTAGGTAGATTATTCCTAGTCCCCTCCTTTTACATCCTTAATAATCCACAATTCCAAGTATATTCATCTTTTTTGTTCCATCGGAGCATTTTTCTTTGCTAGTATTATTATAACCAAAAATATATTTAGTGAATCTACGTTGAACAGCTTCCAGTCGAAGTTTTCGAGAATTGATATGGTTACTTCTTTCATAACAGCGAAGTCAGCTCATTCACCTCAATACAGCCCGTGCGTATCACCACAAACAGGAGCGGATTTAGGGGGGGCGGGGGCGGACGCCCCCCCCATAGGCCCAAAAAGTGCGCAAAATTAAGGATTTTTGAGCGGGATTTTTGGGTCAAAATGGCTAATTTTTCCGCCCAAGTCACGGTTCCGCCCCCTTAGGGGTACCGCCCCCCCCCCTTTGGAAAATCCTGGATCCGCCACTGACCACAAATGTTGACGGTCCCGTCCCGCTAGACCCACCGTCCCGCTTGACCCACCGTTCCGCTAGACCCACCGTCCCGCTAGACCCACTTTTTAGTCCCGCTAGACCCACCAGAAGTCTCGCTAGACCCACCACGTGCATAATGAGGTGTCCCGCTAGACCCACCATTTTGCGACCGTCCCGCTAGACCCACTGTCTCGGAAGACCCACCCGAAAAAATGAAGGCATACATATTACATCGTCGCTTAAACGTTTCTGCGATTTTTTTGAAAAATATAAAAAGTTTCGTTATTATCAGCTTCACAGACTAACATAGCTGACTTCATGTAACGAGTTAAAACGAGTGTATCCATTCAAGTATATTATGTTTAGTCAAATATATAAATAATTAATTCAAAAATAATTACATTTAATCAACGACTAATCAATTAAATTGAATCAATAAATAAATAAATTTTGTATATTATTGCATGAAATTGTGTACATTACAAATTATAACATGCAAAGAAGATATGTGCGTGCGTGCATGTGTGTGGCAATGAAAAGTAACTAGCCATGGCCGATTATTTTTTAGAATAAATTTTTATTTTCCATGTCAAGGAATACACTCTTGTCAAAAACATTTCAGAGTGCATTTTTTGCTTTCAATGTAACTCTCTTTGTATCCTCCGATCAGGGAATTTCCGCATACTCAGGCACACATATTGAAGCATTGACGCTGCATTCCGATAACAGTACAGATATGCACATATGAATATAATGAAACGCATGTAGGCATTTCACAAAGACGGCTCAACAATAATCAGGCCGAAAGGATGTTGCAAATTCTCACTAAAAAATCAGATATGTTAATTAGGTCATTGTCAATAAATCTGAATCTGTTTTTAAAAATAGGACTAAGGAGATTTAATGTTCATGTGCTCAGTTTATTTCATCGCTTCAAAGACTATATAGAAATTTTGATTTCGAATCGAGCCATGAATTTCGGTCGCGCTAATTTCGTTTTAACTCGTTACATGAAGTCAGCTATGCTAGTCTATGAAGCTAATAATAACGAAACTTAATATTTTTAAAAAAAAATCGCGGAAACGTTCAAGCGACGATTCAGTTAGTGAATATTATGAGTGCAGAACGTTTCGACGTTTCTCATCGAGCACTATTCAATAACATAAAAAATTCGCTAAAAAAGCAAAAAAATATTTCATAAATTGAATTCTGGGGGAATTTTGATTTCTGGGGGGTTACCGATTTCTGGGGGTTGCATACCCCAAATGAAATTGGTAATTTATTTTGACCGGAAAACTGATCTCTATATAGCCATTTTGGCGTACAAAAACAGCTATTTAGCCGTTTTTGGGCTCTAAAAACTAGCTATTATAGCCTTTTTTGGAACTTAGAAGTGCTAGTTGTTTTTTTATGAGTTTGAAACGAATATATACATACCTACTTTTCTCATTTAAAAAATGCCTAAATAGCTATTGTTTTTGCAGCTACTCCTACTAGTATGAGCCAGTTCACATGCGCACGTAGGGTTGGGGATGAATGTGGAATAACACAAGAGTGAAGTAGAAAAAGAGCCCGTTTGGCTTAAAAAAACTCCGACTAGCCCTTTCAAGGTTCAACTCTTCTCTCCAATTAATTATAATCTTTTAATGTTTTCGAAAAAGACATAAATTTTATCGGTTTCACTTCCTTATTTAATTGTCACGTAACTTACCAAGACATAACTTTCAAATAACGGGCTAAAAAGGACCTACACTCGCATTATTCACACAAAATTCTCTGTCTCACTCATTCAAATAATGCAGCACTTTCACAAACAACAGCTTCGAATTACAAAAAATTTTGGAGAATTCACAAGCGTCTTGATAACTATTTTTCATTTCACATGTAATATGTATGTCTTCATTTTTTGGGTGGGTCTTCCGAGACAGTGGGTCTAGCGGGACGGTCGCAAAATGGTAGGTCTAGCGGGACACCTCATTATGCACGTGGTGGGTCTAGCGAGACTTCCGGTGGGTCTAGCGGGACGAAAAAGTGGGTATAGCAGGACAGTGGGTATAGCGGGACGGTGGGTCAAGCGGGTCACAATCAATGTTGACAGGCGCTTGTGTCTCGTGCAAAGCCGATCTTTTACAAAGTTAAATAACCATGTGGTCTAGAATGAAGTATATTTCTTCCATTGACAGCACAATTTGATTTACCTCGCTTGGAGTGCCTCTGCAACCCCGCAATTTTAGAATGAGTCGATCATAAGACTCATTTTCGGGATTCGTCAAAATCTTCTACGGAATATCGTTTATCTTCACATAATAAGTGATGCAACCACTCTGCTAACAACAGCGAATTTATTGCAAAGCTAGTGAAATGTAAACTTATACAAGGTTACATATGTCTACGCGGTTGTGTAAACGGAACCCGCACACAGATCAGTGCTCACAGAAAAACGAAAAATCAGAGTTCAATGAGCAAGGTAGGTCACAGAGTCCACCCACACTATGTAGTCTGTTTTTTAACGCAGTGCATGAAAATGATCAGAATCAAAGGTGCTCATTATTGTATCTTCGATTTTTTCGCTGCTCGACAGATGACCCTGGTCACAATCCACTCCATTGGGCAACGGAGAAATCGGGTAATACAGTAATAAGACATTTGCTTATCGCACGATTTCATGCACCAGGTTAAGAAATAGACACATATGCATGTAGCTTAAGCGGGTTGTTGCACTGTTGAGTTATCGGAGGTATCTAAGCGCGCGCCGCTAGGGACTTGCTGATTAAGTACTTGCAGTATGTACGGATACCTCAACCGACAGCATGCCGCCAGGGAAGATACCCTACTCACAAACAACTACGAAAACAACAACCCACAATAAGTACCTTCGGGGCTTACTTAAGTACCTTGCTACACTTCGCGCTGGTCCGGGTGCTACGGCGGTTCGCCTTTATTCTACCTCTTGACCCTAGTACCTATAATCTCCTCGGACGTAGCTGGTCCGTACCTAAGGAGACTGCAGGGGGAATAGCCGACCGCAGTACCCGACACATGAGTAATTAAATAACCCTGGAATTTACACGAGGTCCTTAGACCTATTTTAGACCAAAATAATATTTTTCGCGAAAGAAATTGAAAGATTTCGCACTAGAGTACCTATGGCGAAATAAATTACAAATTTCGGTTTCTATAGCACTCTGAACAAGAAATACAACAACTAAGAGCTCTATTCCGGGCTGTCATCCTCTATAAAAATTATGTAATAATTTTTATAGTTTTTTGGTTCGAAAAAGGAGTGAAGAATTTTGAGAAAATAGAATAACGATAAGGTTTTACTCAAATAAATCCGGCACTTGAAATAGTCGAGGCCGGCTTCCAAAAACCCAGTCTACCTGTGGTATAATGCTCCTAAAGGTAGCTGCTAATTAACTTTAACAACACCAAACAAATTGATAAAAAGAAGGCGTCCACAAAGGCGAAATAAAACGCTATACAACGAGCAAAGCCAAACGCGACCCAAGCCAAACAAATAATCGCAGGAGGGGGATTAAAGTGAAAGAAAGAAAAAGATTATTTTTATGTCAATAAAGATTGAGTGTAAGAAGGCGCTATAAGCGTTATGGATTTTTCCGATCTCTACACAAGCTTAACCGGATAAGCGGTCATGTCGCCGATGTTTTGTATGTTAAGAAAAAGGGATGTTTATGGTTTCCACAGGCATACTCGCATTGCGCCTCGCGACAAGTACGTGATGTTTGAGCCCAACCAATCGACGTTGCGTGGCTAGATAGCCTCCGCACGTCCTACTGTCGGAGTCTGGTCCAACCGCGAACTGATCGCTTCTTGACGGCTGGCGCGCCGGTATCATATCTCAACGACCGGTTGGTCAAATTAAGCGCGGTAAACTGCGTTCTAGCTGCAATTGTACGACACGTGTAGATACCTTATCTACATACATATGCTGAAGTAAACAATTATACATACATAGTTTGTTTCGCACGAGTTCGGTCATAAATCATAGGTAGTGCGATAGCGCTACCTATAATATACTTGGCATCTTTTTTCTTATATGTTTATCACAGCGAGTGCAAAATTTATTTCCCCCCTCACAGCTATAACGGCACACATCTGGGAGGTGCGGTTTTTCTTAATCGATGGATGATTAAAAAATTCGATGTCAGTCTTTTTTTTGCTTACACTCAATACCGAGTTAGCAATGAGCGTGTAAAGTGTAAACCGGAAAATCAAATAATTTGCGGAGGGCCAATTTTTTTCAAAATGTTACCCCTGAGCTTTAGATCACGAATCTGACCTTAAAATTTCTTTACACTTGATGGTTGTTGCACAAAAGTGTAAAGTATACGTGTTTTTTACTCTTTGCGTGTCCTTCAGCTTATCTAACTCAATTTTGGTTTCTGTGCAGTCCAATCAGTTTTATAATGTAGAGGGTTGCAAAATCTTAAAAGCGAATTTTTTCCTTTTATAACGCAATATTTCTTTATCTGTGATCGTTTTAGTGTAAAGAGTTCGAGACGAAAAACGATATTTCTTCAACTACTCCGCTGAGTAGGCGGAGCATGCTAATTATGCTTAAAAGGTGCCCTGGCCTTAGCGTTACAGATCCCAGCTTATTTTGTTTCTATACACCCAATATTGCGGTATTAGCACAAGTGTAAAGTTTACACCGAGAAGCATTTTTGCGCCCAGAGCGTCGTAGTTGATGAATTTTTTAAAAATGTTCTCCGTAAGGTCAGAATAACGAATCTGACCTTTGAAGATTTATACAGCCAGTGTTTGTTGAGGTATGATGAGGTGAACTTCGAATTATACCTACATCCATTTTCTAATGCCGATAGATAACTCCATATTGCATATTGTTCGATCAGATTTTTCTTATTTTAGATGTTTTTGACTCATCTTTAATAAATAATTATTTTTATCATCATAAATGCACTATTCTTAAACTTCAGTAGAATGATGAATATTTTTCAAAATAGTATAATCAAGCTGAAATCTTCCGATATGTCGAGTTGGCGCAGGGGTTGACAATTCTCGGATGCGGTCTTAAAAAAAGAATGATGGTTCGAATCTTCAGAAAGCTGACCTTTTTCATTTTTTTAAATTCTTTTGGCAAAACCATGCACTTTATTTGACTTATTCATCTATTTAGGTTCTGCAGATAACACTTTTTGTTTTTTGAATTTCGCCTCAGTTCTCGAATGGGAGTGTAAAGAGTGCGAAAATCTGGGGGTGAAAAGACACATTTTAGCCGAGTTTTCGACTTGTTTATGTCTGCCAACAACTCCGGTTATGAGTTTTAGGAAATTTTTTCTGACAGAAATGTACTACGGATCAAGGGCTATCTTGTGCTTACCAGCAAGCTTTTCAACAATCAATACGCAGTTAGTACCAGGGTTTTAAACTTTACACTCTATGTGGATGAGTAAAATAACAGATTTTGTCCAAGATTTCTCTGCCAACTTTTTCGGTTATGAGTTGGGATGAATTGAATAAAATAGAAATAAAGTAACTTCTAATGGCTACACGTCGAAGCAAGCCGCGTTCAAAAAAACGTGATATTGAGTTGTTTATGGGGTGTAAAGTTCGAAATCTGAGGTGTAAAGTGGGCGAAAAACAGGTTTTTTCGTATTTTGATTGGTAAATCATATCAAATATTTTGCGGAACATAAGTTTGGCACATACAAACGTACTACAATCGAAGGGCAACAAACTGGCCCGAACCGAATATATTTACATTCAATGGGGCGTTAGGTTCAGATTTTTAAAGTTTACAATGTGGTGGACAGTGGAAAATACGTGTTTGTACATTTTTTCGCCACTTTCTCTGTTCAGAAGTCGGGCGAGGTCTAATAAGATAAAAATGAAGTACTCTCTAAGGGGTACGCGTCACAGCGAATTGCGTTTGTTTACATCAGTATTTAGCTTTTTAGGGAGGTGTAAAGTCAAAACAATGAGGGAGTTAAACGTGTTTCTGTCTTGTTTTTTTCTGCCAAGTTCTGGGTTATGAGTCTGGACATAATCTCAAGTCTAAAAATGAACCAGAAACCAAATTTGATACGCCAGTTTGTTTGCACACAACAGTGGTGTTAAGTGGTTAACATGTGATATTTATTTGTCCTCGGGCCATTGTGGAGACTAAATTTTTCAGAAATGTTGATCGTAATATCAGAGTGATATCAGAATCACGTATCCGACTGAAATTTTCTTTACACTCTGTGGTTGTGTAAAGTTTACACCGCATATTAATTTTAGTTCTAGAGCCTTGGAGAAGCTTGACTTTTTCTAAAGTCTATAAATGTAGTAGGAATCAAATGTGAGATGCTAGTTGAGCGCGTTTGCTTACACTCAACAGTGGTGTACAGTAGTTTGCAACTGATGTTTATTTGTTCTCGGGTTATTATGGAGACTCAATTTTTTCATAAATCTTTATCGTAATATCTGAGTAATATTAGAATTACGAATCTGACTAAAGTCTTCTTTGCACTCTGTGGTTGTGTAAGGTTTACACTGCATATTAACTTTAGTTCTAGAGCCTTGCGGAAGCCTAAATTTTTTGCAAAATGTTCTACGTAAAATCAAAATTGGGAATCTGACTGTTAGTTTTCTCTACACCTAGTAGTTGTGTAAAGTTTGCACTATTCATTTGTTGTTAATATATAGTTTATACTACAAATTTATTTTACTTCCAAATCTAAGCGTTAGTGTTCCTTACACTTGATATTTGCGTAAAGTTTTTGAGTTTTTGCTGAAAAACTTTGTTTTTTAATTTACCAACATCCCACCTTTTCCATTTTCTTAAAGGTTTAAAATATTTTATAATTCTCTTCATAATTTAATGGTAGGTTTAAACTTTAAGTTTCTCTTGGTTTACAACTCTCGCGTAGCAAGCTCATTTTTCAAAACTTTTCCATAGTGATCAGTCGCGTTTATTTTGGAATTGGTGGACGGCCCTTATTTTACTACTCGGCTTAAATAATCCAAGTGAGTATCTTTTAATTATTTTCTGTATCGCAAATTCAAACACCCAATTTTCAATTTAAAAATCATAAAAATTATTTCATAATTTTTATGTAAGATGACTGGCTGGTTGAGAGCTCTTTGTTGTTGTTTTCATTGTTCATTGTGCTCGTAGGAGCCAGAAAAGAAATAGTTTTTCGCCATAGGTATTCTCTGGCGAAAACAAGTTAACATTACTTACATACCAACTCACTTATTTCGCGTTATTTTTTGCATTTATTGACAATTCCTTTCCTAAAATTGCTCATTTAATAATTCTTTGCTTTATTGTATGGTATTTGTTGTAACATGTCTCGTCCATGTAATTCAGCCAATAAATTATTATTATTATTATAATCTTTTCGCGTTAATTATTATTTTGGTCCAAAATAGGTCAACTGACCTAGGGCAAAATTCTGGGGCGACTTAATTACTACTGGGTTAGGTTTTTAGGGCATAGCTGCCAATAACTCCGCAGGTACGGACGAATTTAGGTCCGAGGAGTTTGAGACCGTAGTTATTGAGGGTCGTGTGGTTGAGTCCGGCGTTTCGCCCTAGCAACTTGACCGGCGCTAAGTGTTGCCAGGTACTTAAGTAAGTCCCGTAGGTACGTTATATGTCGTTTCCAAGTTTATTCAAATGTGGGACGACCTCTATAACTTACAGGACTGCTCAGAATGGAACATATATTTACTATAGCTAGTAAAAAATAGTAAACTTTATACTTCCGACAATCAAGTTACTGATTCCGTTGTGAAACCATATTTTGAATCAAACCTCTGTTGTAGACAACAGTAGACAGCAATAATCTAAAGTATGTTTGTTTATTTTCGAATTGCAAATTGCGGAGTAAGTTAAGAATATGGTACCTACTTTCAGAATACTAAGAAATAAACTTCAGGAGAGCGGATTTTTTAGCTCAGTACTTAAAGAAAGCGCGGAAAAGAATATTCATCCATCTATGATCAATATTACAAAAGCTATGGGTTTCGTTAATTAGCCTCTTCTCGACCCAAGCAAGCATCTTATCGACCTAAGTATTTGAAGATTCAAACAGCTGATTGCAGAATCACATGTAGATACCAAATTTACGTCGACCTAAGCATCTATACATCGACCTAAGCATCTATACATCGATCTCTGAGCATCTTTACATCGACCTAAGCGGGAGCGACCTTGACCTAAGCAGCTTAAAACACCTCTTCAGATATACTACGCCTAAGCCTAAGTATAATAGAAGCAAAAACTTAGATTTTCCTATACCTTATCAAGTAAAACCGAAAAAAACACGCAAAAAAATATGAAAATTTTTTTAGTATTTTAAAATTTCGAACAGCTTTCCTGACCTTTTTTCTCGCTCATTGCTATGCTTCCTTCAGCCCATATTATTTATTTCTGACAAATGTGTAAGTCCTTGGATCGAGCCGTTTAATCGTCCCACCTAACACTCAAATTGAGAGTTGCCTGCAACTTTGCAAGTATGGCTCAGATTTTCACCAAATTTTTTCTCCGCGCATCAAGTTTAGTTTTTTTCAAGTTTTTTCCAGTTTAGCAAAAAATTTTTGGCATTCCGTATTCGTTTTGCTCCTTTTCTAAAAGTAAGATATTCTTAACTTTAACCGTAAATTGCTTCTGCTGTGTAGTCATTATTGTGGCATGTTACTGTATGTGTTTACTGACTTATGTACTGAAATCACGCTAATTAAAAGTAGTGTACTAGCAGAGAAAAATGCTCCGATGCTCCGATGGAACAAAAAAGATAAATATACTTGGAATTGTGGATTATTAAGGATGTAAAAGGAGGGGACTAGGAAAAATCGACTCAAAGTCGAAAAATCTGCTAAAAATCACACTTTCTCTAAGCAACGTAAAAAATCGAAGTATATTCTGCGGCCTCTAAAAAAGTGTCTTTTTAAAATAATGTTCAAAGTTTCAGATAAGAGCCCACGTTATGTTGCTTATTACATCTTGATAAGTAGCGGGTGAATTCTTATAAGATTCTTAGAAATCTTATTTTTCTTCCTCCGGATGCTTATGTTGTTGCAAGATTTTATAAGAAAACGTTACTGCTTGCAAGCAGTCTTACAATACATAAAATTCTTATAAGATGGCATATACTATCTTACATTCTTGCCAGCCTTTGCTTTTTGCTTACACGCACAGTCATAAGCAGGACAAGAATTAAAGACAAGCAGGATTGTAGGACATCGTAAGCAAAAAGCCGTCTTGTAAGAAAGTTACGTCTGCGTATTACAGACAAGCATGAGCAGAAGCAAATTTTGTTCTTGTATGCCTTATTGCAAGATGACTTGCATGATTGCTTAAGTGTGCTTGTGACATGACAAGCAAGACACGATTCATTTATAAGATAATACAAGCTGTCTTATAAGATACATATATGTACCTACCTAGGCACGTCATGCTGTAAAAACGGTAATATTATCAGTATAATGAAAGTGACTGAAAAGATGAAAAAATGACAAAAAAATTGAAGATGATTGAAAATATCTTTTCGCAAAAGAGCATAAAAATGTGAATCAACTTTAATCTACAAGTCATTAGTCATTGTAATACTTTTTTAGGGAAGAAGCTCGATTACTGAGCGAAACAGGCCGGCTGACTTACCAGGCCGGCCTTGCTAACCTGGGTGTGGGGTTTGGTGTAGGTATGCACCTCAGAAGGCCAAATACCCAACACGAAAGTGTAACTACTCAACAGTTCTCCAAAAATTGATTTTTTAAATATTTTTCTTGTTGCTTACAAGCATGAATAAGCAAACTTATAGGTCATAGTATGCATTATCGCAAGACAACTTTTTTGCTTGTTTCTGCTTGCAAGCACTGACAAGCAGAAGAGCGAGATAAGTTTTAAATATTTCTACGGATTTACAGTGACGTTTTATCAGACTGACCAGAAATGATTTGGAATGAAGTCAAATTCTTGTAGGTACAGAGTCTGATTACTTTAACTTTATGGTTTTCTCTTGCATTCAATTAATCCGCATGCGTAAGGCCACAAAAATGGTTAAACGGTAATTTAATAAAATTGAATTAAAATTAAGTCAATTAAATAAAATGAGTCTATTGTAATTTTCACAAGCGTACTACTTACTGCTAAGCAACTCCAGTGATGCAGAAAATATTGCTAAAGCAAGTGGTGCACCTGCCAGTCTCCTCATAAGGTTATTTAATGTGTATTATTCATCCTCCTCGGCTTTTTTCAAGGAAGGCTATAATTGTATACATAAATACGCTGAGCCAATCGTGCTTATAAGTCATGAAAACAGGCCAAAATTCTTACAAAAATAATTAAACGCTTATAGTTTTATTCAGCAATCCAAAGTCTTGTAAGACGTTGAAAGTCTTAGCCAACCTTTAGCTATCGGAAATTTTCGAAAAGTTTATAAGGACTAAATAAAATGTGCTGGGTTGCTGCCGTTTTTGGTCCCAAATTTGCATTTTCACGTCAGAAATAGCTTTTTATGAATACACCCAATAATCGTGGTGGTGATCATTCCTGGGCGTGGGGGGTTTGGGGGCATGCACCAT
Source organism: Mermis nigrescens (assembly GCA_036768485.1). Lineage (NCBI taxonomy): Eukaryota > Metazoa > Nematoda > Enoplea > Mermithida > Mermithidae > Mermis > Mermis nigrescens. Next base: position 10,145,921 of record JAVLUZ010000145.1, on the reverse strand, counting down.
AAGTGGGCAGCTCAAAAGTTCTGGGGAATTCAAAATTTTTTGAGAGTCGAATATTGGCCTAAAAATGATGCCGTGATGAAATACACCATTTTTGAACGTTTCTCGTCGAGCTATATCGATTGGCATCAAAAAATCCAAAAACATAAAATTTTCCAAAAATGAACTGTGGGGTATTGTTGGGCTTACCTGGGCGCGGGGGGTTTGGGGTTTGCATCCCCCAGAAGGCAAGTACCCAACAAGAAATGGCAAATACCCAACAATCCCCCCAGAATTTCAGTTTTTGGAATTTTTTTGCTTTTTTCGAGTTTTTTTATGCCAATCGATAGAGCTCGACGAGAGTCGTTCAAAAATGGTGTTCTTTTCGCCATAGCACCATTTTTAAGGCCAATATTTGACTTTAAAAAAATTTTGCACCCCCAGACCTTTGGAGCCGCCCACCTATGTTGTTGATTATTTCCATTTTCTTGTTATGCATTTGGCCATCTGGGGATGCTTACCCCCAAGCCCGCCCACATGTGGTATGCTCCCCCAGAAAGCAAAATGCCTAACATGAAAATACCGCCAAAATTTCAATTTTTGAATTTTTTGCTTTTTTCATGATTTTTTGATGCCAATGGTTGACGAGGAATGTCCAAAATGGTGTTTACTTAGCCATAGTACCATTTTTGAAGCCAATATTTGACTTTAAAAAATTTTGCACCCCCAGAACTTTGAAGCCGCCAACCTACAGTCGTGCTGATGCTGCTTTTGGTCATATGTCTGAAATGAAGAAATTCAGCCTATGGTTTTTATTTCCAAAAAAAACAAAATACAAATCGAGATATATTGTAGGTATATTACAATAAAATTCAAAAAAAAAATTTGACATATAAGCCCAAATTGTTTTTTGTAAGTATGCTGCCAAGATAGAAATTCTTGTAAGATTCGGATAAGCAAGGTCTTACAAGCATTTCAATAAGATTCAAAATTTCTTGTAAGTTTACTTGTAAGAATTACGTTTTCCTGTAAGTTGGCAAGTAAGCACATGACAAGCAAAAGGTACAGATCTTGCAAGAAAACTAACAAGCATTTCTATAAGATCTTATTCGTAAGCATTGCAAGCACACATAACGTGGGAGTTTATAAACGAAATCTGTAATGTTATTTTTATAAAATTGCTGGCAAGTAGCAACGCTGATTAGCTTCGTATCCTGATTGATAGAAAACTAAGTGGCATTGTATTTAAAGTTGGTTTATTTTGTTTTGAGCATTAAAGCAAGCAAAGCAGGGGCCGATTGATTAGTGCACACAATCGAAGGGTATGCTAGTGTACCTACATTTAGTCTGTTTCAAGTCAACTTATGCGATTCCTACTGTTTTAAACCATTCATTCAATTGGCTTAGAAAGACTGTTAGTTTGCTCAACATCATTTCCCATAGCTACTGCGTAGCTAATGTGCTGCTTTTTCAATCATTTTATGGTTACATATTTATTTTAATCTGTTGGCCGCAGACTACGATTTTTTGCGTTGCTTAGAGAAAGTGTGATTTTCAGCAGATTTTGCGACTTTAAGTCGATTTTTCCTAGTCGCCTCCTTTTACATCCTTAATAATCCACAATTCCAAGTATATTCGTCTTTTTTGTTCCATCGGAGCATTTTTCTTTGCTAGTTTTGAAACTATTTCCGACGAAAAGCTGACAGATTACGATAATAGCATTATCTGATACATAATTATCGTTACCCTTGGCTTAACGCCCCTGTTAAACCCGATTTGACTTCAAAAAATGATGAAAATGATAAAAATGTACTGAATTGTGCCTTATTTAATGCTAGAAGTCTAGTGAACAAATTACCTGAACTTCATGCTTTACTCATTTCTGAAACCTACGATATCATTTTTGTAACAGAATCTTGGTTAAATGATACAATTTCTGATGGTCTTCTTTGTACTTCTTCTGTTTATTCCATTTATAGATGTGACAGGCTGGATTATAGAGGTGGTGGGGTAGCTATATTGTATAAAAATGCACTGAAAATTTGTAATATTACTCTTAAGGAACCATTTGATTGCCCTGAAACTCTTATTTGTGAACTTCACTCCAATGATGAATATGTGCGGTTTATACTTTGCTATAGGCCACCAAAATATGATATTCAATATGCTCAAAAATTGTGTCTTTTTCTTGAAAAGTACATTGAAAACACGAAAAAATGCATAATACTAGGCGATTTTAACCTACCTGACCTAAACTTTGCCTCTCATTCTGCATACAGGAACCCAGTTACACAAATATTTTATGAATGTTTTGTAAACCTAGGTCTCAATTTAATGACAAACGAACCAAACCGAAATCTAAATATTTTAGATCTTATTTTGAGTACATCTCGTGAACTCCTTTTTAATGTTTCTGTTAACGAACCTTTTGCTAGTAGTGATCATGAAATAATTTCGTTTAATTTGCCATTTAATAGCAATGAGGATGAAAATCTAATAACGCTTGATTTCAAAAAGGCAAATTATCAAGCAATTGAAGCTTTCTTGGCATCTGTTGAATGGGAAAAAATTTTTTCGTCTTGTGTAAGTGTTAATGATTTCTACGAGGCTTTTTTGTCCATTCTCAACACAGCTATTTCCGAATTCGTTCCACTGAAAAAGAAAATGCGCAGAAATCTTCTGCCAAATTCTGTACGAAAAATGCAGGCTACAAAGCGTAAACTTTGGAAAAAATACAAAATTAATAGGGATGCTAAAACGTTAGAGAAATGTAAGAAATTGACCAAAAATATAAAAACTTTGATGAATGAACATCTTGCAAATGAGGAAGGAAAGTTACTAAAGTCGAATAATTTAAAAAACTTTTTCTCTTTTGTAAATGATCGATTAAATAATAAAAAGAAAATTCCATTGTTGAAAAGCAACGGCATCACTATTGTGGATGATTTAGACAAAGCAAATGCTTTTAATACAAATTTTGCCAACAATTTTGTAAATGACAATAATGTTTTACCTGTATTTCCTGATAAAATTAACCGTAATCATAGTGTTTCTTGCAAATTTGACTTATTTACAATTTTGGATGCTCTAAATCGACTAAAACCTTCATTGTCACTTGGCCCTGATGGCCTGTGTGCATATTTTGTGAAAAAGCTAAAATTAGTCCTTGTTAGACCTTTGATGTCAATTTTTGAAGTTTCTTACAGGACAGGGTGCATCCCCGACCTGTGGAGGGAAGCTATTGTTGTGCCTATACCTAAGAAAGGTGACTTATCATCCATAGAAAACTATCGGCCCGTGTCCCTTTGTTGTGTTCTGTGTAAGGTCATGGAATCGATAATTAATATTAGCCTAACTACCCATTTAAATGAAAATAATTTGCTTTCTGAAAATCAGTTTGGATTTAGAAAAAATAAATCTTGTACACTGCAACTTTTAAAGTGCAAAAATCAGTGGTCCAAAAATCTTGATGAAAATTGCCCAATCGATATTGTTTATATCGATTTTTGTAAAGCTTTTGATACAGTTTCGCATGAAAAACTGCTTATAAAATTAGCTGCCTATGGCATAAGTGGTTTTTGCCTAAATTGGTTAAAATGCTTTTTGAGTAATAGATCCCAAAGGGTTAAAGTTGGAGATTCATTGTCTCTTCCGCTCCCTGTTTCCAGTGGGGTGCCACAGGGTAGCGTTTTAGGCCCTACCCTTTTTTTGTTATTCATAAATGATTTATGTGATTTTCAAAGTACCAGCTCAATTTCGCTATTTGCTGATGATGTTAAAATATCTAATTCAGCTTCCAATTTTTTGGACTTGCAAAATGATCTAATGCATATTAAGAGGTGGGCTGATATCTGGCAGCTTAAGATCTCACTCAGCAAATGTTTTGTTTTGCATTTAGGAAAATCTAATCCCAAGCACTCTTACGGTATAGATAATTTTGAAATCCCACATGATATATCGGAGGTGAAGGATCTTGGTGTCTTAATAAGTAAAGATTTATCTTCTAGAACTCATTGTACAAACATTGTAAAAAAAGGCATGAGAATTGCAAACTTGATTTTACGGAGTTTTGTTTCAAGAGATAAAACTTTGTTAGTAAAAGCCTTTACAACCTATGTCCGACCAATTTTGGAATATGGTTCGTCTGTTTGGAATCCTTATCTGTTATGTGACATAAATAATGTTGAAAATGTCCAAAGAAAATTTACCAAACGAATTTTTTCTGATAAAACTATCTCCTACGATGCCCGATTAAAGGAATTGGGCTTGGAGAGACTCGAATTACGTAGAATGCAAAGTGATTTATCAATGACACGCTCTATAATCAAGGATAATTTGTTACCTGTTGAAGACTTCTTCACATTTAATGTAAACTCAAATCGTGCTGTAAATTCTTGCAAACTTTACGTTAACCGTGTAAACAAAAATGTTAGAAAATTTGAATTTTGCAATCGTGTGATTTCTGTCTGGAATTATTTGCCTGATGATATCATCTGCTCAGCTAATTCGAACATTTTTACGATGAAATTGAAACAATTTGATTTATCCATTTTTCTCAAGGGGCGTATCTAAGCGCAGTTATAATTCATTGCCTGTACGTACCCGCGTGTCTTACATTTACATTACACTACTTTCTTTAATCACTTTATTCGTTTTTTTTACAATTAAATACGTGTGTTTGCAATATGTACATGAATTTCAATTATGCATTTATATGACATTTGTCTTTTTCCTTATTATTTGTATTGTAATGTGTACGTATATTTTAAATTTGTACGTGTATTTTGTAGACCGAATAAATCTTTCTTTCTTCTTTCTTTCTTTCTTATTGTTGATTAAAAGTCTTAAAATTTATGCACGAGGTTATGTGAAATAGACTGTAATTACCAATAGCAATTATTGTGACATGTCAGCGAACTGCCGATGAGTATTGCCCAAACTCACGAGCGCTGCTCATACACACATAGGGACAGTGTGGCGAAACACTCACAATCATACGTGGGCAGCAAGAAAATTCTGGGGGAGGGGGTGCAAGATTTTTTTGAAGGTCGAAAAATGGCCTTAAAAATGGTGGTATGGCGATAAAAACACAATTTTTCGACGTTTCTCATCAAGCACTATCCATTGGCATCAAAAAATTGCGAAAAAAACGAAAAAAATTTTCAAAAATTGAATTCTGGGGGGTATTTTGATTTCTGGGGGTATTTTGGTTTCTGGGGGTGCATACCCCCTCCCCCCAAACCCCCCCCCCACGCTCAGGTGTGCTCACAAAGATCTACGGATATTTAGTCGAATTCTTTAGGACTCTACCACAAATATGAGAAGTCGCTCAAGCAAAAGTAAGTTTGTGGGCTTTCGCAAATAATTTAAAGAGTAAATTACTGTATGGCGTCGACAATGGACGTTATCAATTCCATCTTTTTCTCTCCACTTTTTTAGTCTGTTCACATTGCAGGCCCGTATCCAGGGTTGGGATAACGGGGCACGTGCTTTTCTTCTCGAAATGAAATATGAGAAGGATTTTTTCTTTTACTCTACCCCCTTTGCTTTATTTAGCCAAAAATTTTGGCATTTGTGCAGGGCCGTGCTTAGAGATTTAGCGGCCCTGGGCGAAACTTATTTTGGCGGCCCCCATAATTTTTAAAACTGGTATTATAGGCATCATAATTATCACTTATGTATATTCTTTACATATGTACTTATATTATCGCAGTTAGCATCTTACTGTAAATTTATCAACGAAATATATTATTTTTAGTAGTTAATAGTGATCGACCGGGGCGACTTTTTTGGCCGGGGCCGGGGCGGTACCGGGGCTGGAAAAAATCCCCGGCCCCGGCCCGGGGCCGGGGCCGGGGCCGGGGCTGGCCGGGGTCAGACAAGGAAAATATTATTGCATGACACATACTTGGGGTGGGCATAGGAAAAGAAATAATGAGCGACTGCTCCATTCAGTAGTAAATGGCTAGCGCAAAGTTAGGTGCGCCTCTTCATATCAAGTTTTATTACTATTTATGTCACAAGAAACAAATTTAGTTCAGTGTTTCATTGTCTGAATCATCAATAAAGTCATGTCGCTACTATTAGCACACTCTATATCATTTGAATCTTCGCTACTGTTACTGCTGCTGTAGCGATTGGATGCAATAGGTATTGGATGTAATAAATGAGACATCACACATTCCCATAAGGGGGAGGGTATAACCCCCTCAGGGTCCAAGACACAAGTCACCGTCAGACGATTTTTGGTGAAAACCTTTTGAATTTTTTGAACTTAATTTTTTAGTATGGCAAAAGTGTACCTATCTATTAGAATTTCACGAAGTGGTACATTATTTTAGAATGTGAGCTAGAGTAAATTGAGAAACTATCACAATAAAACATGCATGTAATCGCTTAAAATTTTATGAGGGTCCCTCAGTATACATGTAACGGCTGGAAATCTAGGATAGGGGTCCCTCGCCATTTTTAGAAGGAGGGGGTTAGCGACTAAATCAAAAATGGTAAAAACACATAAAAATAGCAAAAAATCGCAGGTTTTTGCCAAAAAATGGGGGAGGGTGATTAAATATTTTCTGACTTTCAAGGAAGTTCGGGGCTTCAAAGCGTCGATGGGGGGTGGCCCAAACCCCTGTAACTTGTATATTTCTCGGCCATTTTCAGGGGAAGGGGGGTACGCGGCTCCATTTTTGCAGCCGCTTACCCCCTGAAAATCTTTAAAATGGTAGAATTTGCAATAAGGAATTCTACACCTTTTTACAGTTTTCTCCAAAAATCTTTGTACATGTACAAAGATGGTCCTGAAACGTCTTTGTACATCAGCAAAAATCTTCGCCAAATACAAAAAAATTGTGGTTCTAAATGTGATAATTCGGCCTGAATTTAGTTGATAATATTAGTTTGGCGCGAAGTGCCGAAATTTTTATGAGCTTTTGATGGAATTCACACATAAAACTCGACTGAGAAAGCTAAAACAACTTGTACTACAAAATCAGAAATATTACAAAAATTGTAATATGCGAATTAAATCTTGTAATAAGCAACACTGCGCTTAGAATGGAAAAATGGAAAAATGTCAAATATTCAGAAACCCAAAAATTAGCCAAATACACTACTAAAGGCCGAATATGTTCTACCACATCGAAATCGTTACTGTACCATATTAAAGTAGGTATACAAAAATTTGCATGTACAAAACTGTTTTTTTTGTATCCACCAAAGATTTTTCCCGATGTACAAAGACTTTTCAGGACAATCTTTGTACATGTACAAAGATTTTTAAGAAGATAAAAACTGTAAAAAGGTGGTAAATTCGAAAAAATTTTCGGCGCTTTGCTCCGATTTGAAAACTTGTCTGTCCTATATATCTTTAAAAGGGCAAAATTTGTACAGTCGAACTTCGATAATGCGTACACGGGATAATGCGTTTTCTCGCATAATGAGTACAGTATTGCTAGGTCCGGACCGAAAGGCCATGTAAAACATAAGGCAATAGCATGGGATAATGCGTACTCGGTTAATGCGTAATGCGTACAGCCGATTTCATCCATGGGCCCATGCCTGCATGTTAAACTACCCGGCTTAATGCATACAACATGTATTTTTTCACCTCAGATAATGCGATCAGCTCGAAATGTTTGCGTCTCTCTGCTATCTTTGATGTGCATCATTTTAAATTTTGATACATTTTCTTTTTCTACTAAAGTTCCTTGTTTATACGAGTACTTTGGTCAAATTGACTTATGTGTTGTGCGAGCCTGTTTTCTCAAATGTGTATAATTTTTAGTCCGGATCTTTAGCTTTCTTTGAAAAGCTTAGAATTCTAAAGTTTTAGGGGAATTAAGCCTTAAACGAATTGTTATTTTTGATTGGTCATGGCGTTTTCAAAAAAGGAAGTTTCTCTGGGGACAAATTTAAAAATGTTGACAAATCACCGCAAATTCTGTGGTTATGCGAAAACTTTAGGCACATCGAGATGAGTGTTGCGCCTATTTGTTTTTAAAATGTGCATAATATTTAGTTTCGTGACCTGGACGATCTAGGAGAAACAGAAACGGTTCCGACTTCCGAGCTATCAGGATTTAAAACTGAGTATATCGAACATATGAATTTAATGGCACAGGACAATTGTGACACAAAGTTGTTCAGCGAAATAAATGATATCGAAAATTTTTGTGACTTTAAGCGTGAAAATATGTTAAAGCAGACTTGTATTGCTATATTTTTCCTAAAAAAATGATTTTATCGCATAATAGTGTATTCCTTGTTAAAAATCCGGGGTATTCGGATAATGCGTGCACTCGGATAATGCATACAGAAGGGCTTGGTCCCTTGGGTGTACGCATTAAGCAAGTTCGACTGTATTTAGAATGGAAAAATGTCAAATTTTTAGGCGCTTTGCGCCGTTTTGAGACAATTTTAGTAATTTTTGGCGTTAGAAACCCAGAAATTAGCTAAAATATACAATCAAAAGTCAGAAGACCCTGTTTTACCACACTAAAATCGCTACTGTACCATAATATAGTAAGCAAAAATGTTTGAAAATATATTTATATAATATAGCTACAAAAAATTTGTTAGCTCATACAAAGACCTTTTCGGAGATCTTTGTACAAGCACAAGAGGCTCTGTACAACAAAATAGAGTCGGCTAATAATAGTCCACCACTTAATTTTCTGGTCCTCCAATTTGGGATTTCATCCCCCTCAACATTGGACCTTAGGAAACTATTTGAGACATATTAAGTTTATCGGATCGGACGCAATTCTGTAGCATAGTTTACATTCGCCTATAATTAACCTCCATCCTAATAACTATTACAAAGGAAACGCATTTTAAAGCCCGTGGTTCCCATTCAATTGAATGTAAAAGTGTTTTTTGTAAAAATAGTTTGTCGAAAACGCACAATTTCCAACTAGAAATAGAACGTATTTGTCAACTCTAAATCTTTTAGCCATGGGTATGAATGAATGAGTTAAAAGTAGCATTTAGTTTAAATAAGTTAAGTGGAGGAATCAAAAACATGCAAAACATTTTCCTGAACATTTTTTCAGTAGAGGATTAAGTAAGTATACATATGGTCTAATCAGTACAGTTCTCAAAATTAATACTTGCTCATTGATAAATAAGTGCCAGTATCACAGCCTGTATCAAAATACGAATTACACTAAATTTGTTCCCCGGCCCCGGCCATTTTTTGACCTTGCCCCGGCCGGGGCCGGGATGCTCAAAAATGGCCGGGGATGGCCGAGGCCGGGGCCCCGGTCGATCACTAGTAGGTATCGTATGTTTTTTCTCAAATAATTTACCTATTTCGTGAATGATGACGTGCTTTATTACAAAATAACTTGCCTAGCTTTCTGAACGGCAAACTGGTCAATCAATTGCAAAAAATCTAACGAAGATGATAAATCCTTTTCAATTGAAATAATCGCTAGTGCACTTAGACGAGAATCAGTCATAGTTGACCGCAAATATGTCTTTATTAATTTCAGTTCCGAGAAGAAACGTTCTGCTGAGGCCACAGCAATAGGTATTGTAAGTAAAAGTCTGAAATCAATTATAAGGTTCGGGAAAACATCCTGGAAGTCATTTGATAGATATTCAAGAGTAGCTAGTGGCGAAGTTAATTCATTTGGACTTGATCGAGCAAGAACTTTTAGCTCAGTGTACATGTCTGGTCCATGTGCATGACTTGAGCGATTCATCATCTTCCCATGTTTTTAAAGCTGGTATTCGTGGGTAGTGCTCAATGAGAAACCTTGAAAACGGTATTTTTAAGACCATTTTTCGACCTCTAAAAAACCTTGCACCTACCCTCTCGGGATTTTGTTGCTGCCCACATATGCTGCAGGGGTCTTAGGTGGCGCGGTCAAGCGTTCTCTGCGGGGTCCGGGACAGAGTCCCTACAAATTTTGTAAAAAAGCATTTTAATGTCAAATAATAACGTTAAAATTTTCGCAAAAACGGCCGAATTTCGGCCCTGAATGGAGCCCAAAAACACTCAAAATTGATGAACTCTTACATCTCACAAAACTTCTGAGCTGAAATGCGTTTTTCGACCTCTGCTAATTACATAGCGCAGCAACGGGTCGCTGCCAATAAGATATAGAAAAATGTATAAATTGAAGTTTTTGTTCTTACCCTTTTCAGGCCCATTTGTGACCTTCTTATTAAGAAGATGCAGTTCAGAAAACAGGAAATGCACAAAAACATAAGAAAATTTGGCCATTTCTTCCATTTAAAATAGGATTGTGTCCTTGTAAAGAAAGACAAAAGCAAAGAATAGACAAACTGGTACACAATCATTTTCGCACTTTTAGTTTTATGCTCAACAAGCATGCGCACTTTCATTCAATGAACAAATAGTGCATTAAATTACTAGTGATGTGACGTGCTAGATTATTTCAGCTGATTCAAGCTTTTAAATTCATTTGATCTATGGCTCGGTGCAAAGCGCCGGAAAATTTTGACATTTTAGCCTTTTCGAACTCAATTTTCTGGACACACATTATTGCAACAGAAAAATCAACAATATGTCTGAAAAATGAATGCAAGTATAGCTCAGTCAGCGTTCTCTTAAAAATGCAAGTAAAGATTTTTAACTGACTGGGTTTGCATTAGAACGTCGAAAAATCGATCCTTTTGAACGTATGTATCGAATTATTGTAAGAGGGCCGCCAAAAAATGTATTCTATACGGCATGCACTACAACTTTTTTAGCGGCCCATAATTTTAGCGGCCCTGTGCGGCCGCACAGTTCGCACCCCTAGGCACGGCTATGACTTCTGAGCTGAAATGCGTTTTTCGACCTCTGCTAATTACATAGCGCAGCAACGGGTCGCTGCCAATAAGATATAGAAAAATGTATAAATTGAAGTTTTTGTTCTTACCCTTTTCAGGTCCATTTGTGACCTTCTTATTAAGAAGATGCAGTTCAGAAAACAGGAAATGCACAAAAACATAAGAAAATTTGGCCATTTCTTCCATTTAAAATAGGATTGTGTCCTTGTAAAGAAAGACAAAAAAGCAAAGAATAGACAAACTGGTACACAATCATTTTCGCACTTTTAGTTTTATGCTCAACAAGCATGCGCACTTTCATTCAATGAACAAATAGTGCATTAAATTACTAGTGATGTGACGTGCTAGATTATTTCAGCTGATTCAAGCTTTTAAATTCATTTGATCTATGGCTCGGTGCAAAGCGCCGGAAAATTTTGACATTTTAGCCTTTTCGAACTCAATTTTCTGGGCACACATTATTGCAACAGAAAAATCAACAATATGTCTGAAAAATGAATGCAAGTATAGCTCAGTCAGCGTTCTCTTAAAAATGCAAGTAAAGATTTTTAACTGACTGGGTTTGCATTAGAACGTCGAAAAATCGATCCTTTTGAACGTATGTATCGAATTATTGTAAGAGGGCCGCCAAAAAATGAATTCTATACAGCATGCACTACAACTTTTTTAGCGGCCCATAATTTTAGCGGCCCTGTGCGGCCGCACAGTTCGCACCCCCTAGGCACGGCTATGCATTTGTGAACAATTTTTTCAATGCAAAAATGCTATTCATACAGGTAAAATTTAAGAATTTTCCGGCGAGAATTAATTTGATTTTACACCTACTGTTATTGATGTTTAGGCCGCACCGTGCCGATTGCAGCACTTTTATCGACAACTTCTCTAGAACTTAACTGTAATTGAAAATCCTTATGTTCTGCATGGATTGAGATGATTTTTGTAACGCGAAAATGCTTTGCCGATTGCAGCACTTTTATCGACAACTTACTCTAAAACTTTATTATAGAGATGAAAATTCGGGACCCGACAACCCGACTCAGGCAGGACCTTTTGAACAATTTCCCCGCCACCGTTTTCATCCGATTCATAATAGCTTCAGTAACGAAACTTTACATACAAGTAGCTTATTGCTTCTTGTCTTTAAATCTGCAAAATAATTGAGTTTTGAATAAATAATTTTCTTAAATTCATACCTGAAATTTGATTACTGTATCTTTATTTGCGTCTCTCAAAAAAACGGTGGCGGGGAAATTGTTCAAAAGGTCTCCGACTCAAATCGAAAACTCGACCCGGGGTTCGGGGTCGGGTCGGAGAAACGCAGAACACCTCGGGTCACGGGTTGAGGTATGCAGGTTGAGATTATAATAATAATATTTATTAGCCAATTACTTCCGTAGAAAATGCAATAAAAAATTATATGAACAACAAAACAACAAAAAGCATTTATTGCAACGTCCAGGAAAAAGCACAAATACAAAAAAGGATGTAACTTGATAAAAAAAGATGACGATATTTTAAATGACACACATGACAACATACGAGTATATACGACTATAACGTTATCAATAGGGACATGCAGTCACGAAGGTGACAGCTTACGCACGCCCCTTTAAAACAATAGACAGATCGATAGTATTGAGTTTGCGTTTAAAAATTTCCAGGCTAGGTGAATTTACAACATCATTTGGAAGTGAATTCCACAGATTTACATATCTTTAACTGAAATCATACTCGAGAATATTGGAACGAGCCACAGGAACAATAAGCTTAAAATTATTGTTGGAGCGAGTACTATTGTCATTGAAAACGAAAAAATCGTCATGAAGAATATGAGACTGTCCAATAATAATTTGAAAATACAAACACAAAGCAAAACGAATATGGCGTAATTCGAGGCGTTCTAAAGACAGTTTAATTAAGCGGTCGTTATAAAAAATTCGCTCTTAAAGTCAAAAATATTTCGCGTAAACTTGCGCTGAACTCTTTCGATACGATCAATATCTCGAATACGATAAGGATTCCAAATGGAAGAGCAGTATTCAAGTAATGGACGAACATATATCTTAAATGCACGAGATAAAATTTCATTATCACGAGAAAAGAATAACTTCAGTATCAAATTAGAGCATTGAGAAGCTTTTTCATTATTTCGTGATAATGCTGTTGAAATTTCAAAATTTGAGAGATTAGAATACCTAAGTCACGGACACAGTCGGAATCAGAAGGCAAAGGTTGATTTCCAATGAAATATTGATGTTTTGGATTTTTATAACCCATGTATAAAATTAAGCATTTGTTGATAGATATCTGAAGCTGCCATTCACGCGACCACATATAAAGCTTATTTAGATCATTTTGAAGTACAGCATTACAAGTGGACAAATTATATAATTTGACATCATCGGCAAATAAACGTGCACGACCATTGATATTATCGCATAAATCATTTATATAAATTAGGAAAAGGGTTGGCCCTATCACGCTCCTTTTCGGGACACCGCTGGAGACATTCAGGCTATCTGAAAAAAAGCCAGTTAAAAAGGAAACCATGCAAAAAAGGAAACCATGCAAGCCATATGCAGACAGTTTATGAAGTAATTTAGTATGGGAGATGGAATCAAAAGCTTTTTTTAAAATCGACAAAAGTTACACCAATTGTAGTTTTTTATCGATACATTTTGCCCATTCGTTTTTACATTTTAGCAATTGTGTTTCACATGATCGACCTTTTAGAAAACCAAATTGAAGAGGAGAAAGCAAATTGTTTTTATTCAAGTACTCAATAATCTTATTATTAACGATTTTTTCCATAATTTTAGAGCAACACAAAGAAATCGGACAATAATTTTCAACACAAGCAGAATCACCTTTATTTTTGAAAACAGGGATTACATTTGCTTGACGCCACAATGTTGGGACTAAACCTGATCGAAAAGATGTTTCAAAAATAGAAGCAAGAGGAGAGGAGAGCAAATAAGCTAGTTTTTTGATAAAATAAGCGCAGAGGCCGTCAGGGCCTAATGCAATATTTGGTTTAGATTCGCAGACAGCTCTGTAAACAGTATATATATATATCAAATTTGATAGTCGATAAGGATGAAAATGTACGAGCCTGAAAAAGAGGAAGAGTTTTATCATCAAGAGTGAAAACAGAAGCAAAACACGAGTTAAAACGATCAGCTTTTTCACGATCGTTCTCTAATTCAAGGCTGTTACTAAGAGTCAAAGGAAATGAATTTTTATCAATTCTTAAGCGAGAATTAACAAAATTGTAAAAGTTTCGGATGTTGCCTGATTTTAAAATTTTTAGTTCTTCATTTGCGAAAAAAATTTTGGTTTCTCTTTTTATAGATTTACAGAAACTAGAATAGATAATCCGATTAGCTTGTAGTATTTCTTCCATAATCTTCGTTTTTTGAATATAACTTACAAATATTTTTAGGAAGGGCTTTCTTACAATTTTTTTGTACTCAAAGTCGGTCGTTCCCCTTATTTCCCTTATGACTGAGATTTTTCACCTCCCCAATTTTCGGCTTGGACTTACGTTTTTGTTTTTTAGGCCATTGCTTTTTTTGCAATTTTTGTGCTAAAATTGAAGGTTATTTACCCATATTCTTAAACCCCATTAAAATAGCTGAGTAAACGTTGTAAATTTTGAGCTGTTATGTACATAATTACTATTACTTACAATGTACCTATGATTTTTATTATCAAACAGTCGATAGTGTAAATAGATAATTATAATAAATTACGACTAAGCCTAAGAATTACTAATGAAGCATCATTCTTCCTTAAAGTTGTATATTCAAAGACCTTATTTTCATTGTTCCGATGAGCCCATACGTGGACAAAGGCCTGTCTTCCCATTGATACCAGCTGCCCAGTTTTTCGCTTGGTTGTCCTTCTACGAAGCGATTGCTTGAATGGTTGATTGGTGCTTAATGTTAAATGCTTAATTACTGTTTGTATGTCTGAGTGTTGATTATTGGTTGCTTAGTCACCCCCTGTTTGTTTGATGGATTAATTTATTTCAAAAACATTTTTATGTATTTTCCTGGATCCATCTTCCTTCTTCCAATTTGTCGACTGATTAATTGGTCTTTAAATCATTTTTGTGTGTTTTTATCATTTTCCATCAATGCGTATTAGGGATGCAACGGGTACCCGAACCCGAACCCGAATACTCGAGTACCCGAACAAAATTCAGGACCCAAACACGAACTCGAACCCGAATAAACTGAACTTGACTACCCGAACCCGAACCCGAATAAAATTATTATAACTACCCGAACCCGAACCCGAATGTTTATGGATTTTATTCGGGTCAATTCAGCTATATTTAAGCTCTAAAATCCTACAATTGTATGGCAAAGATTCGAAAATTTTCAGCTTTTTGCGCCGTTTTCAGTTTGCTCGACCCTAAAACACTGAATTTCATGTAGTTATCATGTACACATAAATGGCTATGTAATTAAGTGGCATACTTCAATCGATTCACGTGAATTTTTAATCTTTTCATTTCACAAAACGATTGCCAAATGATATCGTATAAAATGCAAAACACTGCTTCTTTGGTCGTAATTAAACTTGGTTTCTGTCAAATTAAACTTCACGAATAACAGTTTTTCGGCTGTATCTCCATGCAAGCGATTTATATTGTAGGTGTATATCAGACACAATACACAGAGCGCTACCTCTCATTTACATTAGCGTTCTTGCACACTGAGAGGAGGAAGGAAAATCACTGGAAACTTGAGTGAAACATATTGAATAATTAGGCACTAGGCATCTAATAATAATAAAAATTGTAACATCTGGCTCACATGTACACAGTGTTTTTTTGTACTCGGCAAAGATTTTTACCGATGTACAAAGACTTTTTGGGACCGTCTTTGTACATGTACAAAGATTTTTGGGAAGACAAAAATTGAAAAAAAATAAAATTCGCAAAAATTTTCGGCGCTTCACGCCGAAATGAGTAATTTTGTGTTCTATATATCTTTATAATAGAAATTGCAATTCAAAAGAAAAAATGCCGAATTTTTTGGCGCGTCGCGCCGTTTTAAGACGATTCTTAGGGATTGTTGCCTTAAAAAATCCAGAAATTAGCTAAAATACACTACCAAAAGTCGTACAACTCTTGTTTTTACCACACTAAAATCGCTACTGTACCATATTATAGTGCCCAAAAATTTGTGTGTACAAAATGTACAAAGATTTTTAGGAAGACAAAAATTGTATAAAGGTGCGAAATTCCCAAAAATTTTCTGCTCTTCACGTCGAAATGAGTAATTGTGTGTTCTATATATCTTTATAATGGCAGATATTGCATTTCAAACGGGAAAACGTCAAATTTTTCGGCGCTTCGCGCCGTTTTAAGACGATTCTTAGGGATTTTTGTCCTTAGAGACCCGAAAATTAGCTAAAATACACTAATAAAAGTCGAACAAGTTTGTTTTTACCACACTAAAATCGCTACTGTACCATATTATTGTACCCAAAAATTTATGTGTACAAAATGTACAAAGATTTTTTGGGAGTAGAAAGGTGTGAAATTCCCAAAAATTTTCGGCGCTTCGCGCCGAAATGAATAATTGTTTGTTCCAGATATCTTTAAAATGGCAGAATTTGCATTTAGAATGGAAAAAATGTGAAATTCTTCGGCGCTTCGCGCCGTTTTGAGACAAATTTTAGTAATTTTTGGCGTCCGAAACCCAGAAATGAGCTAAAATACAATACCAAAGATCGAAAACCCTGTTTTGCCACACTAAAACCGCTCGCTACTGTACCATATTATAGAACACAAAAATTTGCATGTACAAAATGTACAGACTTTTGGGGCCATCTTTCTACATGTACAAAGGGACCTTGTACAACAAAGAAACACTGCATGTACCTAAGAAATTCGCTATAAACTGGTATTCCTAAATACTTACTGAAATACCCGAACCCGAACCTGATCGGGTATTGATTTTGATACCCGAACCCGATTAAATTAAAGTGGACTACCCGAACCCGAACCCGAATAAACTTGGATGAACTACCCGAACCCGAACCCGAATACACCAAAATTCACTACCCGTTGCATCCCTAATGCGTAAGGCATTTTGCTAAATTTTCCATTGGTACTGGCTGGCAGGTCCTCCCATTGATACCGACCCGGCCCCATTAATACCGGGTTGAATGATGTACGGTTTGTCCATGTATGGAAGAGCCGTTATCGTTTTGTTTTCCTCTCACAGGACTATCCGGATTACGGAAGACAAGGCAGAAAAACTTAACATCGTGTTAGCAACTTTTCAATGAAGCATTCTTCATTAGCAAGTTCGCCGAACGTTAAGGATAAAAATCGTTTGACGCGCAATAAAACTGATCGTTATCGTTTGACGGATAAAGTTTCTGCTCTACCAGATTCTGACAATAGCTCTGCGCTTCTACCAAAGAATTCGGCAGTTTTTACTTGCAAAAAAGAGGCGAAACAGCAAAATCACGGGAATCGTAAGCTGAATGCTCACATAGAACATAAAACTAACCAAAATAGGACGTTATTGAGTGCTGAACGTGAACTCATTATGCTGGACAAGGCTTGTACAGAATTGACAGATGAAAGTACAAATGATTCCTTACGCAATGCACGGTCGACAAAGTCGGAACATGGCGATCATAATCAGATCAATTATAACAGAAAAAAGTTACCAGCTAAGCTGCCATTAGCTTCAAAAATGTCCAAGGACACCATGAAAACCAAGTGCGGTATTGGACCTTATAGGCCAGAATGGTTGCAACGATTTGCAACACCTTGCTGGATGATATTTTGGCTCTTTTTCTTTAGTCTTTTACAGGTAAGAAGCCTATCTTCCCGCTCTTAATGTTGTTAAACTTGAAAGCAGTCATGCACAGCATGGGAATTCCGGGGAAGGGGGACGGAATAAAAATTTCAAATTGCTTTGAGTTAAAAAATGGTTTTTAAGCGTCAAAAACATCGTATTCTGCGTTACTGACTATGGTCTATATTTTTAGAGCATAGAAACATGAAAAAATTTAGAGAAAACGTGGCGCTTTTGAGTAATGGGATAGCTGAAAACGCTTAAAACAGCACCTTTTGTACGAATTTTTTCGGGAAATTTCGGAAAATCTCGAATTCTGGGAGGGGGGGTGAGAAATTTTCCGAGGGTGAAACTCTCAAACCCCCACCATATACGTTAGAGCGGGTGGGGGCATCACCCCACCAAAAGTCGGACGCTCCCCCCATCCCCCCTAAGCCAGAATATTTTTGACCCCCCTCGATTTTTGAAAGAAATCATTTTTGAAAAAAATCGAATTTTCGGGCCATTTCAGGCGTTTTTGGCCGAAAATCGAAGGTCATTCACCCCCCCCTCCTGCCCCCGAAATTTCGAGCCGTTACATTTATGCCCCCACGCCAGATCATGTTTGCTCGCAGGGCATTTCTGTACCATTCGAACACAACCAATATTTTTAAATAGGCATTATAAATCCGCAATATGAACGGTGAAGATTTGATCAGAAAGAACTTCTAAATGCTAAGCCCACTGAGCTTTGAAAGATTGAAATGTCAAAATAGTGTTAATCCTTTGAGCTACTGAAATCCTAAATGGTCACGGCTCGATTAACTTTTGGCTGACTTAATCATTTAGCTCTTGAGATTTCTCCGGTAAGCTAAAATGAACTGCATTATCGATGTTTTCCATAAGCGCTATGGATTAAGACCATAAAAGCCAAAAGAGGGTTTGAATGCATATCTGGTTCATTATGTGTTAGTCAGCGGTAGTAAGACATTAAGTGTCAGTATTTTTGATATATTCACTTGATTCTTGCTTAGGTCGCGCTTCACCCATTATATACTCGTACATGCTGAAACACTATTGGTGAGCTGAGAAAATTAAATTCAATCTTGCAGCGGGATGCTTGGTAAAAATCGTAGCTTCCTTTCTATATTTCAAAACTATTAGGATTATTAGTTCTTATTTAGAATTTTTCTGGCGCTTCGCGCCGGATTTTTTATTCATGTATAGTTCCTATTTTCTAAACCGCTCAAAATCGTTCATATTTGAATTAGACATAGAGAGTATGTAATTTTTTTCAAACGCTTCGCGCTGGATTTATTGTTCATCTATAATTTTTGCCTCTGCTCAAAACCGTTCGAATTTGAGTTGCACAAACATGTCAAATTTTTTAGCGCTTCGCGCCAAATTAATATGTTTTCTGTATCGTTTTTCCTTGTAAAAGAGATTTAATACAACAAAAGTTAAAACATTGTTCGTCAATTGAATGACGAGAAATAAGTCGTTTTGATACTAGATACTATATAATTTTTAAATGGTTGATTTTTTGCTTATGAATATATAATAAAGTGAAAATTTTTTCGAATTTTTTTCATATTTCATATTCATAGTATTGAGCTCGTTGAAATACGCTCAAAAATGCCTTTATTTATGCCCATCATCAAATGGTTTTCGAGTTATCTGACCCTTCAAAATAAAATCCTAGATACGGACCTGGTTACATTAGTAGCAAAACTATGTTGAAAGGAATGGATCGTCCTCTTTAAAAAAGTGGTGATATATCCATATTTTAGTTCTTTAGGTACCTTTTACGACTTTGACAAATATGAGAGGGCGCCCCAAACCCAAAATACTCATCACACCGCATTTAAAGATTGAATCGCTGTTCGTCTGATGTGTTGATAATAAATATGCGCAATATGGTTTGACTGGAAGTTATGAGTTAGTCAAAAGTAGTGATGTCCCAGTGTTAGTGTCGCTACACCCTGTACCAGTGCGTGTGCCGGTGCTAGCTTAGCATATTATATAATGCATAACGTTCCCTCAAAGGGACAATTTTATACTCATGTTTAACTAGATATATTTTGTGCACTATTTCGTTAGTTAAATATTTCTTTATTGTTTTTGAGGTATACTATATTTCTCTTCCAGAAAACAATGCAAAATAAAGTTAAGCCGCGTGCTTGGCGTTAAATTATTTTAAATGTAGCACAATTACGAGTGGTGGAACGATTTTTTTTCAGTCATACACAGTTTGATGGAAATTCAATATTTAATTCAAAATGAATATTATACTTAGCATGCCAACTAACTATATGTAGTATAGTATATACAATGGACAAGTTAAACAGTCAAAATTGCGTTTTTGATTCATAAATATAGTATTTAAATGATGAATTTGCATTTTGAGAAAAACTTTACATAACTACTTCTTATATGCTTCAATTGGCCAGTCGAGAGTTCTGATTAACAAAACGCAACCGCTTTTATGTCTTTTTTCGTTTTTTATTAATGACAGTTTTCATTTATTTAGTATTAAATCAATAATTTTCTTCAATTTATTGGGCTCCGGCGCCAGTACCACCTCAGTCAGCACCAGCCGGTGCCAGTGCTGGAGTAACGGCGCCGGTGTCGCTGCCCGGGACATCACTAGTCGTTAGGATTGTCATTGTCAAACTCCTATCGAATCGAAATTACTTTAAAACTTGTGGAAAGATGATAACAGTGGTTAGACTTATAATTTGCAGTTTCCAGTATAGTGTTCGTCACATATGCACACTGGGGGTATGGGAGCATAGGTGGGCAGCACCGAAATTCTGGGCGGAATTTTCAAAGGTCAAAAAATGGTCTTAAAAGTGGTCGTATGGCGAAAAAAACACAATTTTCGACGTTCTCATCGAGCACTATCCAATGGCATCAAAAAATCACTAAAAAAGCAAAAAAATTTTCAAAATTTGAATTCTGGGGGGTATTTTGATTTCTGGGGGAGGGTATTTCAACTTCTGGGGGGTTCATACCCCCCAAACCATCCACGCCCATGTGTATGGGAGTATCCCCCTACCAGCACTTTTGAGAAGCATTCCCCCTCAGGTGATTTTGGACCAAAACCGATTGCTTGATTAATGAAAAAGCGTCTAATGACGTCCAACAGTGGAGTTCAAGTACATGTACTTATTTTTAGAGCAATTCATTTGAATTCATTTAGACACTTTTCTTCCTTTTTTTACATGTTTGATGTAGTGATCGACCGGGGCCCCGGCCCCGGCCCCGGCAATCCCCGGCCATTTTTGAGCATCCCGGCCCCGGCCGGGGCAAGGTCAAAAAATGGCCGGGGCCGAGGAAAAAATTTAGTGTAATTCGTATTTTGATACAGGCTGTGATACTGGCACTTATTTATCAATGAGCAAGTATTAATTTTGAGAACTGTACTGATTAGACCATATCATAGGTAGCGCGTTAGCGCGTACCTATAATATACTTGGGTACCCCCAACACCTGGGCACCCCCCTACAGCTATAACGGGACATTTCTGGAAGGTGCGGTTTTTTTAAAAGAAAGATAATAAAAAAATTCGCTGCCCGTGTTTTTTTGTTTTTCTTGAAACTCAAAATTGACTGTGTAAAGAAGGTGTAAAGTTTTTGTGTAACGTTATAACATAGGACAAATTTTGGGACCTTTTTACTGCGGCATGTGGACAACTGAGTATTGATGACTCGAAGGATTGAACAGAATAGGATAATAGAGGGATGAATTCTACAGATGACACTTTTTTTGTTTTTTGAAATTCGCATTATTTATCGAACGGCAGTGTAAAGAGTGCGAAAATCTGGGGGTGAAAAAGCACTTTTTGGTCGAGTTTTCAACCTTCCTATGTCCGATACTAACTCCGGTTATGAGGTTTTTAAAATGTTTTCTGACAGAAATGTAGAGCGGATCAAGGGCTACATTCTGCATATAAGCAAAGTCTTCTATGCTCTATGGTGAGTTAGATCCTGGGGTTTAAAGTTTACACTCTAGTGGATGGTGTAAAAAAATGGATTTAAACTAAGATTTCTCTGCCAAATTTTTCCGCTTATGAGTCAGTGCAAATCGAAGACAGCATTAATAAAGTGCCTCACAGGGGCTAAACATCGCAGCAAACCGCATTTAAAAAAACGCAATATTGAGTTATTTATGGGGGTGTAAAGTTCGAAATCAGAGGTAAAAAATGGGCTAAAAAACACGTTTTTTCCGAAGTTTGACTGATAAATCATGCCAAATAATTTTTGCAACAGAATTTTGGCACACAGGAATGTACTACGATTTAAAAGCTACAAATTGTACCAAACCGAATTTCTTTAAACTCAATGGGGAGTTCGGTACGGAATTTTAAAGTTTACAGTGTTCTAAATGGTGGAAAATACGTTTTTGTTGCGTTTTTTGTTCGCCACTTTCTCCGTCCAGAAGTCGGGATAAGTCTAATAGAATAAAAATAAAGTGCTTTATATCGGGTGCATGTTAAAGCAAATTGTCTATACATTAATATTTAGCGAGTGTAAAGTCAAAAATTTGGAGTTTTAAATGCGTTTCTGTCTTGTTTTTTCTGCCTGCTTCTCCGGTTACGAGTCAGGGACACGTTTATCAAGTCTAGAAATGGACCAGGAATCAAATTTGATATGCCAGTCTGGCGCATATGTTTACACTCTACGGTGTTGTAAAGTAGTTTACACCAATTGTTAGTTTGCCCATAGAACATTATGCAGACTTAATTTTTTCATAAATATTAATCGTAATATCGGAACAATATCAAAATTACGAATCTGACTAAAATCTTCTTTACACTAGGTGTTTACATGAAGTTTACACTACATATATATTTATCTTCGTTTTTGAGCATTCCTGAAACCTAATTTTTTCTTGGAGCCTAGAAGTTTTCAAAGGATCAAATGTGAGACGTCACGTAGGCGCGTTTGTTTACATCCAACAGTGATGTAAAGTAGTTTACATTCATCGTTTATATGTCCTCAGACCATTGTAGAGACATAATTTTTTCATGAATGTTGATCATAATATCCGAGTAATTTTTTACACTGCATGTTAGCCTTTGTTCTATAGCATTGCAAAAATCGAAATTTTTTCCTGAGATATAAAAATTTTCAGGGAATGAAATATATACGTCAATTGGGCGCGCTTGCTTACACTCAGCAGTATTGCAAAGTGGTTTAAACCTAATGTTTATTGTCTTTAAAACATTATGGAGACTCATTTTTCCATAAATGTTGAAAGAAATATCGGAGCAATATCAAAATTACGAATCCGACTAAAATATTCTTTACGCTATGTGTTTGTGTAAAGTTTACGTTACGTGTTAACCCTAATTCGATAGACTTGCCGAGACTTTGTAACTGAAGTCAAGAAATTTTCAAGGATTCATATGTGAGACATCAATTAAGTGAGTTTGTTTACCCTCAAAAGTAATCTAAAGTGATTTAAAAATTATGTTCAAGTGTCCTTAGATCATTGAAGAGATGTAATTTTGTCTTAAATGGGTTGCATTAAAGTTAAATCTTTCTTAGCCGTGTTTATAATATGTTTCACAAAATCTTGCACATGGAGAGCTATCGTTTAATTGATGTAAATTGCCTGCAAAAGTGGTTTAAAATGAACCAGCAATCACACTACTGTGCACAGAAGTCGACAAAGATATACAGCTTTATTGTAATCATGTACATTAATAAGCCGTAAACTGTTAGTATTCTCTACACCTAGTAGTTGTGTAAAGTTTGCACTATTCATTTGTTGTTAATATGTAGTCTATACTACAAATTTATTTTACTACCAAATCAAAGCGTTAGTGTTCCTTACATTTGATATTTGCGTGAAGTTTTTGAATTTTTGCCGAAAATCTTTGCCTTCTAATTTACCAACATCCCGCCTTTTCCATTTTCTTGAAGTTTAAAATCTTTTATAATTCTCTCATAATTTAATGGTAGGTTTTAACTTTAAGTTTCTCTTGGTTTACAACTCTCGCTTAGCAAGCTCATTTTTCAAAACTTTTTCATAGTGATCAGATTAGTTGCGTTTAGTTTGGAATTGGTGGACGGTCGTTATTTTATTACTCGGCTTAAATAAACCAAGTGACTATCTTTTGATTATTTTCTTCATCGCAAATTCAAACACCCAATTTTCAATTTGAAAATTGACCCAATTTTCAATTTGAAAATTGATCCAATTTTCAATTTGAAAATTGAAAATTGGGTGTTTTCAATTTCAAAATTCACAACACATTGTGCTTGTGTATTGATTGAGTGAGGATTTGCAATGTGAATTCGTTGGTTAAATTTTTGTGCTTGATTATAAGTGAACTGCACATTAAGAAGAAATAACTTAATGCAGTTTTAATTTGAAAATGGATGGTGTCAATAAGGTTGTCTTGTTTAAAAAGGATAATGCTGATGTTAAGAACAATATTGTTTTCCGCGTTCCTGGACTGTTGTCATTATTGTGGCATGTTACTGATTGTGTTTACTGACTGATGTACTAAAATCACGCTAATTAAAAGTAGTGTACTAGCAAAGAAAAATGCTCCGATGGAACAAAAAAGATGAATATACTTGGAATTGTGGATTATTATGGATGTAAAAGGAGGGGACTAGGAAAAATCTACCTAAAGTCGGAAAATCTGCTAAAAATCACACTTTCTCTAAGCAACGCAAAAAATCGATGTATATTCTGCGGCCTCTAAAAAAGTGTCTTTTTTAAATAATGTTCGAAGTTTCAGATAAGAGTGTATAAACGAAATCTATCAAGGTTACTTTTTTAAATTGCTGGCACCTGATTGATAGAAAACTAAGAGGTATTGTATTTAAAGTTGTTTTGTTTTATGAGCATTATAGCAAGCAAAGCAGGAGCCGATTGATTAGTGCACACAATCGTTTCGGGCATGCTAGTGTATCTACATTAAGTCTGTTTCAAGTCAACTTACGTGTTTCCTACTGTTTTTAACCAACCATGTCTTCAATTGTCTTCGATATTTGCTATTTCATTCAATTGGCTTGGAAGACTGTTAGTTTACTTAATATCATTTCCCATAGCTACTGCATAGCTAACGTGCTGCTGTTTCAATCATTGTTATGGTTGAATATTTATTTTAATCTGTTGGCCGCAGAATATACATCGATTTTTTGCGTTGCTTAGAGAAAGTGTGATTTTTAGCAGATTTTCCGACTTTAGGTAGATTTTTCCTAGTCCCCTCCTTTTACATCCATAATAATCCACAATTCCAAGTATATTCATCTTTTTTGTTCCATCGGAGCATTTTTCTTTGCTTGTACTTACTTAATCCTCTACTGAAAAAATGTTCAGGAAAATCTGCATGTTTTTGATTCCTCCACTTAACTTATTTAAACTAAATGCTACTTTTAACTCATTCATTCATACCCATGGCTAAAAGATTTAGAGTTGACAAATACGTTCTATTTCTAGTTGGAAATTGTGCGTTTTCGACAAACTATTTTTACAAAAAACACTTTTACATTCAATTGAATGGGAACCACGGGCTTTAAAACGCGTTTCTTTTGTAATAGTTATTAGGATGGAGGTTAATTATAGGCGAATGTAAACTACGCTACAGAATTGCGTCCGATCCGATAAACTTAGTATGTCTCAAATAGTTTCCTAAGGTCCAATGTTGAGGGGGGTGAAATCCCAAATTGGAGGACCAGAAAATTAAGTGGTGGACTATTATTAGCCGACTCTATTTTGTTGTACGAGCCTCTTGTGCTTGTACAAAGATCTCCGAAAAGGTCTTTGTATGAGACTAACAAATTTTTTGTAGCTATATTATATAAATATATTTTCAAACATTTTTGCTTACTATAATATGGTACAGTAGCGATTTTAGTGTGGTAAAACAGGGTCTTCTGACTTTTGATTGTATATTTTAGCTAATTTCTGGGTTTCTAACGCCAAAAATTACTAAAATTGTCTCAAAACGGCGCAAAGCGCCTAAAAATTTGACATTTTTCTATTCTAAATACAGTCGAACTTGCTTAATGCGTACACCCAAGGGACCAAGCCCTTCTGTATGCATTATCCGAGTGCACGCATTATCCGAATACCCCAGATTTTTAGCAAGGAATACACTATTATGCGATAAAATCATTTTTTCAAGAAAAAATCAGCAATACAAGTCTGCTTTAAGATATTTTCACGCTTAAAGTCACAAAAATTTTCGATATCATTAATTTCGCTGAATAGCTTTGTGTCACAATTGTCCTGTGCCATTAAAAACTTTCGTATGTTCGATATACTCAGTTTTAAATCCTGATAGCTCGGTAACCGTTTCTGTTTCTCCTACATCGCCCAGGTCACGAAACTAAATATTATGCGCATTTAAAAAACAAATAGGCGCAACACTCATCTCGATGTGCCTAAAGTTTTCGCATAACCACAGAACTTGCGGTGATTTGTCAACATTTTTTAAATTTGTCCCCAGAGAAACTTCCAGTGTTTTTTTTGTACAAGGTCCGTTTGTACATGTACAAAGATGGTCCCCAAAAGTCTTTGTACATTTTGTACATGCAAATTTTTGTGTACTGTAATATAGTACAGTAGCGATTTTAGTGTGGTAAAACAGGGTTTTCGATCTTTGGTAGTGTATTTTAGCTAATTTCTGGGTTTCTGACGCCAAAAATTACTAAAAATTATCTGAAAACGGCGCGAAGCGCCGAAAAATGTTGACATTTTTCCATTCTAAATGCAAAATCTGCCATTTTAAAGATATATAGGACAAATAATTTATCAGTTCGGAGCGAAGCGCCGAAAAGTGTGGGAATTTTACATCTTTTTACAGTTTTTGATTTCCTAAAAATCTTTGTACATTTTGTACACACAAAATTTTTGGGCACTATAATATGGTATAGCAGCGACTTTAGTGTGGTAAAAACAGAGTTCTTCGACTTTTAGTAGTGCGGTTTAGCTAATTTCTGGGTCTCGACGGGCAAAAATTACTAAGAATCGTATTAAAACGGCGCGGAGCGCCGAAAAATTTGACATTTTTACTTTTGAAATGCAATTTCTACCATTATAAAGATATATAGAACACACAATTACTCATTTCGGCGCGAAGCGCCGAAATTTTTTTCGAATTTTAGACCTTTTTTGCAATTTTTTCTTCCCAAAAATCTTTGTACATGTACAAAGACGGTCCCGAAAAGTCTTTGTACATTGGGAAAAATCTTTGCCGAGTACAAAAAAAAAAACCGTGGAAACTTCGTTTTTTGAAAACGCCATGACCAATCAAAAATAACAATTCGTTTAAGGCTTAATTCCCCTAAAACTTTAGAATTCTAAGCTTTTCAAAGAAAGCTAAAGATCCAGACTAAAAATTATACACATTTGAGAAAACAAGCTCGCACAACACATAAGTCAATTTGACCAAAATACTCGTATAAACAAGGAACTTTAGTAGAAAAAGAAAATGTATCAAAATTTAAAATGATGCACATCAAAGATAGCAGAGAGACGCAAAAATTTCGAGCTGATCGCATTATCTGAGGTGAAAAAGTACATGTTGTATGCATTAAGCCGGGTAGTTTAACATGCAGGCATGGGCCCATGGATGAAATCGGCTGTACGCATTACGCATTAACCGAGTACGCATTATCCCATGCTATTGCCTTATGTTTTACATGGCCTTTCGGTCCGGACCTAGCAATACTGCACTCATTATGCGAGAAAACGCATTATCCCGCGTACGCATTATCGAAGTTCGACTGTACAAATTTTGCCCTTTTAAAGATATATAGGACAGACAAGTTTTCAAATCGGAGCAGAGCGCCGAAAATTTTTCGAATTTACCACCTTTTTACAGTTTTTATCTTCTTAAAAATCTTTTTACATGTACAAAGATTGTCCTGAAAAGTCTTTGTACATCGGGAAAAATCTTTGGCGGATACAAAAAAACACTGTTTTGTACATGCAAATTTTGTATACTTTAATATGGTACAGTAACGATTTCGATGTGGTAGAACATATTCGGCCTTTAGTAGTGTATTTGGCTAATTTTTGGGTTTCTGAATATTTGACATTTTTCCATTTTTCCATTCTAAGCGCAGTGTTGCTTATTACAAGATTTAATTCGCATATTACAATTTTTGTAATATTTCTGATTTTGTAGTACAAGTTGTTTTAGCTTTCTCAGTCGAGTTTTATGTGTGAATTCCATCAAAAGCTCATAAAAATTTCGGCACTTCGCGCCAAACTAATATTATCAACTGAATTCAGGCCGAATTATCACATTTAGAACCACAATTTTTTTGTATTTGGTGAAGATTTTTGCTGATGTACAAAGACGTTTCAGGACCATCTTTGTACATGTACAAAGATTTTTGGAGAAAACTGTAAAAAGGTGTAGAATTCCTTATTGCAAATTCTACCATTTTAAAGATTTTCAGGGGGTAAGCGGCTGCAAAAATGGAGCCGCGTACCCCCCTTCCCCTGAAAATGGCCGAGAAATATACAAGTTACAGGGGTTTGGGCCACCCCCCATCGACGCTTTGAAGCCCCGAACTTCCTTGAAAGTCAGAAAATATTTAATCACCCTCCCCCATTTTTTTGGCAAAAACCTGCGCTTTTTTTGCTATTTTTATGTGTTTTTACCATTTTTGATTTAGTCGCTAACCCCCTCCTTCTAAAAATGGCGAGGGACCCCTATCCTAGATTTCCAGCCGTTACATGTATACTGAGGGACCCTCATAAAATTTTAAGCGATTACATGCATGTTTTATTGTGATAGTTTCTCAATTTACTCTAGCTCACATTCTAAAATAATGTACCACTTCGTGAAATTCTAATAGATAGGTACACTTTTGCCATACTAAAAAATTAAGTTCAAAAAATTCAACAGGTTTTCACCAAAAATCGTCTGACGGTGACTTGTGTCTTGGACCCTGAGGGGGTTATACCCCTCCCCCTTATGGGAATGTGTGATGTCTCATTTATTACATCCAATACCTATTGCATCCAATCGCTACAGCAGCAGTAGCAGTAGCGAAGATTCAAATGATATAGAGTGTGCTAATAGTAGCGACATGACTTTATTGATGATTCAGACAATGAAACACTGAACTAAATTTGTTTCTTGTGACATAAATAGTAATAAAACTTGATATGAAAAGGCGCACCTAACTTTGCGCTAGCCATTTACTACTGAATGGAGCAGTCGCTCATTATTTCTTTTCCTATGCCCACCCCAAGTATGTGTCATGCAATAATATTTTCCTTGTCTGACCCCGGCCAGCCCCGGCCCCGGCCCCGGGCCGGGGCCGGGGATTTTTTTCCAGCCCCGGTACCGCCCCGGCCCCGGCCAAAAAAGTCGCCCCGGTCGATCACTAGTTTGATGTAATATGTTATTCCATTGCCCTAATTTTTGTTGTATTCAAGAGAATTTTACCATAAATAGTGGTGAAAAATAAAATACGACGAATTAAGTACAAACTTGTGATATTAAGAAGGTAATAATACTAATTAATCTCCTACCCCCAAGGAAACACGGTTTACCCCTTTCCCAGAGAATTTGACAGTGTGCATGTATGATGTGCGTGCAAAAATATTTTGTTTGTGCAAATACTTCCGGGATTTTGGTACAGGTACAAAGAGGTCCTGTAGAAAACAAGAAGACTTTTCGTGCCAGGGATCAGCTTGGTCTTGCTCAGAAAAAACGGAAACTTTTCTAACTGAAGCTGCAAAAAAATATGCACTGGAAATTATCCTAAATTACCTTTTCATCCGTAAATCACATATAAGTGAGTTTTTATTGACAGGGCATAATTAGCAGCGGCTTAGTTCCTTCAGTCGTTACGTCAATCGAGCGTCGTTACGGTTTTCGTTCTTCGGTTACGGGCCAAATTTTGCAGTGGGCCGATATAGGCTACGTGATCAGCTGTGCGCCGATCAGTTATTTTGGCGGGCGTCATTCTAAACCATTATTTGTAGGCATCGGTCTGATTTGCTTTGGATGTGGTACGTTTGTGTTTTCTTTGCCTCAAATCATATCGGACTGGCATGTTCGTTACACAAGACAACAGTATATTGGCACGTGCTTACCGTTGGCGGACATGCAAGCGCTCAGTAATTTTTCGGTGAGCAACTAGTGTTACGTTCGAATTAGCTATTAATAACAAAATATTCTTGAAGCTGATCTTGCGAAAATACATATACTTACTGGCGCCCATACATGTAACTGTGGTAATAGGGAGATCTCCAATCCAAAATAGCAGGGTCCCCCGATCACTCAAAGGCTGAGATTTTTCACACATAGGCAAAGACTTGCTTTCTAAATCATTTCAGGTGTTTTTGCTATTTTTGGCCAAAAATAGCAGATCATTGTCCCCCTATCAGGACTTTTGAGATACTACTCCTTCAGGCCATTTGGATCAAAACCTATTGCTCTAACCGGATCCATATCCAGAATTTTGTTTGGGGGGCACGACCAAAATTTTTTTAAAACATTGGAGGACCAAAGGATGAATCTTAGTTTGCAAATTTTGCTATCCGGATACCATAGATACGGTGAGAATTTGACAAAAACCTCTTTTAGGGCTGGGGGTCTCGGGTCATGCACTCAAGCGCCCCCGCGGGGTCCGGGCATTCATGTAACGGTCAAAATTATGGGAGGGGGTCCCTGGCCATTTTTAGAGGGGGGCTAAATTTCCTGCAATTTTTGGCTAAAAACGGCCGAAAAATTCAATTTTTTTCCAAAAATCGGGGGGGGGTTCAAAATTTTCGAGCTCTGGGGGAATGGGGGACGACCGGCTTTGGGTGGGGAATCTTTCCATCCTCCCTTTTACATGTATATATGGGTCCCCGGGGCAGAGCCTCGAAAAATTTTATAGAAAGAGCACTTTAATTTTGAACTGTAACGTTAAAGTTTTTACAAAATCAACCGAATCACTGTTCTGAAATCATCAATCGTCTATCGACAGGAGAGCGCGCGTGTACAAAGTATAGCCGCAGCAGTTATTGACTTTTTTCGAACTTCTTTATTTTTGTTAGGCTTAGGCTTGAATTTACGGGGAGCTTAGTACTCCCGCTTAGGTCGTGATATAGGCGTTACTTTGGTGCGCGCTCTTTTGTGCATAGACGATCGTCTGAAATCATCCTAAAAATTGTCAAACTTCATCAGCACATTCATAATCACCGCCCGAGAATTACCGTCATTCTTGCTTCTTGAACAAATCTAATTTTCTGCACAAATAAGTAGGTTTAGGTTGAATAAATATAATATAATATAATATAATATAATATAATACGCTTCAGGTTTTATAAAGACTAAAAATGGAGTGTTTAAAACGCGCGGTAGGGACTAAATAGACTTAATTATGATGGAAAAATTCGGCGCCGAAATTTTTTTGTGATTTTTGGCTAAAAAAGCAAAGGGGTAAGTAAAAAACCATTCTCATATTTTATTTCGAGGTAGGGAGAGGGGTACGGGCATACATGCACATTATGAGAAATCAGGGGGGATGAAATTATAAAGTGCCTTTTTGGGTCAAAAAATGGTAGGTACGCGTCAAAAACATATTTTTTCAACGTTTCTGACGATGCTCTATTTTTCTAGAACATGAAAATGTAAAAAATTACGAAAAAATCAAAAAACTTGGAACGAATTGAACAAAATATAGTCGAAACATGAGCACTTTTGAGCAAATTAGATGGCTAAAAACGCTTTAAAAAACATCTTTTTTACAAATTTCTGGAAAATTTTTGGGAACTTTAAAAAAATCGCTAACTCTGTGTGGTGAAAAAATTTTTGTGGCGGGGTGGGGTGAAAATGTTTCTGGGGGTAAACCCCCCAAAGCCCCCCGAGATCATGTATGGGCACGTTCCCTCGTATCCTTCCTGGAGACGGGCCTGGCTCGAACCATGAAAAAGCGTCAAATGACATCTAATAGTATCATTTCAAGTACATATACGTACTTATTTTTTGAGTAGCAGACTGTTCAATTCATCCATTCAGACAATTTTCTTCCATTATTTCGTTTAATTTGATTTTACAGAACATTCCATCGCCCTTACTGTCATCGTTTTCATGCAGATTTAAGCATAAATATTTATGAAGAATATAACACGACGAATATTGTATCGAAATTTGACATAAAGTATTTGGTAACAAAATAACTCGTTCATCCCCCACCCAGGAAACTCGATTTATCCCCCTGCCAGAACTTTTGACCGTGTGCACTGTGCATGCATGATAAGATGGTTCTATTTTATAGGAAGAATGTACATATTTTGAAATTGAGTTTCATCGTGTCCTTGCATATATCAATAATTTTATCTCAAGAAGCTGAAGTAAGTTCGTAATGATATTTAAAGTAGGTACAAATATAGTATAAAAGCGTATTATGATGGCTATTCGCTATATGACCATTCCTGAATTTTATGCCCTACGCTCTGGCTACCCTACTTTTCCCATTCATAGTATAATTTATTAAGGCCATTTTCGGTCAGTGTAACCGCCCCCAATAACAAATCTTGGGCCGACCAGTCGATAGCGCCCCATGATGCCTACTCAGCTGCATTATTAGCTTCTTTCAAGTTTGATTCGTTGTGTGACCCGGCATTGCACTTGCATGGATCAGATGCCATCTTCCAAAAACTTCAACGTTACCGGTTCATTTTAATGTTTTGCTTCGCGCAGTTGCTCATGGGTATTGGCTCAGCACCGCTCTTTTCCTTAGCCGTCAGTTACATAGATGAAAATGTGAAACCCACGAAAACGGCACATTGCCTCGGTACGTATCGTACATGAACATACGGGGGTGAGGGGGTATTACCCCTGCTGATGGGTCAGCCAGACGGGTACTGTCCGGCGATTTTGAGCTGATGGAACGTTTGTTTTGCATAATTTTTCAGCTTAAAAGCAGTAGAAATGTCAACATTTTCCCGGACTTTTTACCCAAAAATGCGCCCAAAATTGTTTAGTTTATGTATTTTTAATGTGAAAAATGATATAATGCGGTCAAATGGACTAAAAGCGCTCTGAAATGCGATATTACCACGAAAAAATGTTTATTAGGTTATTTTTACCATTTTGGTCGTTTAAACAGCAAAAATTTGTGAACGTCAAATTGACTGTTTTGTTCAGGGATTTCACCCCTGCCGACCCTGACCATATGCACCTATGGCACGCATTTCCACGCCAGCCCCTCCAGAACTTTCATGCTGTGCAGTATGCATGTCCTATGTACCTACATACGTACATGTGTTCAGGATGCGTTGGTAAATCCTTACTCTCTAAATTCAGACTTTTTATCGACTTAAAAGTTACTCCAAAAGGTCACACGTTAAGTTGACGTATGGTACAAGTGATCCACTCAAGTATGCTCATCTAAATTTTATGACAACTCGTATTTTTCAATAAAAATTCAATTAAACTTCGCCACTTTATGATAAAACTATTAGGACAACTTCTTGACAATGTTTCATTTAATTTGTAAAGTACGTTTGATTGATGTTACAATTCAACATGCCCACCATTTATTTCTATTAATTCGTGCAAACCTTAACAAGATTCGGGCAAGTTTTGGTCCTAATTTTAATATTAAGTTCGTCAAAAGTGAAAAGGATTCGACGCTTAGCATTTTAATACTAGTAGGACGTGTCATGTAGATCCTTGTTTTAAAAGAACCCCAAAAAGTAGTTATGTACACAGAGTTAAATCTGGTAAATTTGCTGGCCAGGGCTTTGAGGGTGACCTACGACGCTGCAGAGACTTCCCAGACTGACTATGGTATGCACCTATAGTACCGAGAATAAATGTATATCATGACCGATCTAGGGGAGGGGGGCGTCAGCCAGTCTGGGCGGTCAAAAATTGAGCTTTTATGGGCCTAAATGAACTTAAAAAGGGTATAAATGAAGTATGTTATTTCACAGTTTTTAGTCGAATTCGAGCATTTTTATAAAAAAATTTCGAATTTTATCCATTTTTAGCCTTCATTTTGCATTATTTTCCCTAAAGATTTTACCGTCCCCCAAACTTCCCCACATTCATGTCTGGTCCCAAACAGACAGACCGACCCTCCAGAGTGGAAAAATCGAAAATTGTGTGGGGGAAAATGAGGCAAAATGAAGGCCAAAAAACGGTTGAAAATTGTTAAACAACGTAGTTTTGACGCTATATTAGCGCTTATACATGTTTGTAAGGTCATTTTAGCGCAAAAAGCACAATTTTTGACCCCTATACTAGACCGACTTTAATCCTTCCCACATCGGCCATGCTGTGCATCTGCTTATGGTCCCAAGTGGTCGCTTAGTCTATACGAAGGTGCAAAACAGCCGTTTTATGGATCAGCCCTCTGGCAGGAGTTGTCAGCAAGAGAAGTTTTGTAAAACTGGCCTTAAAAACTGACATAGTCGTCAGAATCTTGCAAAAACTATGCCTAAATCGACATATTTTGATCAATTTCAAAGACTCAAGCTGAGGGTTTATGATTTTTGTATATTCGTGGCCTCAGTTTAGCCTCATTTTCATTAGTCACTTCCCCTTCTGTCCTTTTTGGATCTAAACCCTAACCTCTACATGCAGTCTGGTATACATACACGCGAATCATAGCAAAAGATTTAAGTAAAAATAGTGTGGGCACATTTCGGGCAACACGATATAAAACGCGAATCTTTTTAAAACTGCGACGTATATATGTACGAATAAAGTTTTCATTAAAGATCTTTTTAATTTCGATTTCTCATAATTTTAAGCTATATTCTACACTGGCATGATTTTTGGTCCAGTTATTGGCTTCTCAACTACGGCTATTAGTTCTCACTACCACGTTGATACCATATCGCTTTCAGAGTGAGCTATTAGCATTGCGATTTCGCGTACAATCAAAGGTAGCGCATGAGTGCGTACCTATAATATACTTATGTACCCCTAACACCTGTGCACCCCTACAGCTATAACGGGACGCATTTGGGAGGTGTAGTTCTTTTTAAAAGAAAGATAATAAAAAAATCGCTGCAGGTGTTTTTTGTTTTTCTTTACACTCAACACCGCCTGTGTAAAGAACGGGTCAAGTTTTGGCGTAACGTTATAACATATAGCAAATTCTGTCACTTTTTTCATGGCTTGTAGACAACTCAGTATAAATGACTCACAATTTAATAAGATAGATTTGTAGAAGAAGGGATTATCCAGATGACATTTTTTTGCTTTTTGAATTTCGCACTAGTTCTCGAATGGGATTGTAAAGAGTGTGAAAATCTTGGGGTGAAAAACATATTTTGGTCGAGTTTTCGACTTGTTTATGTCTGCTACCACCAGTGTTTTTTAGTACAAGGTCCGTTTGTACATGTACAAAGATGGTCCCCAAAAGTCATTGTACATTTTGTACATGTAAATTTTTGTGTACTATAATATAGTACAGTAGCGATTTTAGTGTGGTAAAACAGGGTTTTCGACTTTTGGTAGTGTATTTTAGCTAATTTCTGGGTCTGAAAAATTTTTACTTGTACAAAGACGGTCCCGAAAAGTCTTTGCACATCGGGAAAAATCTTTGTCGAATACAAAAAAAGCGCTGGCTACCACAAACTTGTCCGGTTATAAGTAGGGATAAATTGAATAGAATAAGAATAAAGTCTATACGTCGCAGCAAACCGCGTTAAAAAACTCAAAATTGACTTACTCATGGAGGTGTAAAGTTCGAAATCAGGGGTGTAACATACGGTAAAAAAACACGTTTTCTTCTCTTTTTTGATTGGTCAATATCTCAAATATTTTGCGGAATATAAGTTTTTCACACACAAACGTACTACGATTTAGAGGCTACAAACTGGCCTAAACCGAATTTCTTTACACTCAATGGGGAGTTTACACTGCGGTGGATGTTGGAAAAATACCTTTTGTCCCTTTTTTTGTAAGCCACTTTCTCCGTTTATAAGTCGACTAAGTCGAATAGAATTAGAATAAAGTACTTTCTAAAGGGTACACGTCACAGTAAATTGCGTTTATTTTAATTAATATTTAAGTTTTTCGGGAGGTGTAAAGTCCGAAATTGGGGGTGTTAAACGTGTTTCTGTCTTGTTTTTTTTCTGCCAAGTTCTCCGCTTATGAGTTTGGACATGATCTCAAGTCAAAAAATGTACCGGGAATCAGACGTGATACGCCAGTTGGGCGCGCTTGTTTACACTCAACAGCGGTGTAAAGTGGTTAACATCTGATATTTGTTTGTCTTCAGGCAATTGTGGTGACTTAATTTTTTTCATAAATGTTGATCGTAATTTCAGAGTAATTTCAGAATTACGAATCCGACTAAACTCTTTTCCACACTCAGTAGTTGTGTAAAGTTTACACTAAAAATTAGCTTTAGTTCTTGAGACTTGCGGGAGCTTAATTTTTTCAAAACGTTCTATGTAACGCCATAATTACGAATCTGACTGTTAGTTTTCTCTAAACCCAGTAGTTGTGTAAAGTTTGAGCTATTTATTGTTAATGTGAAAAGTTTACACTACAAATTTATCTTACTTCCAGAGCGTTGCAAAACGTGACTTTTTTCAAAATATGTTCCGTAAGGTCAGGATTACGAATCTGAGTCAGAATTACGAATCTGAGTGGAAGTGTTCCCTACACCCAGTAGTTGCGTGAAGGTCATGCTGAAATCATTTGGTCTTTTAAATAAAGTAAGGTTGACTTGCTTGAAAAAGATAATGCTGTTGTTCAGAACAATCTTCATTTCCGCGTTCTTGGACTGCTGTCATTATTGTGGCATGCTACCGTATGTGTTAATTGGCTGATTTACTCAAATCATGCTAATTAGAAGTAGGGTACTAGCCAGTGTTTTTTTGCACAAGCTCCGTTTGTACATGTACAAAGATAGTCTCCAAAAGTCTTTGTACATTTTGTACATGCAAATTTTTGTGTACTATAATATAGTACAGTAGCGATTTTAGTATGGTGAACAGGGTTTTCGATCCTTGGTAGTGTATATATTTTAGCCAATGTTTGGATTTCTGACGCCAAAATTACTAAAAAGTGTCTCAAAACGGCGCGAAGCGCCGAAAAATTTGACAATTTTATATTCTAAATGCAAATTCTGCCATTTTTAAAATATATAGAACAAACAATTACTCATTTAGCGCCTAAAATTTTTGGGGAATTTTACACCTTTTTACAGTTTTTGTCTTGCCGAAATTCTTTGTGCATTTTGTACATACAAATTTTTGGGTACTATAATATGGTACAGTAGCGATTTCACTGTAGTAAAAACTGAGTTGTTTGACTTTTGGTAGTGTATTTTAGCTAATTTCTGGGTCTCTAAGGGCAGAAATCACTAAGAATCGTCTTAAAACGGCGCGACGCGCCGAAAAATTTGGCATTTTTCCGTTTGAAACGCAATTTTTGCCATTATTAAGATATATACAACACACAATTACTCATTTCAGCGCGAAGCGCCGAAAATGTTTGCGAATTTCAGACCTTTTTTGCAATTTTTGGCTTTCCCAAAAATCTTTGTACATGCACAAAGACGGTCCCGAAAAGTCTTTGTACATCGGGAAAAATCTTTGCCGAGTACAAAAAAAAACTGGTACTAGCAAAGAAAATGCTCCAATGGAACAGAAAAGACGAATATACTTGGGATCACGGATAATTAAGGATGTATATAAACGGAGGGGACCAAGAACGGCTACCTATGTATATGCCTAAAGTCGCAAAATCAATTAAAAATCAGTTTTTCTCTAAGCAACGCAAAAAATCGAAGTATATTCTGCGGCCTCTGGAAAATGTAATTTCCTTTAATTAATTTTCATTGCTTTACATTGTGTATAAACATAATTTAAAATGTTAACTTTTTGTAAACTGCTTGCAAGTTGCAACGCTGACTTGCTTTGCATCGTGATTGATAAGAAACTAACTGCAATTGTATTTAAAGGTGTTTTATAGTTGTTATCATGAGCATTATAGCAAGCAAACCTGGCGTCAGTAGGTTAGTACAACAAATCGCTCCGGGCATGCAAGCTTGCCTACATGTAGTCTGTTTCACGTAAGCTCACGCGTTTTCTACTGCTTTAAACTAGTAATTTCTTTGATTGCCTTGAATGCATCGTGTTTGCTTTTTCATTCAACTGCCTTTCAAAGTCGCTCCTAGTTTACTCCATCTACTTTCCCATAGCTACTGCATAGCTAACTTGCTACTTTTTCAGTCGTTATTTTAGTAAAATAGTTTATTTCAATCTGCAGGCCGCAGAATATACTTTGAATTTTTGCGTTACTTAGAGATAGTCTGATTTTTAACAGATTTTGCGACTTCAGGCATATACTTGTACATAGGTACATAGGTAACATAGGTAATAATTCGTAATCCCAAGTATATTCGTCATTTTTGTTCCATCGATCGAAGCATTTTCCTTTGCTGGTGTTATAGTGATTGGCGAACGTAATTTTAATTGGTTTTCTGTTATGAATTTAAAGAACGGAGAGGAGTGTACACATGTAACGGCTCGAACTCTTGGAAGAGGGTCCCCATCCATTCTTAGGGGACGGGTGTTGGGAGTATATGACCTCCAATTTTCGGCCAAAAAAGGCAAAAAAGCACCTAAAAATAGCCGAAAACGCAAGTTTTCGCCAAAAATTGAGAGACGGCGGAAATCACATCATTGAAATTTTACATCAGATTATTTTTACGAAATCCTGCTAGTCGCTTGTACGAAATTATTATGAAATTGATTTTGTTCGTAGTTGAAGTAAGGTTGAGCTGTGCTAAAATTGTAAATTTTGGAAGAAACCTAATGATTCAAAATGAATCATTACAGAGAGAAGAAAACGGAGAAAACAGACTCAGAGGAATATGATATAATCTGTATAAATTTCGACTGATGTCCACGCTTTTTTGTGTTCGGCAAAGATTTAGCCTGATGTATAAAGGCTTTTCGGCACCGTTTTTGTATATGTACAAAGATTTTTAGGAAGACAAAACTGTAAAAACGTCTGAAAATTTCAAAAATTTTCGGTGCTTCGCGCCGAAATGAGTAATTGTCTGTCCTATATATCTTTATAATGGCAAAGTTTAGTAATTTTTGGCGTTAGAAACCCAGGAAAAAAATGTGAGGATGAAAACCAGTGTTTCACCTTACTTAATCGAATGTACAAAGGCTTTTGGGGACCATCTTTGTACATATACAAAGAAACCTTGTACAAAAAAAACAGTGCTGATGTCTAGAAAAATTCGATTGCACGATGTAATTGCTAATAAGCATATGTTTATGAATAGACAACCACTTTGGAACGGCTTACCAGTAGCAAAATAAAGCTTGCATTTCCTAAAATGGTACTTCCGAAATGGCGGCGACCGTTGTTATATAGCGTGGAAATCCTGTGGGGAATGTCCTGAAATTTCTCTAGAAAATGTCTTTCTTGATGATTTTTCTAGAATATAAAACACGAAAAATTTTCAAAATTCAATTACACATGGCAAAACTCGGTGAAAATTGACTATTTGGCAGAAAACGCTGAAAAATTGCCTTGTATCAAAAGAACCATTCGCGCTAGAAAAGCACGTGGTTTGAAGTTTTTTGAAAAATTTGAAATTCTGAGTTTTTGTTGCATCTTGTAGTGGTTTAGCAGCCATTCTGGGGATCAAAGCATCCGACTCCCTTCATTAACCCGTACAACTCGGACGTATTTGTTTAAGTATATGTACACTATGTTTGAACGTGCATTAGCTGGACAAGAATAGCATATTTATTTTGTATGGTTTCCTGCAAAATAATTCAGCTTATACAGCCTACTGTTCGTTCGTTATTCGTTTGGTCGAAAATTTTGCTAGACGAGATATTACATGCATTGCATTGCATTCGTAGATGCATGAGGTCAGGGTCAGTAGGCGGGAGGAATCTGAAAATTCCAAAACAGCAAATTTAGTGTTCACAGTTTTTATTGCTATTTGAACGACGAAAATGGTCAAAATAGCTTATAAAACGCTTTTTCGTCGTAATATCGTATTTTAGAGCTTGTATAGTCCATTTTGACTGCATCACATCGTCCTTAACACTGAAAGATATAGAAATTAACCAGTCGTGGTGCTTTAGGAGTAAAAATCACAAAAGTGTATCAATCCATCGCGAAGCGCCACAAAAATTTTAACATTTCTGCTTTTTTTCTCAAAAATGATGCAAAAAAAACGTTCCGTCAGCTCCTAAGCGCCGTACAGGACAGTACCTGTCTGGCTGACCCTTAGGCGGGTTGATACCCAATGGCTCAACATTGGGGGGGTACATGACCACCAATTTTGAGCCAAAAAACGCCTGAAATCGGCCAAAAAATTCGATTTTTTCCAAAATGGGGGGGGGGGGGGTAATTTTCTGACTTTGGGTGGGGGATCCCCCTCTGACATTTATGGTGATACCCCATCTACCATGTGCATGCATGCATGTAATGACTCAAAATTTTGGGTAGTAGTCTCCTGTCATTTTTAGTGGGGAGTAAATTACCTCCAATTTTTGGCCGAAAAGGCTAAAAACACCTAAAAATAGAAAAAATTCAATTTTTTCTAAAAATCGGGGGGGGGTTGAAAATTTTTCTGGCATTGAGGGCAGAGGGTGTGGTGGGACGACAAACTTTGGGTGGAGGATCCCCCATCTTCCTGTTTTATGTCTGTGTGCATGTATGCACCCCCTATGTGCATGTATGATTACATTGGATACAACAAAATTTCACTTATGTGCATTTGAATTAAAATGCGTAATGCATTTCATTAGAGAAATTTGAGTGTCGTCTCTTTAAGACTTAATTGGTTTTAAGCGCGCCTAAGCTGCTCGAATACGACGAAAATGATCCTAATTGGGTCGGTTTGTGGTGGCTCGGTTTTGTGGTATTTTCTGGAGTTTGTTTGATCATGGCCTTTCCAATTTTGACATTGCCTCGCGTTCTACCCGGTAATTTGATTTTAGTTTATTAGCTCTATTGTTGACGTTAGTCTTCTAATATTCTATTACCTTACAGGTTGTTCTGTGTGATTGTTGATCACTGATGCTTGAGGTCAGGTTTCGCAAATGAGGAGAGGCAAAACCTCAGAATTGTGGCCCATTTTCACAATGTTGCGATGAAAAATTTGACGGAAGGCTCCTGAAAGACTTTTATAAACTAATCTGAGCTCACTTATTTGGTGTTGTATGGGTACGTGGAACAGAAAAATGAACAAAGTAGAGAAATATTCATCCATCCCGAAAAATTTTGACATTATGGGTACTTTTGTTACCGTGATGACTACCTGACATCTCATGAATTTACTTTTTCACTTCTCTTTTGTGCATGTTTGACAGAGACCAGTAACTTTAGTATTCACACTTTTTGCTAGTCAAATGACGGTAATGGTCATGATAGCTTATGCAAAAATGTATTGGTCGTAATTCACAATTTTACTAAATTTTCGGAAATCAAGTTTGTGCTGTCATTAGTGGTTATGGCAGCAGCCACAGTTTTGACAAAAAGGATGCTTAAAACTCGCACATCACCGATTTTGAAGGCGTAGTACACTCAACTTAGATTTTTCATGACCCTCAGTTTTTTAAAGGGAAAATTGGCACAAAAAGGATAAGGTTAATCTTAAAAACAAAGCAAAGTCAACTAAATACTCATTTTGATTGATTTTTCTGCGGATAAGTTGATCTCTATTATAAAATGATGAGCACTTAGCAATACATAAAATTTCTATTCATGTCGAAAACTGACATCATCTATTAAGAGCGTTTTACGTATGAATTTTAAAGTTTCCTTGCGATTTGTGATCTCACTATGAATCAGAAAGGAGCTTTTGAAAGTCCGAATGTATGTAACGTGCTAATTCAAGATTTGGCGCTAATTAAAGTCATTTAAATGAACTGTTTCAGGATTAGGAGCATTATTGATACTTTTCAAAATGTTTTTCTAACTCCTACATTTTTTAATTAAACGCCTTTGCAAAGCGAGAAATCTTTAATTAATCTCTTTATCGTACTTATATTAATAAGTTACTATTGCAGGAAGTTCCATAAATGATCTTACGGGATCTACGACGTTTTGGCGCCGCCGTTTTGGCGCCAGCAACTTATAAATTATTCTAATTAAATCAATTCTGCAGCAATGTTAAAATAAATTATATTTGCAGAAAGCAGGTTCTACAAGCTACAAAATAGCATATTGTTCTTAGATGCATTCAATTATCTCACTAAATTCAAAGATATTTTAAAAGTAATTCATACCATCACATAGAGAATTGAATGGGCTTTCAGAATCTGTATTATACATTAATCATAAATGAAATGTAAATAATTAATAATATTATAAGGAGTGTGGCGCCGAAACGGCGACGTCAAAACGTCTCATTCCGGATCTTACGTTACACTTATAGGGTCAGCGGATTTAGGGGGTGCGGCCGCCCCCCATTGACCCAAAATAGTGCGCAAAATTAAGCATTTTTGAGCGATTTTTA
Organism: Mermis nigrescens; assembly: GCA_036768485.1. Classification (NCBI taxonomy): domain Eukaryota; kingdom Metazoa; phylum Nematoda; class Enoplea; order Mermithida; family Mermithidae; genus Mermis; species Mermis nigrescens. Next base: position 10,103,890 of record JAVLUZ010000145.1, on the reverse strand, counting down.
GCGATTTTCGGGTTAAAACGGCTAATTTTTCCGCCAAAGTCAGGGTTCCGCCCAGGATTAGTACTTGATATTCATCAAGTTACCTTTTTTCTTTGATTTTCCCTGGAAAAATTCATTCTAAAAAGGCTGTAGTTTTTCAAATATCTGCGACCTTAAAAAGTTTTGCTTTATTTGACTCAGCACCTTGAAATGCATTAAAAGGTATGTTTTTTTTGCGAAAATCAGTTCATATATAGGAGTCAGTACTTACACATAGGGGGTGAGGAGGGATTACCCCACACCTAAAGGGCCAGACAGACAGAAACTGTCCGACTATTTTGAATTTACGGAGCATTTTTTTGCACTATTTTTTTCAGACAAAAAGCAATAATTTTAAATTATTTCCGGCACAATAATTTTTTTGCCTTGTATAACCAAAAAGCGCCCAAAATTGTGTCAAAATGGCCTGAAATCAATTTTTTTAAGAGAATTGACGGAATAATTACTATATTCTTCATCTTTTAAAAGCGACCTAATTCAGTCAAGATGTGCAAAAATCCTAAAAATAGATAAAAGCGTTTTATTTAGGCTATTTTGATAGTTTTCGTCATTTGAATAGCAAAAAAAGCGCGAATTTCAAATTTACTGGTCTGGATTTGTGGGATTTTGGAATTTTACCTCCCGCGCCAGCCCTGACCTTGTGCATTTATCCTTCTAATTCTGATTTGTTTAAATTTTCAATTTGGCTTATGTAAAAGTACTTCTGTACATGTGGATAGAACATTTTATCACATTTGCCTAAATTATCAGCTTTTCCAAATCGAATTTATTAATCTCAAAATTTTATTAAGTTTAAATCAAATGTTTATGGTAGAAGAATTCTTAATTACATTATTTTTGTTTTTAAAAGTCTTGCCCGACAAAAACTTAAATGTACACTTGCACACCAAAGCATTCGTATCTTTGCGTTTCTACAATCATTTTAAAACTCTGTGCAAACAGCCCATACATGTAAGGTTTTCAAATTTTGAGTGGGGTTAGGAGCATGTTTACGCTTTATTCTAGCTATCCTGAAAAAGTAAATTGTAGCATTGTATTGTGTCGAGGCGAGGGTCTGCCGAGTAGTTGCTTGCCTTTGTAGGTTATCACAACTTTAGGTTTAAAAAAGGGTTCTTAGAGAATGTTCGCTTTCCTTAAGATACGGGCCCTGAGCACAACTATATGTACTTGACGCTCGTGTGAGGAGAGGAAGGTAAAGTTGGAGATAATTAGCTTAACTTCTCTAATTGAGCCTAGAAGCTGTAACTATGCGTCTCTTCTTGGTGAATGAACATCATGTCGATGAATAATTGTCTTCAAATTGTTAATCTTGCCTCAATGCAAAATTGCTCAGTGATATTGATTTTTTTGGCGCAGAGCAAAGGAAACCGGTTTTGTGCTAACGGAAAAATTTGGGCGTTAGCGCGTTACGCAAAGGCTTTTTTGGATGAAAAGATAAGAGTTTTAGCGCTTTGAAGTGTTCTTCAAGAAATTTTCATAAAATTTTTCGCCGGCTTTGTTAGCAACGTATAATTTTTCTGTATTCCTATCGCTGGTCCTTTGTTTTATTATCAGCAAACTCTTGCTTAGCTTTGCTAAAATGTTAGCACTGTAATTTGGAATTCTTATACTGTTCATCATACATTTAAGAGGGGGATGGGATGGGGATCGTCCATCCAAAGTCGGCCGTCCCACATTCCCTCAAAGCCAGAACATGTATGCAGTATATCGTTGGTCCCCGTGAGCTCTACCGGAAATTGAGAATCTGATTTTGCTTTAGACTAGTGATCGACCGGGGCGACTTTTTTGGCCGGGGCCGGGGCGGTACCGGGGCTGGAAAAAATCCCGGCCCCGGCCCGGGGCCGGGGCCGGGGCTGGCCGGGGTCAGACAAGGAAAATATTATTGCATGACACATACTTGGGGTGGGCATAGGAAAAGAAATAATGAGCGACTGCTCCATTCAGTAGTAAATGGCTAGCGCAAAGTTAGGTGCGCCTTTTCATATCAAGTTTTATTACTATTTATGTCACAAGAAACAAATTTAGTTCAGTGTTTCATTGTCTGAATCATCAATAAAGTCATGTCGCTACTATTAGCACACTCTATATCATTTGAATCTCCGCTACTGCTACTGCTGCTGTAGCGATTGGATGCAATAGGTATTGGATGTAATAAATGAGACATCACACATTCCCATAAGGGGAGGGGTATAACCCCCTCAGGGTCCAAGACACAAGTCACCGTCAGACGATTTTTGGTGAAAACCTGTTGAATTTTTTGAACTTAATTTTTTAGTATGGCAAAAGTGTACCTATCTATTAGAATTTCACGAAGTGGTACATTATTTTAGAATGTGAGCTAGAGTAAATTGAGAAACTATCACAATAAAACATGCATGTAATCGCTTAAAATTTTATGAGGGTCCCTCAGTATACATGTAACGGCTGGAAATCTAGGATAGGGGTCCCTCGCCATTTTTAGAAGGAGGGGGTTAGCGACTAAATCAAAAATGGTAAAAACACATAAAAATAGCAAAAAAAGCGCAGGTTTTTGCCAAAAAATGGGGGAGGGTGATTAAATATTTTCTGACTTTCAAGGAAGTTCGGGGCTTCAAAGCGTCGATGGGGGGTGGCCCAAACCCCTGTAACTTGTATATTTCTCGGCCATTTTCAGGGAAGGGGGTACGCGGCTCCATTTTTGCAGCCGCTTACCCCCTGAAAATCTTTAAAATGGTAGAATTTGCAATAAGGAATTCTACACCTTTTTACAGTTTTCTCCAAAAATCTTTGTACATGTACAAAGATGGTCCTGAAACGTCTTTGTACATCAGCAAAAATCTTCGCCAAATACAAAAAAATTGTGGTTCTAAATGTGATAATTCGGCCTGAATTTAGTTGATAATATTAGTTTGGCGCGAAGTGCCGAAATTTTTATGAGCTTTTGATGGAATTCACACATAAAACTCGACTGAGAAAGCTAAAACAACTTGTACTACAAAATCAGAAATATTACAAAAATTGTAATATGCGAATTAAATCTTGTAATAAGCAACACTGCGCTTAGAATGGAAAAATGGAAAAATGTCAAATATTCAGAAACCCAAAAATTAGCCAAATACACTACTAAAGGCCGAATATGTTCTACCACATCGAAATCGTTACTGTACCATATTAAAGTATACAAAAATTTGCATGTACAAAACAGTGTTTTTTTGTATCCGCCAAAGATTTTTCCCGATGTACAAAGACTTTTCAGGACAATCTTTGTACATGTACAAAGATTTTTAAGAAGATAAAAACTGTAAAAAGGTGGTAAATTCGAAAAAATTTTCGGCGCTTTGCTCCGATTTGAAAACTTGTCTGTCCTATATATCTTTAAAAGGGCAAAATTTGTACAGTCGAACTTCGATAATGCGTACACGGGATAATGCGTTTTCTCGCATAATGAGTACAGTATTGCTAGGTCCGGACCGAAAGGCCATGTAAAACATAAGGCAATAGCATGGGATAATGCGTACTCGGTTAATGCGTAATGCGTACAGCCGATTTCATCCATGGGCCCATGCCTGCATGTTAAACTACCCGGCTTAATGCATACAACATGTACTTTTTCACCTCAGATAATGCGATCAGCTCGAAATGTTTGCGTCTCTCTGCTATCTTTGATGTGCATCATTTTAAATTTTGATACATTTTCTTTTTCTACTAAAGTTCCTTGTTTATACGAGTATTTTGGTCAAATTGACTTATGTGTTGTGCGAGCTTGTTTTCTCAAATGTGTATAATTTTTAGTCTGGATCTTTAGCTTTCTTTGAAAAGCTTAGAATTCTAAAGTTTTAGGGGAATTAAGCCTTAAACGAATTGTTATTTTTGATTGGTCATGGCGTTTTCAAAAAACGAAGTTTCTCTGGGGACAAATTTAAAAAATGTTGACAAATCACCGCAAGTTCTGTGGTTATGCGAAAACTTTAGGCACATCGAGATGAGTGTTGCGCCTATTTGTTTTTAAAATGTGCATAATATTTAGTTTCGTGACCTGGACGATCTAGGAGAAACAGAAACGGTTCCGACTTCCGAGCTATCAGGATTTAAAACTGAGTATATCGAACATACGAATTTAATGGCACAGGACAATTGTGACACAAAGTTGTTCAGCGAAATGAATGATATCGAAAATTTTTGTGACTTTAAGCGTGAAAATATGTTAAAACAGACTTGTATTGCTATATTTTTCCTTAAAAAAATGATTTTATCGCATAATAGTGTATTCCTTGTTAAAAATCCGGGGTATTCGGATAATGCGTGCACTCGGATAATGCATACAGAAGGGCTTGGTCCCTTGGGTGTACGCATTAAGCAAGTTCGACTGTATTTAGAATAGAAAAATGTCAAATTTTTAGGCGCTTTGCGCCGTTTTGAGACAATTTTAGTAATTTTTGGCGTTAGAAACCCAGAAATTAGCTAAAATATACAATCAAAAGTCAGAAGACCCTGTTTTACCACACTAAAATCGCTACTGTACCATATTATAGTAAGCAAAAATGTTTGAAAATATATTTATATAATATAGCTACAAAAAATTTGTTAGCTCATACAAAGACCTTTTCGGAGATCTTTGTACAAGCACAAGAGGCTCGTACAACAAAATAGAGTCGGCTAATAATAGTCCACCACTTAATTTTCTGGTCCTCCAATTTGGGATTTCACCCCCCCTCAACATTGGACCTTAGGAAACTATTTGAGACATACTAAGTTTATCGGATCGGACGCAATTCTGTAGCGTAGTTTACATTCGCCTATAATTAACCTCCATCCTAATAACTATTACAAAAGAAACGCGTTTTAAAGCCCGTGGTTCCCATTCAATTGAATGTAAAAGTGTTTTTTGTAAAAATAGTTTGTCGAAAACGCACAATTTCCAACTAGAAATAGAACGTATTTGTCAACTCTAAATCTTTTAGCCATGGGTATGAATGAATGAGTTAAAAGTAGCATTTAGTTTAAATAAGTTAAGTGGAGGAATCAAAAACATGCAGATTTTCCTGAACATTTTTTCAGTAGAGGATTAAGTAAGTATACATATGGTCTAATCAGTACAGTTCTCAAAATTAATACTTGCTCATTGATAAATAAGTGCCAGTATCACAGCCTGTATCAAAATACGAATTACACTAAATTTTTTCCGGCCCCGGCCATTTTTTGACCTTGCCCCGGCCGGGGCCGGGGATGCTCAAAAATGGCCGGGGATTGCCGGGGCCGGGGCCCCGGTCGATCACTACTTTAGACTTTATATTTCAGTTAGCGCTTACTGTCTGATTACATGTGTTTGCATCAGCGAGCACACGAGACTTTTCATGTTGCACAAAAACTTATTCGCCATTGATAACAAAATATTTTAATTAAAGTTAATAGCAGCATGAATCAGACCATTTAAGCTTCTACAAAGGAAATTTTTTTGTGAATATTGCCAAAATGTTATAAATCACATCATGACATGCAGGCAAGTCTATATCCAGATACCCCTAAATAAAAGTTCTTTATTTTCCACATGTATTCCCCGAGGGAAAAGTTCATTATTTCAACTAGGATGGGGTGGGGATCATAGAATTTTCCCACGCTTTGCGTCAAATTAATTGTTTTGGTGTCATGTTTGACTTCTAAAGAACTTCATAGCCGAAAAGATGAACTCAAAATTCGTTCACAAAGATAAATTAAGCAATTGATCAAAGTCAAGCATGAACGAACTGAATGATGAGAAATCAGTGGTGTTGACAGTTTGAACAGTAAATTTTTTGTGTGAGATAAAAAACGTGAAACAAAGTTTTTTTGAAATTTTTTTCACCATTGCGTAGAGCTAGCCGGGAAACGCTTAAAAGGTCATTATTTTACCCTTCCTTTTCATAGTCACATATTTTTTCTTGCGCTAATGAGAGGTCTCTTGAGCAAATGCTCTCTTCTGACCGTTAGCGGCCGCGCAAATGGGAGTGGCGCTACAAAAATCCCTGCTCAGTGATGCCCACTCATTGAGTTGTGTATTCATTTCATCGTAGGTGCCGAAAAGTATCAAAAGATCCGCTTAGAGCAGCAAAGACGTCAACGGTTTCTCTCGAAAATGTCATCAGACAGTGCATCAATGAGCAGTGGAGGAGGAGAAATGAGAGTTTCTGCTTCAAAAATGGCTGCTGGTATCCCTTCGCCTGCCAGTTCAACTTCTTCGCTTGCTTCTATCTCGTGTTAGTATAGCAAGCGATTATTACCTTAATCCTTTCATTTTACATTTACGAAGTTCTTCCTTCTCATAGTATGTATGTGTATGCGATGCGTATAATTACTGCCGAACAATTGAACTGCACACATGCTATGGATATCGGCTTTCCCCCACCCACTATTTGCCATTTCTCATCTTTAAAACATAATGTAAGGGGTACATGGGTGAACGTGAAACTCGTGTATTTCGATCGAGACCATTTAAATCAAACTTCATGCTATTTTTTGATAGTCGAATGACAAAGACGATAAAAGCAGCCAATATTAAATGTTTTTATGCGATGAGACTGCTTTTTAAAGCATTTTCAGCTCAGTATTCAGGTCATATCGTCTCGATTTTTCAGTATTTTGATGTGTAGAAAGTAGAAAACAGAGACATTAAAAAATGTGGTTATTATCATTACTTTCCTCCTTAAAAATGATGCAGAAACTTTATATAAGCTCGAAATCGTTAGGCAAAACCGGTTGCCCCTCTCTCTTGTTCAACTGGTAGAATTGTCTGGTAATTATTTTCCGACGTCCAACCTGTGTACCTAATAAGGATATTTCGACTCACAGCATGGGACGCCAAAAACATCCTTTTTTGGCGTTTCTGACGATGCTCTATCTTTGTATTGCATAAAAACATAAAAAATTTGGAAAAAAAATCAAAAAAAGTCGAACAAATTGAACAATATTTAGTTCAAAACATGAGTACATGGCGCGAAGCGCCGAAAATTTGACACTTTTGAGAAAATAAATAGCGTAAAACGCTTGAAAACGCACTTTTTCTACGAAATGTTAGGACAATTTTGGAAACTTTTGAAAAATCGCCAGTACTGAGGAGGGTTTCTGCGGCGAGAGCTGAACATTTTTTTAGGGTTGGGTAAACCACCACCCCCAAGATCATGTATGGGGGTGGGTAGGCCCGAATCTAGGATTTTATTTCGGAGGGGGTGGGCGAAAAGTTTCAGGTCCGATGTCCTGCGAACCATTGGGAGATGGGCAAAAATAAAGCATTTTTGAGCGTATCTCGACGAGCTCTATGCAACGACAAAGGAAAATTTCGAGGGAAAATTTCAAGGAAAAATTTCAAAAATTTTCACTTTTTTTTACTTGTTTTACACAAATCTATCGTTTAAATAGTCGACTCAATTGAACTCTTCATCGTTCAATCTACGAATAATTTCCTAGCTTTTGTCTTCAAATCAGGCGAAAAATAACAATGTCAAAATGGTTTTTTCTGGATCTTTATGGTAGAATTTGCTGGATGATTTACACTTATCTCTTGAAGGTTTATGAAAGGGAAATGCTTGTCTTGCAATGAAAAATCTTATTCACAATGAAAAATAAATCGACCATTTTTCGACTAAATGTATGACAATGTTGGCTGGCTACGAAGGCGGATTTAAGTAGCTGCGATAACGATGTAATTTTGGCTGTTGAACGAATTTTAATCAGGTTCGTAGCCTTTTTATATTCCATGAAAACCATACATGATCTTGGAGGTAGGGTTTCGCCACCAGTAAAGTTTTTATACCCCAGAATTTTTTTCAGCCCCCGCCCAGATTTTGCGAATTTCCAAAACTTTACAAAAAATTAGAAAAGGTGCTGTTTTAAGCATTTGCAGCTATCTTTTTGCTTAAAAGTGACTCATTTTTTTACAATATTTTCTTCAAGATTATTCTGATTTGTTTGATTTTTTAAATTTTTTTCGTGTTTTTATGCTCAAGAAAGATAAAGTAGCGTCAGAAATACGGGAAAACGATTTTTTCAAACGCACATCCGTCATTTTTGAGCCCAAACAAGGCACATAAAAATTTCAACCCCACACGGAATTCCGGTGCTGTGCACGTCTAATGAAGACCTATTAAAAATCACTAATAAGAAGGAAAAAGGGTAGCTTAAATGATAAAAAACACATTACTGTTTTATTATGCATTACTATGTACATTATTACATTACATTGCTGTAAATAAGCATTTTATCTAGTCTCAGTGTAGTATAAGATGCGGCCGAATCGTTAGACGGATTTATGTTCGCTGGTTATATTTGTGATTCTGTTTTTGCAAATTTTGGCATGCGACAAATATTCAAATTACCGTATCTACATAGGATGATCTTTGGTGCTTAATTTTTGACTAAATTGTACATGTCCTTGTACATGTAGAAAGATTTTTTGGAAGACAAAAACTGTAGAAATATGTGAAATTCCCAAAAATGTTCGGCGATTCGTGCCGAAATGAGTAATTGTTTGTCCCAATTATCTTTGAAATGGCAAAATTTGCATTTAGAATGTAAGAATGTCAAATTTTTCGGCGCTTCGTGCCGTTTTGAGACACTTTTCAGTAATTTGTGGCGTCAGAAACCCATAAATTAGCTGAAATACACTACCAAAGGTGGATAAGCCCTGTTTTACCACACTAAAATCGCTACTCTACCATATAATAGAACAAAAAAATTCGCATGTGCAAAATCTACAAAGACTTTTGGGGACCATCTTTGTACATGTAAAACCGGACCTTATACCAAAAACACTGGTGTGGTGACATACTGATTTCACCGTTTTTTTTCACGAGTTCTTTTGTGTATAAGTTAAAAGATGTCTAAGATCACTGTTTTTTTTGTACGAGCCTCTTTGTACATGTACAAAGATCCCCGAAAAAAGTCTTTGTACGAGCGAAAATTTTTTTGTACATATACCGTATAGATATGCAATTATATGTACACATTTTTACATACTACTAGATTGTTATCCGTGACCCGCACGCTTCGCAAAAGGTGTAAATTTGTCCTAAATTCAGCTGGTTATATTAGTTCGGCCCGAAACGCCAAAATTTTCATGATACTTAGGTTGAAATTACACATAAAATTCGACTCAGCAAGTTAAAATGACTTGTGTCACACAATTATAAATAATAAGCGGTTGCAATGTGCTGACTGAATCTCATAATAGACACCAATTTGCTTATGAATTTAATGCAACGCAAAGATAAAAGAGTCAATTTTATCTTCAAACGGCAGAAAACAGTGCACAGTTGTTTAATAGTTCTTTTTTCTGCTGAAAATCTTTATAAAACAGTCGAAATAGATGTAAAAGATGCTTCAATCTGTACAAAGATGCTTACAGATAGATTTTGGAGTGTTTACTGCCCGCGCCTGGAGCTAAATAGAATGTAATTATGATACTCGGCGCGAAGCGCCGAAAATTTTTAGAAATTTTGCTAAAAAATACTCAAAAAAACGTTAAAATTACTATTACTTTGCCCCAAAAAGTCTTTGTACATTGTACAAAGATGGCTCGAAAAATCTTTGTACGAGCCTCAAAATCTTTGTCTCGTACAAAAAAAAACAGTGTCTAAGATACATGGAAAAGTTTTTGCAGGCAAAATCTTACTTGTATTTATAGTAGGTACAGTGCACCATACATGTACAGCATGGGAATTCTGGGAGAGGGCCCAAAAATTTTTTTAAAGTGCCGCTTTTGGGCTAAAAAAACGATAGGTACACGTCAAAAACACTGTTTTTTCACGTTCCAGACAATGCTCGCTCTTTCTAGAACATAAAAACGGAAATAACCTAAAAAAATTCGAAAAAATGAGCAAATTGAACAAATTATAGTCAAAGTCAAAAAATGTGCATATGGCGCGAAGCACCGAAAATTGCAGATTTTTTAGCCGAAAATGAGCTAAAAACGCCTAAAAAGGCACGCTTTTTACAACTTTTACAAAAATCGGCAATTCTGGGGGAGGTCGCAGTCATTTTGCGGGGGTCAGTTGCCATTCGCGGGGGGGGGTCAGCTGCCATTTCGCGGGGGAGTCAAAACCCCCAAACCCCCTCCAAGAACACGTCTGCAGTGCGCTGAGAATAGTGCTATTTCATCCTGCATTAGTTTTATAATATAGTTGGGCCGGATCACCGAAGCTTTAACGATTTTTAAAAACTGGAATGATTTGCATTACGAAATCGATATTGATGCTGCCATTGCTAAACGTATCTTAAATTTGGTCATTCGGTAGAAGAGACCAGATTTTCGCGTACGAAAAATTCGTTGCGTGCTTTCCGTGCGAAAATTCATGCATTATATATAGGTACAATAAACAAGATTTATTCAAATAAAAACTTGTTAAATGCGATTACATTATACGTTTCAATATTCTGAAACATTAAATTTTGGCGACCATCAGACAGAATCGCTTTGTACTTTGAAAATGATCATTTTACGTCCACAGACACGAGGGGGGCATACAAAGTGTTCAACCTTTTGTCTGGGTCTTTTTCATTCACAAATTGTTTGACGTCTGGGTTTCCGTTCAAATTCATGGAATTTTTGCATCATAGATCCATCCAAACATTTTGAAGCATCCAAAAAATTTCCCACTGCATTTCTTTTGTCAAACCCTACGCCTCCAATTTTTCTATTGAATCAGGTAAAAAATCCAAGTGTTGCCACGTTGAAAAGTGTGTCTTTGAGCGTCTCATCTTCGATCAAAGCTTTTGATTTACAGACGGCCACTGCATCATTCGTCATAGTGGCCGAAAAATCTCGGATTTTTGCCGAATATGTACATCAAAATAGTGCTTTTACAAGTGCAAAATTTCGAAAAAAAACATGGATTGCGTGCAAAAAATGCAATAGTATCTTATTGCGTGCGATTGCGCGCAAAAAATGCAATAGTATCTAATTGCGTGCGATTGCGTGCAAAACATAAGCGCCCCACTGCTTCAAAAATAGTGTATTTATGTCTCTCTAGCATTTCTCTATCCAGGCGAGTAGGAAAAAAATTGCGTGCTGCATGCAACAATCAGGTCTGTATTCATAAATGTCAACGAGCAGCGCCTAAAACTTCAGATTTTAGTTGAAAATTGCGTGTGAAATTGCTATCTTTTGCGCCAACAAAACTTGTTTATTGTACAAAGATGGTTCCCGTACGAGTTAGAAATGACTAGCAATAATTGTTAAACGAAGCTGTATTTTGCTGCCTAACACATATTGTTGCCTTTGACTTGATAGCTTTGAAAAATGACCGTTTTTGGCACCGACTGCTGGCAGACTTGAAGCATATTCCAGCTGCCTTAATGCGTGTGCTGACTAATGCTTCGTATATGTTCCTTACCTTATCGGCATCAGTCGACGGCCTCATCATTGGAGGCCTGGTAGGCTTTATGCCCAAATATTTGGAGAAGCAGTTTAGTATACCGACGAGTCAGACGAATTTGATGATAGGTAGGTTCTAGAAGTGGCTTGTTAATTTCTGCTTTTATCTCATATATTACCAATTAACGAATGTCTACTGGCTGGAATGAAAGCATCGTTGTTATACTCGGCAAAGATTTTTTGTGGTTGTGCAAAGACTTCGAAACCGGTTTCATACCTATAGAAAGTCTTCAGGGAACAAAAACAGTAAAACTTTCCAAAATTTTCGGATTTAGAATTTAAAATGAGAATTTAGTATTAAGTGAAATGCAAAAAGTCTAGATTTGTTCACGCTTCGCATCGGTTATCGTGCTGTTTTTTAAAGCTTCTGCATATTGTATTAAAGGTCAAATAAGCTAAACATTCTAGTGCTCCTCAAAAATTTAATAAATTAACGTTCTCATTGTCCATTAAATTCGAGACTTGACTTGATTAAAGAATGATGTGAAAATAGTTTTGTGTCAGTCTTGCATTTTATGTTTAGTTTGTCTTTAGAAAAGTTCAAAATTAGGTTTCAGATGGTAAGAAAAAGTGACAAAACCTGTTGACACTTTGCGACCATTACTTAGCCGTATAGGAATAGTCGTGCGTTAAAGCTGATATGTAAAATGTTCTAATCTGTCCTAAATTTAGCTGCCTGGCAATCGGCAGAGTTCTGGAAGAATCATGTATGCATTTTTGATAACTTATCAGGTTGACTTCTCAGATTTTTTCTTACAATTGCATCTTGGAAAAATAATGTTTATTTTACTTTCCTGGTTTCAATATGTTACATCTGAATGCTGTACTGGATAACAGCATGCGTCGAATATGCATTCTGCAATATTCTGACTAGTATCGAATTTTGACATCGATTTCACCAGGTAAAAGTATGTACTCGTACATTCACTGTGCTATTCGAGTCCCGAATGTCAGACAATTGCTAAATACGGTTGGACTTGAATTTGATTAGATTTGAATTTTTTGGGTTTTGGCGGCGTTTTTATCGCGTTCATATTAGTAAATAGCTTTGTCTGTATGTCAGAGCGAAATGTATCAGCTATAGATGCCTGGGAGGCCCTGTACATTTGAAACTGTAAATATTACCGCCTTGCGTACATAATCTTGGGGGTTCCATCCCCCGCAGAAAATTTTTCACCTCTCCCCAGAAATTTTCTAACTCCCCCCAGAATTCGCGGTTTACAAAAAAATCGTAGAAAAGGTGTTTCAAGCGTTTTTAGCTATCTATTTGTTCAAAAGTGTCAAATTTTCGTCGCTTCGCGTCATATACTAATTTTTTGATTATATTTTGTTCAATTTATTCAAATTTTTTGATTTTCTCGAAATTTTGTCATGTCTTAATGCTCTAGAAAGATACAACATCGTCAGGAACGCCGAAAAACGATGTTTTCGACGTATACACCATTTTTGAACCTAAAAATGGACACTTTAAAATTCCCCTTCCTTCCCAGAATTCTCATGCAGTGCATGTCTGCCGCCTTGAATTATATTGTAATTGAAATTTTGATGGAACGTTTCAGGATTCATAATGGTGCCGTTTGCCGGAGCAGGTGTCCTCAGTAGCGGGCATATTGTAAATCGATTTCAACTTACGAATAAGCAAATCATAAAGTACTGCATTTTCATGTCTGTCTGTACTGCCCTATTGGCGCCTATGTTTTTAATTTACTGCAAGCCAAGCAACCTAGTTGGCGTGCAAATTGGATATGATTTGGAATTCAAGTAAGGCCTATTTAAAATGCTCACATATAGCGTATCGTAATTTATTACGATACATGATCATGGGGCTTGGGGGAGATTCAGCCCCCAGAAAACGTTTCACTCCCCCGTAAATTTTTCACCCCTTCCCCCAGAACTCGCGATTATTCGAAAGTTTCCAAAAATTTGCTGAAAATTCGTAGAAAAGGTGCTTTTTAGAGCGTTTTTAGCTATCTGTTTCCTCAAAAATGTAAAACTTTCGGCGCTGCGTGCCATTTACTTATGTATGTTTTGACTATATTTTGTTCATTTTATTCGACTTTCTTTCGAAATTTTTTTATGTTTTTATACTCTAGAAAGATAGAGCATCGTCAGGAACGCTAAGAAAACAATGTTTTGACGCGTACCCATCATTTTTGTGCCCAAAAGAGGCATTTTAAAATTTCACCCTCCAATCCCTCAGAATTCTCATGCTGCGCATGTATGTATACAAGTCGTAGATACACAAGGTCAGGGTCGGTAGGGGCGGGGATAAAATATAAGAAATCTACAACAGTAAATTCTACATGGTACACGTATGATACGGATACCTTAGGAAAATTATGTAGGTAGGCCAGTGATCGTACGGGGACCCCGACCCCGACCCCGAAAGACCCCGGCCTAAACCCCCAAACCCGACCCCGACCGGGGGCATGATTTTTCGAGTCGGGGTTGAACCTTTTTTCGGGGGTGAAATATAGCATTTTATTTGTTGCTACATAGAAGAATTGTCTAAATGGCAAATAAATTCGGAACAAGGACGATTCATCCACCGGCAAAATTAATATGTTAAATTCGACACTCGCGATATTTCATAAAAAGTACGCCTGGTCGCCATGTTGTTAAGACGTACATACATGTTCGCATATTTTCCATTATGACGTGCGCCGAAATTACTGCGGAATCACAGGCGTAGCCGGGGGAATGGAGGCACATGCCCCCGGAATTTTTCAGAAATTATATTGATTTTTCTGGCGCAATGTGTCGAGAACATTGAGTTTAAAAAGGCGCAAACGTCAAAATTTTCCGGCGCTTCGCGCCGAGTCATTATTATTTATTGTTATACAGATCCAATGAATTTAAAAGCTTGAATCTGTCAAAATAATCCAGCACTTCGCAGCACTTTAGTAATTTAATGCACTATTAGTTCATTGAATGAAACTGCACATGCTTGTTGAACATAATAGTAAAAGTGCGAAAATGTTTGCGTACCAATTTATCTATTCTCTGCTTTGTTTATCTTTCTTTACAAGGACACATAATTCTATTTTAAATGAAAGGAAAGGCCAAATTTTCTTGTGTTTTTGCGCATTTTCTGTTTTCTGAACTAGTTAATAAGAAGGCCACAAATGGGCCTGAAAATGGTAAGAACAAAATTCTCATTGATACATCTTTCAATGACTTATTGGTTGCGACCCTTTGCTGCGCTATATACTTAGCAGAGGTCGAAAAACGCATTTCAGCTCAGAAGTTTTGTGAGGTGTTCATCAATTTTGAGTTTTTTTTGGACTTAATTCAGAACCGAGACTTTGCCAATTTGCGAAAAATTTTAACTTTACTCATTAAAAATTAGAGTGCTTTTTTACAAAATTTTCGGGGTTCTGCTCTGGACCTCGCTGGTGGCGCTTGAGCGCGCCACCCCAGACCCCCAGCCGTACAATCTCGTTCTACATGTTGAAAGAGATTTTTAGGAGGACAGAAAAGGTATGTAAAAGGATTCGGAATTTTTAAAAATTTTCGGCGCTTCGCGCCGCAATTAGTTTATCTGTTCTGTATGATTTAAGCGGTATAAATTGAGTTTACAGAGTAAAAACGTCAAAATTTTCCTGCGCTTAGTACCGCCGATTATTGTCTTAGGGCGGTAAAATATGACTGAATTTCTTGATGCTTTGCGCCACTTATGATTTCCGAACTGTTTGTCAATAAAAAGGCGTAAATTCTACATGGAAACGGTAAAAATTTCGAAAATTTTCAGCGCTTCGCGCCATTGGCTCCTCTACAATCAGTGCGCCATAGAAAACCGTTATGAAAAAACTGTGGAAGAATACGAAAAAGCGAGAGCGATTAGTGATCAAAATTGAAAGTACAAATTGCTTAAACCATGCTTGAACTTGGAATGAAAATAAAATGTTGAACATAACCAGCTTTATTAGTATGCTCTACAAACAAGTGAAGGTATCGTTTTTATCCTTTTCAAATTGGTATTTAATCATGCAATGTTAATTAATCTTCAACCCCGACCCCGACCCCGACCTTTAAAACCGGGGTTTTTCATCCCCGACCCCGACCCCGATCGGGGGTGAAAAATCTGACCCCGTACGATCACTGAGGTAGGCTTGTGATATGCCACTTATGCATGAGAAAAGAAAGAAATTATTGAAATTAAGGTAAAATAATTTTTATCGCATTATGCAACGTATTGTTTATTCGCTCAGTAAAATTAATTTAAATTAAATTACAAATAAGCTTAAATTACTAATTTTGTTTCGTTTCGAGGAATTCAATGACTGACTTGAGATATGTAACAGGGGGATGGGGGATCTCCCCACCCAAAGTTGGCCTTACCCTCCATCCCTCCGAAATCAGTGGATTTTGACCCCCCCTCCTATTTTCGAAAAATTAGCGATTTTCGGCCGTTTTTAGATGTTTTTTGGCCGGTTTCAGCCAAATTTGGAGGTCATTTACCCCTCCTCCCCTAAAAAGGCCGAGGACCCCTCCTGAAATTCAGAGCCGTTAAATGTATATTTGCTGACATTTGAGTGATCTTGAAACGGTTTGATATTTTTTGAAAGTTGTATTGTATTTTTTTGTGGGCAAAACATCAAAGCCTTCGGCTCGCTCTGACACCTTTTCAGATTTTTTTATCCCGCAATTTATGTTAGTGCACGCTACGGTATGACAAGCTTTTATGACCATCTAAATTATTGTTGGCTGTAAGGTACATGATTTTTTCATTAACTTTGGGCTTTTGGCGCCATAGCAAGACCACTGTCTTTATTTTGGAGTGCATCACTAATGTTATGTACGAGTATGTCTGAGTTTCATGTAAAGCTTTTAGGTCATTTAAGTCTTGACAATGCTCGTTTTCTGCTCTAGTACAGACTATTTTTGGCCAGTATCAATATTTTTGTCTCTTGCATCACGTTTGGATTTAATGGGAAGTATTTATGCATGTAATTCAATTATTTTAAACATTAGATTGCCTTCAGAGCTTTCCCTCTCGGAAAAAATCATAGCACCGTGTAATTCTCGTGCGATGTATTTCTAACGCTTCTCATTGTACCAGCTTGCTCGTGTCTTCATTTTCATTTATTCTTTTGTTTATTTTTTCTTACTCCTTTCTATTTGTACTATATCTTGTTTCAAAGAACGTTATATAATTTTGCGTAGGATATTGCTACTGATGCTTAGTCTATACAGTTATAATATGATGCAAGAACCCCAGTCCCGGTGAAAAAAGTGGCCCGGCACATCTCAAAGCACGGGCTGATCTAGGATTTCCTGATAAGGGGCGGTACCCAAATTCTTCCCTAACATTATCGAAAAATATCCCATAGATCTTTTCACTGCGCTCGAAATAGCGTTTTTCATCATTTTCTCGTGGACCGAATTACTTTTGGTGATACAGAAAAATTCTAAATTTCCAAAAATTTCCTAAAAAAAACATGATACATCTCATAATTTTATGGAAGAAAAGCCCAGTGTAAAGCGTATGGAAATTTGAAAATTAAGGATAGGAATAGCCAAAGATGACTAAAATTGCGGCTCTCTTACTATTTATATTACGCATGGGTCAAATACGATGCTAATTAAGTAGAAATTTAATTACTGCGCTTTTACTCAATAAGTCTCAGAAAGGTGCACAACATTTTTTCGCGCCTAAAAACTTAATTTCCGGCACAAAATTTTGTTCGTAGACTGCCATTAAAAGCCGTAAATGTCCTTAATGAGTATTATCCGACGCTAGACAATGGTCCGAAAACCGTAGAAAATGCATATCCATCCTGTATCTCGCCGACTGTCTCGGAGCCGATCGGGGGGGGTGGTTGAAGGGACGCCGGCTCCCCTAAATCCGTTCTTGTCTCTAAGTTAATTAGACCCGGTATCAATGGGAACCGGGTCGATATCAATGGGAAGAGCTTTCGGTATCAATGGAAAATTTAGAAATTCTGAACAAATAGAAGAAAATGATGGAAATTCACTAAAATGACTCTAAAATCAGTAAATCAACTAGAAAATGGAATATGAATCCAGGAAAATACGTGAAAATTATTTAAAATCAGCTAATCAACTAATCAATCAATGACTAACCAACCAATAATCAGTCAAACAATTAATAATTAACCTATTAACCACTAAGCAACCAATCAACCACCGAAGCAACCATTCAGTACAAGGACCACCAACCAAATAATTGGGCAGCCGGTATCAATGGGAAGACCCTTTGTTTATGTATAGGTAGATGTGTATGTTTGTATAAATTTTGTCTACCAAAATAATCATTTCTTTTGAATATTAGTATTTAATGCGTTTACTACATTCTGAAATGTTTAGCAGTACACATACACATAAATGTAACAAGGGGATGGGAGATCTACCCAAAGTCGATCTTCCCCTCTCTCTAAAAACTCAGTTTTTAAAGGGGAAGGGGGAGGCTGGTCCCATTTTTGGCAAAAACTTGGGTTTTGACTTGAGCCATTTTTATATCATTTTTTTGCCGTTTTTGATCGAAAGTTGAAGATCATTGAGCCCCCTAAAATGACCGGCTGCCCTTCACAAATTTTGAACTATTACATGGTAGAGCACACATATAACAAGTCCAATATTTGAACCCAACCTAAATATTGTATTGCAAGCAAATCCGTATGATTTTTGCCTTATCTTGCTTCATCTCTTAGTTTAAAGGTGAATGCAAATTTTGGATGGATTACTTAGCATTTTTTATGGGAGGAATGGTCTTCTTTAGTTAGAAACGGCAAAAAGGCTCCTATAAATGACCTGAAAAGTTTTTACAAAAAAATTTGAGTGGTGAAAAGAGATGGTCGACTTGGGGTATCCTATCCCTATTCACTCTTGCGTTTATGACAGTATAAATTCCTGAATGATTTTCGACTGCGCTATTAGTCCATGAATCTGATACCAATTAACTATAGGACAATTACTCGTTTGTTTCTCATTTCTCTTCATTTTAATCATACGTGCCATACATGGACCTGAGGAGTGGTGGGAGGAAGGTATTACTCTCCCCTGAGCTCTAAAAACCTGATAGCTGTGTAGCAATTTTCGCTGAAAAACATTGCTAAATTGCCTTTTTCGGGCTTAGAAAACTAGCTGTATAGCCTGTTTTGGACGTATAAACATACCGGGTGAGTTCTGAGATTATGTATAATTGTTCTTTCTGGGATACAAAAGGATTTCTAAGCCATTTTTCCGATTTTACCTAGGGCTGAATATTATTTTTAGTCAAAAAAAGTTATTTAACATGTTTATGAGTTCAAAAAGGCTATATATTTGTCATAAAGGCTCGAAAACGATAGTTTTACAGTGATACTATCGTTTTTTCACTGTAGAATCGTTTTTACAAGTGACTTAGCTATCACCAGGTTTTTGAATGTCACCCCTCCCTGAAAGTTTGACCTTGCACACCTATGACACGTGCACATGAGAGTGAGATATTACCCTTCCTAAAGGTCAGGCAGACAGATACTGTCCGGCGATTTTTAGCATAGTGAACTTTTCTGCATAGTTTCTAAGGACAACAGCAGCAGTAATGTCAAAATTTTTCTGCTGCTTCGCGCCGGGTGAGTAATTTTACATGTTGTTTACTCAAAAAGCGCCCGAAATTGTGTCAAAATGGTCTGGAAAATCAATTTTTAAAAATTGATTGAGTTCTATATTTTTTAATATTAAAAGCGATATAATGGTAATGCAGTCAAAATCAGACATGCATAGCATGAGAATTCAGGGAAAGTGAAATTATTAAGTGCCTTTTTGGGCTCAAAAACAGTAGCTCCTATACCTGTTGTTGGGGGGTGGAAGGGTTTTGACCCCCCCCGCTGAATGGCTGCAACTCCCCCTAGGATTCAATAATGGCCAATTTTTCGTAAAAATTGTATAAAGTGCTCATTTTATTTTATAAGTACGAATTTTTGGCGCTTCGCGCCATGTACACATTTTTTAACTATATTTTGTTTCATTTCCTCGATTTTTTTAAATTTTTTCAGAGAATTTTTCATGTTTTTATAATTTAAAAAGAACGAGAATTGTCCTAAACGTTTAAAAACATTAATTTAGACTTGTACCCGTCGTTTTTTAGCCAAAAAAGGTACTTTTTGTAAGCTTTTTGGGTTTGACCCCCCAGAATTCTTATGCTGAACATGTATGGTGACTACGCGTCAAAAACATCGTTTTTCAGCGTGTCCGGCGATGTTCTATCTTTCTGAGGCATATAAACAAAACAGTTTTGAAAAAATATCAAAAAATTCAATTAAACTGAACAAAGTATAATCAAAAAATGAGTGAATGGCTCGAAGCACCGAAAATTTGCCACTTTTACCCAAACAGATAGCGAAAAACGCTGAAAATTGCACCTTTTATACAAAATTTTTGGGAAATCGTGATTTGGGGTGAAAAATTTTTCTGGGGGGTCGAAACCCCCAAACCCCTCAAAATTGTGTATGGTCAAAATGGGTTACAAATGCACAAAAAATGTGGCAGATATTACTACACAAAAGCATTTCATACATGTAGGCTATTTTGACGATTTTCGTCGTTTGACTAGCAAGAAAAGTGTGAACACTACATTTACTCGCCCGGATTTGCAGAATTTTACCGTCCCCTAACGACCCTGACTTTGTGCATCTATGATTTTATCATATAACCGTAATATAACTGCGATGCACTACGTTTCTTTTTTTAACTTTGAATTAAGATTTTGAAAATTCCTTACTTCAGCATGACAGTGTCTCCTAAAAGTCCAGCTTTGCAATCAAATTGCAATGCGCATTGCAAATGCGTTGAAAATTCCTATAATCCGGTGTGCGCTTCTTCTCCTGATGGCCGACAATTGATATACTTCTCAAGCTGCTTTGCTGGCTGTCCTGAGCCCTTTCTTGCTTCGAGAAAGGTATAGAAACCTCAAAACTAATTATGTACAATGACGAAAATTTCTTACTTTTCCATAGTCGAAATCGCACTGGATGCTCAGAAACATATGCACACTGGTTTCTTGGGTGGGTATCCAACTATCAGAACAATTGAAAAGCATATCCCCTCAGGCCATCTTGAACTAAAACCGATAGCTCGAATCGTGAAAAAGCGTCAAACGACGTTTGAAAGTGTAATTGTAAGTGTATATACTTAATTTTCGAGCAGTGGATTGTTCAGTTCATTCATCCAGACACTTCTGTTCCATTATTTCGCATAAATTCGATGTTACAGGCAGTGATCGTACGGGGTCAGATTTTCACCCCCGATCGGGGTCGGGGTCGGGGATGAAAAACCCCGGTTTTCGGGGTCGGGGTCGGGGTTGAAGATAATCAATTAACATTGCATGATTACATACCAATTTGAAAAGGATAAAAACGATACCTTCACTTGCTTGTAGAGCATAATAATAAAGCTGGTTATGTTCAACATTTTATTTTCATTCCAAGTTCAAGCATGGTTTTAGCAATATAGCATTACTTTCAATTTTAATCACTAATCGCTCTCGCTTTTTCGTATTCTTCCACAGTTTTTTCATAACGGTTTTCTATGGCGCACTAATTGTAGAGGAGCCAATGGCGCGAAGCGCCGAAAATTTTCGAAATTTTTACTGTCTTCATGTAGAATTTACGCCTTTTTATTGACAAACAGTTCGGAAATCATAAGTGGCGCAAAGCATCAAGAAATTCAGTCATATTTTACCGCCCTAAGACAATAATCGGCGGTGCTAAGCGCAGGAAAATTTTGACGTTTTTACTCTTTAAACTCAATTTATAACGCTTAAATCATACAGAACAGATAAACTAATTGCGGCGCGATGCGCCGATAATTTTTAGAAATTCCTCATCCTTTTACCTTTTCTGTCCTCCTAAAAATCTCTTTCAACATGTAGAACGAGATTGTACGGCTGAGGGTCTGGGGTGGCGCGCTCAAGCGCCCCGGCTAGGTCAAGAGCAGAACCCCCGAACCCCGAAAATTTTGTAAAAAAACACTCTAATTTTTAATTAGTAAAGTTAAAATTTTCGCAAATTGGCAAAATCTCGGTTCTGAATTAAGTCCAAAAAACTTAAAATTGATGAACACCTACACTGCACAAAACTTCTGAGCTGAATTGCGTTTTTCGACCTCTGCTAAGTATGTAGCGCAGCAACGGGTCGCAACCAATAAGTCATTGACAGATGTATCAATGAGAATTTTGTTCTTACCATTTTCAGGCCAATTTGTGGCCTTCTTATTCACTAGTTCAGAAAACAGAAAATGCGCAAAAAACAAGAAAATTTGTGTCCTTGCAAAGAAAGATAAACAAAGCAGAGAATATATAAATTGGTACGCAAACATTTTCGCACTTTTACTATTATGTTCAACAAGCATGTGCAGTTTCATTCAATGAACTAATAGTGCATTAAATGACTAAAGTGCTGCGAAGTGCTGGATTATTTCAACAGATTCAAGCTTTTAAATTCATTGATCTGTATAACAATGAATAATAATGACTCGGCGCGAAGCGCCGGAAAATTTTGACGTTTGTGTCCTTTTAAACTCAATGTTCTGGACACATTGCGCCAGAAAAATTAACATAATTTCTGAAAAATTCCGGGGGCATGTGCCTTCATTCCCCCCGGCTACGCCTTTGATTACGCAGTAATTTCGGCACACTTCATAATGGAAAATATGCGAACATGTATGTACGTCTTAACAACATGGCGATCAGGCGTACTTTTTATGAAATATCGCGAGTGTCCAGTTTAACATATTGATTTTGCTGGTGAATGAATCGTCCTTGTTCCGAATTTATTTGCTACTTATACAATTCTTCTATATACCAACAAATAAAATGCTATATTTCACCCCCGAAAAAAGGTTCAATCCCGACTCTAGAAATCATGCCCCCTCGGTCGGGGGGTCGGGGTCGGGGTCCCCGTACGATCACTGGTTACAGGTCATTCCGTCGCCCATATTGGCTTTGTTATCATGCAAATTTGACCATAAGTATTCATGACGAAAAAATAGGAACGATGATTTAGGTACCAAAATTTTAACAAAAAGACTCATTTACCCCCTCTCCCTAGGAAACTCGGTTTATCCCTTCCCAAATTTTTGACTTGTGCATCTATGTTCAGAAATCGGTGTTGCGGATAGTTAATACGATATATCGATTTTTTCACAATGTTTTTGACCATTCGTTAGGGTTTGTCGTAACTAATGCATGAGGTTCTCTAGATGTGTGATCGAAATTTTGCTTACCGATACAAAGTCCTGGTTTTGGGCTTGCTCGCAATTTTCATACAAATTTAATGAAATTACCAAAGCTTACTCATACAGAAGAATTTTCGGCTACCAAATTTTATGCTGCCAGTCACATTTGTTTGCGCATAATAGATTTGTAAATAATTAATGTGATTTTTCTGAATTTTGATCAACTTTGATTCAATGGCTTTCTATCACTATACGTATGATTTCTTTACTCGAATCGAGAATGCGTTTTTTATGACAGCTGATAGGTAGGCAAAATTAAGGTCAGAACTCAGAATGGCCAAAAATCACAACTTCTCTGCAAATGTACTTGAAGTTGACCATGGACTATGTATCAAGTAAGGCTCTTTTCAGCTATTCAAACGATTTTTTCAATTTTTGGGGCGATTAAAGATTCAAAAAACTCGCTTGTTGACCCAGGCCGATGTCGCACCTTAAAGTGTCCGGCCGGACACTTTAAGGCACCTTAAAGTGTCGGACTCTGCCTTAAAGTGTTCGGGTTACGCTGAGTACACGTACGCACATACACGCCCACGCATATCACTCGCTGTACAATTAGGTAAGTAGCATGTACATATACGTACCTTGCACAATGTATCGAGGTACATAAATACAAGCAAGCCGATACATTACGAAGAATTCGTTGCATCGTCATTGGCGTCGTTTAGCTAACTTGGAGATAAAATCGATTACAAAAATAACTATGTTAATAAAAGAATTTAGGCAAGTAAACTGCACGCAGTTCCATTCACTCATGATTCTAAACAGACATGCTAAGACTTCATTTTATATATTGCCCACCATACTACCATTCATACATGTAACAAGGGGGTGGAGATCATACGTGGGCAGCAAGAAAATTCTGGAGGGGGTGCAAGATTATAGTCCAAAACTGGCCTTTAAAATGATGGTATGGCGAAAAAACACCATTTTTCAACGTTTCTCATCGAGCACTATCCATTGGCATCGGAAAATTGGGGAAAAAAACAAAAAAAAATTTCGAATTTTGATTTCTGGGGGGTGGGGTATTTTGGTTTCTTGGGGGGAATGCATACCCCCAAATCCCCCACGCCCAGATGTGGTAGAGATTCCCGAAACCAAAGTCGTTAATATAAAAATATTGTAAATATAAATAAATATAAATTGTTTATTCCCCTATCCCCGATTTTGTGCAAAAACTTGCGATTTCTAGCCACTTTAGGTGCATTCTTTCAATTTTTGAATTAAAATTGAAATTCGCGCACTTCCCCCTTAATGGTCGGTGAACCTCCACCCAGCACTTCGGGGCTTATAAATGCCTGCTACTCTACATGGTCAGTGGACCAAATCTGGCAGTCAGATGGAGCATAACTGCAAAAAACGCAAAATTATCCAATTCTACGGATCTACCAATTAGGAGAGACTTTGGATTTATGGGGCTTCAAACCCTATCCTTTTACGTCTACGTATGATGCCCACTTTATCCCAATGCTTAAATACATTTTCTCTCGCTTTTAAGCACGTTATTGTGGCCCGAACACTTTAAGGTACCCGGACACTTTAAGATACCTTAAAGTGTCCGGCCGGACACTTTAAGGTGTGACACCGGCCTAACCTTCCAGATTGGCCGTACTATGCATCTGTTCTTATGGTCATCACTTGACATGCATGTGGGCGAAGAGCAGGCTGTCGGTGTTTAGACTCACAGGAGAGCGAAAAGCAATATTTTATGGTTGAAAATAGGGCAGAATCCCTAACACAAAGAAAAATTAACACTTGTTTGCAAAAGTGATTAAATCGACCAAAAACTGTCAATTATGGTAGTTTTTATGCTACTTTAAAGTTCCTACCAATTTTTAAGACCATTTTAGCTCAAAAAAACTTTCTGGCTGATCCCCCTGACCGACCATGCTGTGCATCTATAGTCTTTCATCACTAGTTGCTTTGCTTTGTTGACTTTAGACATAATAATACTCAGCAAGGAAGTATTTACGTCCAGACCATACATGATCTAGGGGTGCGTGACCTCCCCCCAGAATATGCGATTTTTCAAAAATTTCAAAACATTCAAAAAAAATTCGTTCAAAAGGTGTTGTTTTAAATGTTTTTAGCCATTTATTTGCTCAAAAGTGTCAAATTTTCGGCGCTTGCGCCATATACACATTTTTGACTATATTTTGTCCAATTTGTTGACTTTTTTGATTTTTTTCGGAATTTTTTTGTTTTTATGCTCTACAAAGTAATAGCATCTTCAGGAATGCCGAAAAACGATATATTTCTAACGCATATCCACTATTTTGGAGCCCAAAAAAGGCTTTTTAAAATTTCACATCCCATCCTCCCCCAGAATTCCCATGCTGTGCATGTCTTCATTAGGTGACGCTGTACATTTTTACGGAGATTGGTTATATCTAGAGTCTACGAAACACGACTCCTGGTCATTGGGTTGTTGAAGAATAACATTTTCGATGCTTTGATGCGAATACTCTTAGTTAAAGTTAGAATTAAAAGTGTCAAAATGTCGATATTTGTTTCGAATTCACGAAGTTCATGCTGATCTTATATAGTTTAAATGTATTTCTAGTAAAGTGATATAGCTTATGCAGTGATGGCGAGAAAATCTCATGTTTGAATCATGTTTTGGTAGTCCGTCGTCCAATGTTAAGCAAAATTTGCAGACTGGCGCGAAGATAAAGTTATAAATGAATAAATGCATGGGATACCTGTACCTATCTGACTTTGCTTGTCAAAATTGCGATTTCGGCTCCGCTAGAATCCAAGATATAAAGGCATTTCTTTCTCATATACTGTAATTGAAAAAGAGGGTGCACGTTTTATAGGCATTTGCGCTTTCATTTTCATTTTTCATAATAGCTGCATTGTTTTCAAATAAAACATTTGAAAATCGAAATTATCCCTAATCTCTGCTAACAGACGTCTTTGTGTGCTAACTATTGTTCTGAAAAGAATGATAAATTGACAGTAGAAACGCTAAAACTTATTTAAAACCTGCTCTGTGTATTTATTAGTAGCGCTTCTACCGTTCTTCAACAACGGATGAAAGCTGACTTAATTATCAGCATCATCTTATTTATCACAAGGTTGTGAATTCATAAGCTTTTTTATGTATAATGTCGAGAAGTTTTCTGTACTCAATGTTCATTTTCGCGTTTTACTTTAAATAGTGCTAATAAAGTTTCAGGATCACGCATAACGTGCTGACATCTGTACTGTATTTTTAACACACTGTTTAATTCAACTGATGTGAAAATGTGTGCACGCAGACGTGTGTTTTTAGTTTTAATTACTATGTGACTGCTTATAAACGATTGAGGTTATACATTATTGTTTAGTAACAAAAATGAAAAACGACGGACTTTGATTAGTAAGCGTCGATGGAAGCTATTTTATATTTAAAATTGGAAAAGCGCATATTTTTAACTAAATTTAAAGGTTTATCAGCAGAATTCAAAATCTGAAACTTGATCTATTTTTCGGGTTCAAGGCCGTATTTAGGGGACGGGGCGGCCGCCCCCTCCATTAGCCAGAAAAAAACTTTGAAAGGTAAGATAATGCACGGAAAGATGGAACAATCGACTGTGTTTGACGTAAAATCTTCAAATTTTCGGCGCTTCGCGCCGGATGTAAAGTATTTTCTATCATTTTGGCCCAAGCGCGACCAAAAAATTGCATATTTTCATAGCTTTTTGAGCGAAAAAAAATTTTCAAAATGTTCAAATTAGAATTTGATAGCCCGCAAAAAGCGAAAAATGCGGTTTTTGCGAGCTATTTCTGCGAATTTTCCGAGATATAGACCAATTTATGTTGCCCTCCTTGGCCGGACCCTGGATACGGGCCTACTTCAAGTTATGAATAATGTCAGATGAATCGTATCGCTTATACCTGCTCATTTCTGACCTGTTTAGTATTATATCAATGACAGAAAAAATTTAAAAAAATGAAGTGTCATATTGCTGCAGGCTTACAACAACTGTACGTGCCCACCGGAAAATAGTACAGTCAGTGGCGGTGTGTGTCAAGTTCAGTGCCCCGCTTTGACAATGTTTCTAATTTTGTTTGCTCCAACGGTATTTTGCACATTTTCCGTCGGCGTTCCGGCCTTAACTGTCGTATTAAAGTAAGAAATTAGTTCGCACTGAACTTATATTGTGAGAAATCTGTATAATATGTGAACATGGAGCCGTCCGATTTTTTGCATACAGCCTAATTTACCGAATATAATCCTGATTGATTTATCGTGAGAAAGCTAGTCTCGAATATTTTCAATGAGCGCGCTAAATACATGAGGCACATCAAGCTATTATATTATTATTATTGTCATGTATGCTAAGCGTATCATTAGGCTTAGTTACCAGCTGGCCCGTATCCAGGTTTTTGTTTCGGGTGGGGGGAGCAGGACCAAATTTTTTTTAAACCAGCGGGACCAAAGGATGAATTTTTGTTTGCGAATTTTGCTACCCAGATACCTAACATGGGGTGAGAATTTAATGGAAACCATCTTTTTATGTTGGGGTCTGGGCTGGCGCCTTCAGGGTCCAGGGCAGAGCCCCGGAAAATTTTGTAAAAAAACACTTTAATTTTGAGTCATGACGTTAAATTTTTACAAAATCAGCCGAATCACGGTTCTGAATTCACCCTAAAAATGGTCAAAGTTCATCAACAAATTTATAATGAATGCCAAAAAATTGCTGTCGTTCTTGATTCTAGAAGAAATCTCATTTTCTGCATTAAACCTATAAAGAACAGAAGACATATATGTACGAGGGTTGTTAATTAAGTCCGTTTAAGCTGTATAATAACTTTTTCTGTATGAGAGATATCAACATGTGGTTTTTGCATATGGTGATGCGACTTCTGCTTTAAATTACTAGAGTCACCATTTTTTCAATTTTTTCCGCCTTTTCTAAAAAAATTAAAAATACCTCACTTCTTTGATTAAGAAAAACAACTTGTATCATGTCGCAGCTTGAGCACTGATTAGCATTTGATCTCAAAAATTTCGGTAAAACAAAGACAGTTTGTGACTTCCATTGATACACTACTAAAAATCCCATTGTGATTAATTTTCTCTTTTTAGTGATGCATTTTTCGTTAAAACTCAATTTTTTGCTGATTTTGACAAAAAATTGCTTCATCACAAACGCACGTTTTATGAACAAAAAACATTCTAAAAAGTGCTTTACAACATTTGATACTCTCAGCTGAAATATTTATCTTTTTCCTTAAAGAATGAAGTCATGGGACCTTCTGTTTAGGGCTATTTTTAATCAATTTTTAATCTATGATAAAACAAAATTATTTTACTGGAAAGCGGAAAAAAGATAAGAAGAAATGATGAGTTCAGAGATGTAAAGCAGAAGTTGCGGAATAACGAGCGAAAAACCGCGTGTTGATAACTCTGATAGAAAAAAGTTATTAGACAGCTGAAACGAATTTAATTAACAACTCAAACCTATAGTTTGTTTCATTTAGCTATGAGGTTTTTGAAGAAAATTTAAGTGACTACAAAAGTGTTTTAAACTATCACGGTAAATATGATATTTATAACCTGTCATATGGAGACGTGCGCCATTGCTAAGCCGCATTACTGCATCAACATTTTAAACCACTTTTGTAGCCTGATTCTTGCGGAAAAATTTGAAAGAAAACCGCAAAGTTAAATGAAACAGACTATATATGCAAAATACGCTTTAGGTTGAATAGGTAAAGACTAAAAATGGAGTGTTTAAACCGCGCGCTTTGGACTAAATAGACTCTAATTATAAAATTATAACTGAAATTCAGCGTGAAGCGCCGAAAATGTTTTGCGATTTTTGGCTAAAAAAGCAAAGAGGGGTAAAGAAAAAGTCATTGTCATATTCCGTTTCGGAGAGAGGGCACGTGGCTTTCTATCCCCTAGATACGGGCCTGCTTACGAGCATACTAAAATTAGAATATTAATCTTGTTTAAAATGGAATAAGTCAATATAGTCAATCCTCGTTAGGTAGGCGAGTTCTTTTAAATACAGCTTGAAAGAACTATTTAGTTCACTTAACAGTAATGTGGTGAGCACCGTATATGATCTTAAATTTGTAGAAAAAGTTCTTTTTAAGCGTTTTTGGTCATCTATTTGCTCAAAAGTGCCAAATTTTTGGTGCTTCGCGCCATAATACTCATGTTTTGACTATATTTTGTTCAATTTGTAAGACTTTTTCGATTTTTTTCCAAATTTTTTCATGCTTTTATGCTCTAGAAAGATAGAGCATCGTCAGAAACGCTGAAAACCGATGTTTTTGACGCGTACCTACCATACATGCACAGTATGGGAATTCTGGGGGTGAAAACCTCAAGTGCCTTTTTTGGGCCCAAAAATGGCCGGTACGCGTTAAAAAACATCGTTTTTTGGCGTTTCTGACGATACTCTATCCTTTTAGAGCATGAAATCATGAAAAACATTTCGAAAAAGTCGAATAAATTGACCAATATATCGCTTAAAACATGAATATATGGCGCGAAGCGCCGAAAATTTGGCGATTTTGAGCAAATAGATAGCCAAAAACCCTTAAAAAGACACTTTTTCTACCAATTTTCGGGTAAGTTTAGGAAACTTTTGAAAAATCGCCAATTCTGGGGGGTGAAAAATTTTTTGCGGGGGGTGAAAAATGATTCTGGGGGTGAAAACCCCCAAACCCCCCCTAAGATCATGTATGGTACCTACCATTTTTGGGCCCCAAAAGGGCACTTTATAATTTCATTCCCTCCCTCCAGAATTCCCATGCTGTGCATGTATGGTGAGCACCATGGATATGGGAAGGTTAGAAACCTCCCCGAGAATCCAGCTGACCCTGACCCCCGACCTCCCAAGAATTGAATTGTTGGCGTGCTTCTTTTTATTTTTTGTCAGTTTTACACTACCCTGATCCCTAGATTTCGGTTGCTGCCCTTGTATGGTGGTGAGCATACATGGGCAGCAACCAAATTCTGGGGGTCCGATGGGTCAAAATTGCCAAAATAGCACTAAAATTCAATTCTGTGGGTCTATCGATTTAAGGGGTCTGCCGAATTCTATGGGGTCCAGCCAGACTCCCATGCCCATGTGCAGTGGTGAGCCTTCTTTTTTTGTTAAACGGCAATGCGATAGTCCAGTTTTTACAATAAAAAAAGAAAACCTGTGTGAGTGAAAAAGAGAAGTCATATTTCGCCTAAAATTTCACAAAGTGCATTCCATATTTCAAGATGAAATTTTAGAGAAATGGGTGAAGGTCATATTCGGTCTGGAATGTCCCGCAAACGCTGTACTTCGTCTCTGATGCTATTCTAAAAGGTTTACAGATCGTTTTCATGTACTTAAAAACTTTTCATGCACTAATCGCATTTATTTTTCTCAAAATTATTAATATTTTTATTTATTATATTATAATTGATACTTTTCTAAATTTTTTACTACTTTTTGGCTTTTTTAGTGCGTAATATTATACCAGCATGTGCACTTCCTGACTAAGCTTTAATTTTCATCTATATTCTAATACACATTTCAATTTTTAGAATAGTTGATTACAACGAGCGGCCGTTTGCTCTTGGTATACAGTGGATTTTGATTCGCTGCCTAGGTCAGTCTTCTTAGGCTTTATGAATAATTTTTCGTTGTATGTCTTTTTTATCGTTAGGTTAAATAAATTATCAGAAATTTTTAGAACGTACTCTATTTGAAGTACATATGTATGTGTATACCTGTTGAAATTATGAAAATCAAATGTGGAGTTATGCATATGTCTTTAAATGGGGATTTCAGATATGTGCTTATGAAGAGTTAGGTACTTCACTATATCTGCAAGAAACACAGATGTCTTTGATCAGGGGCGGATTTAGGGGGGGCGGGGTGGCGGCCGCCCCCCCATTGGCCCAAAATAGTGCGCGAAATTAACGATTTTTGAGCGATTTTAAGCAATTTTCGAGTTAAAATGGCTAATTTTTCCGCCCAAGTCAGGGTTCCGCCCCCCTTAGGGGTACCGCCCCCCTTAGGAAAATCCTGGATCCGCCACTGTCTCTGATTGCTTGTGCACATGTACGTATAGAGCTAAAGAAATGATTTTTCGCTGCCTACGATATGTCTTAAATTGACAGAAATTTTTATGCATCCAACAACTTAAAGCGTTACTTGACTGTTTGGGGGAAAATTATCCAGCTTCAATGCTGTCTAGAATTAAAGGAATTTCACTTAATTTATAAGCGACTAGCATGGATTTTATTAGCCTTTATCCTTTATTTAGGTACCTACTGATGAAATTATAACGCACGATAACATTTTTTTCATTTTATCAAGATATGTACAGGGTGGCCCATGAAAAGGCTATATTCCCATTGACAGGTCATAACTTCGGCTGATGTGAACATGGGATCTCAAAATCGGTTGCGTTAGATAGATAAAAGTGTCTTCTTCTGAATCGTATAAAAAATTTTGGTCATATGTCATTGGTACGGACGCTACGGCAATTTGTTTACACCCTACTTTAACATTGTTCAAACGCCAATAGCGTCATTGGTCCTGCCATCAATTTGCATTCTCTTTCGGGGAAATTTTGAAATTTTCTCACTGATTAGGACGAATATCTACTCTGGGGATTTAAAAAAGGTGCTAATTAATTTTTGTGAATTGATATATCCAAACATATCAAAAAGGGATACCTACATACACATTAATGTGATACAATATAGATACAATATAGAAACTCTGGGGTTTAAGCAATGTCAAAGTGAGGTTTAAACAAATTGTCATAGTGCAAGAGCCGCTGGCAGCTGCCCAAAATTTTAAACGGTGTTTTTTGTGCTCACGAGCGTTTAAATGATCAAGAAGTATAACTTAACTTTCTCGAAATCGGAAAATAGGAAAATATTTTTCGTACTCCTTTGTCAAAATAAGGCGAGCAGTGGCAGCATTGTTTCAAGGTCACGCTTGCTTAGGGAAGTGCGCTTTATGTTCACATCGACCGAATTTATAAAATCGAAATGTAACCTTTTTTATGTGCCAGCCTGTGTAATGCTTAACCATATTTATAGCGTCATTACTTTGAGTTCCGAACGATTGCGTTCACTGTCATACATGTAAAGGTTGGATGGGGATCTACACACTCAAAGTCGGCCATCCCCCTGGACCACACCTGGGCATGGGGGGTTTGAGGTATGCACCCCCGAGAAACCAAAACACCCCCCAGAATTCAATTTTTGAAATTTTCTTTGTTTTTTTCGCAATTTTTTGGTGCCAATGGATAGTACTCGATGAGAAACGTTGGAAAATGGTGTTTTTTTCCGTCTGTCACCATTTTTAAGGTTATTTTTTGACCTTTAAAAAATCTTGCATTCCCCCCCAGAATTTTGTTGCTGTCCACGTATGCTCCGGACCGCACATGGGCGTAAGGGGTCTGGCTGGACCCTTAGAATCTAAAAGACTCCCCGAAAATCGATAGACCCCCAGAATCGAATTCTTGGTGCTATTTTTGGCTTTTTGGCCCCCATCGGCCCCCCCCCAAATTTTGTTGCTGCTTATGTATATATGCCTCCAACCCCATAAAGGCTGAAAAGTTTAGGGCCCCCTCTATTTCTGGCGAAAACTTTCGTTTTTTGGCAATTTTTAGGTTTTTTTTGTCATTTTTATCATAAAATTGGAGGTCATTTACACCTTCCTAAAAATGGCCGCGCACTTCCCTAAGCAAGCGTGACCTTGAAACAATGCTGCCACTGCTCGCCTTATTTTGACAAAGAAGTACGGAACAATATTTTCCTATTTTCCGATTTCGAGAAAGTTAAGTTATACTTCTTGATCATTTAAACGCTCGTGAGCACATAAAAATCTTAGCATAACATACGAGTATAACGATAATTTTTTATCGAATTGCTACTTTCTCTTTTATTGCGCCGTGAAAACAACTGAATATGCTCAAACGATGTGTTTTGGCATTAGAGCAAGCGCCTATGCTTCTCACTTATTTACTTAAATTTATAGGCGCTTCGAGTGAACTACGGAGTGTGCTAAAAATGCAACATCTTCTCTAATCTTGATCTGTCTCAACTTTCTAAGGGTTGAGTTCTGCTGAAATGTTATTACAATGAACAAAGCGTATTTTTCCCTATTCATTAACATAAAATCGCTTCGATTTCGCTCCCTAATCTCCAAATCATTGGCAATTGCAAGTCAATATTTATTCTTATAAATGCAATCTACCAGTGTTCATTTTTTCACTGTGCATACTCTTTTGGATTTTGATCCATTAGCGCATACAAGTCTTCTTTGCTGACTACTTTACTTGCTTCAATGAAGAATCTATGATCCATGCTTACTTTGGCAGAGAATATAAAGCAACATCGGAGTTTAAAATTAGTTTTACAGAATTCGAATCTTTACTTATCTTGAGAAAAATTAATCCTAGCGAAAGGTGTAAAATAACCTGTACGCTCTTTTTAGATATATTTTTCGGTGTACTACTCGGAGTTTCCTTGCGCAAGTTTTTGCCGGTGTTCGTAGCATCTGCGCAAAAGGGAACGATAATAAATCTTAAATTTCGGCGCTTCGCGCTTTGATACTACTAATCAACATTGAATTGGTTTTTGCCAAACGCATGTATTTGCCAAAAATGGGGACTGTTAAAACTCAATCTTTGGTGGGCTAGAGGACGACCGACTTTGGGTGGGGGTATTCTTATCCCTCTTTTATATGCACGGCGCGGATTGTTATATTTTTACGATATTTAGCACTGGATGCTACGGTTTTTTTTGTATTCGGCGAAGAGTTTTCCTATCTACAAAGACTTTTCGGAAAAACAAAATCTGTAAAAAGAGTTCGAAATTCCAAAAATTTTCGGCGCTTCGCTCCGAAATGAGTAATTGTCTGTCCTACACTACTCGCCATGAATGTTTACGCTTTAATAAGCTTCTAGAGCTTGTTAGGGTTATATCTTTAACACGTCGGTACTATTTCCGCCCACGCACGACCGACGTGTTAACCATATATCCCTTAACAAGCTCTATCATCCTATGGAGCATATTAAAACGTAAACATTCGTGGCGAGCACTGTATATATCCTTATAATAGTAGAATTTACATTCAAAAAGGAAAAATGCCAAATTTTTCGGCACGGCGCGAATTCAGTATTTTTGTCGCAGAATCCAGAAATTGGCTAAAGTTTACTATTGAACGTCGAAAAACCCTGTTTTTCCGCACTGAAAACATGCATGAAATGTACAAAGACTTTTGGGAACCATCTTTATATATGTACAAAGGGACCTCGTACAAAACAAAACACTGCTGAATGCCGAAAATTTTAGGAGACAATGAAAAAACTCGGAAAATCAGCTAATTTGAATATTTCAACGGAAATGCGTTTGCGCTCATCGCAAATGCCCAACTCATTCGTAAAGGACCCCTTTTTACCTGCACCAAGAATACTGTACTAAATGTGGCGCATATTTCAGGCATGATACCAGCCCCTGCGCTCATCGCCTGGATCTTTGAAATGTCTTGCTTGGTGAGCCATAAAAAGCAGTGCGACAGTGATGATGGTTTCTGCTCTTTATACGACAACAAAATGTTGGCCGATCTCTTTGTCACCTTTGGTTTGATTTTGAAGGCGATCAGCTCAACTTTTTTGGTCCTGGCTTTAATTTTCGTCCCTCCTAACGTACACAAAGACGGATTAGTGAACGATTTGGAAGGGAAAAAATTGCCTACCGAAGGAACATCGAACGAAAAAGCTCCGTCTGTAACGAAAATTTCTACGAAGCCTTCATCGTCGACGCATCCCTCTTAGCTGAATTTTAATTGACTGGTACGATTGAACTATTTCTCCTATATTTTAATTCATTTAGCAGTCAGCCACCCTTACAAGTA
This sequence comes from Mermis nigrescens, assembly GCA_036768485.1. Lineage (NCBI taxonomy): Eukaryota > Metazoa > Nematoda > Enoplea > Mermithida > Mermithidae > Mermis > Mermis nigrescens. Next base: position 10,069,372 of record JAVLUZ010000145.1, on the reverse strand, counting down.
CTTATTTGGTTTGCAACAGAATCATTACTGATTAATGTGATACAAGTATTTTTCGTTAGCCTTTCGTGCTTTGTAGTATATTTGGGAGATTTTCTGTAATTTTTTCCCGATTTTGCTCGTCAGCCGCTAGTCCGGCCTAAAACGTGTACAACGACGTCGTATTTTTATCGGGTCGGGTGTTTTAATAGACCGCTATCATTGCCAAAGTTCCGCATACTACTTAATCACACTTTTTGTAGGTCGCGTTTTAGTCGTCTTGCTCCAATGCGTGCTTGCTCGGATTTCGTTTTGAACGCTATTGCCATATTTATTGTAATATTTACGCCGTGCGTTCATCACATATTATTTTAAATGTCGTTTGAATTTCTAGCTATTCGATGCTAACTAGTATTTTTTGAACTTTCTTCTGAAATATCAATCTTTCAAATAAAGACCTTACGCGTATAGTACACATAATACATGTAAAACTCGGGTCAATCTTATTTCTAAAATTTGCGGATGCGGAATGATGATCAACGAGAACTTATCGTAGAACTCTGAGAAAGCGTGCGTGCTTTGCAGTTACAGAGAATGTAAACCAGCATATCCACATTTGTCTTGGGTAAGTAAATTCTTGAAACAAAGATGCAAGCGTACCGAAAGTCTGTCTCATTGAACTTTGATGTTCTTGAAAAGGTGTGTCTGCAAAAGTGCCTTAAACTATGCCGTAGTTGCGATATTCTACAGTATAATTATTTATGAGAGGACGTTCGCCATTGCTAAGCCGCATAACTGCATCAATGTTTCAAACCACTTTTGTAGCCTGATTAACGTGGATTATATTTAAAAGAAAACCGCAAACTTAAATGAAAGAGGATGTACCTGTGAATAGTCTATTTCACGAGACGCGCGTGGTTCTCGATTTCCAAATCAATATTGGTCTATTATAAAAGTGATTTAAAGTGAAGCAACAATAACGATACCGTGCTTAGTAATTGATGAGCAAAACTTTATTACTGTAGGATACCTGTAAATCAGTTGTAGCTTCTCGCTTGAGCGCTGAAAATTGATTTTCATGCACAAGCCTTCGTGAAATAGACTATAAGTCGATCCGACTATAGTCTGTTTCATAACTGCGGTTTTCTTCTGAATTTTTACACAAGAATCGGACTATAAAAGCAGTTTAAATTTTTGATACAGTAATGCGGCTTAAGGGATCTTGTATCAATTGCCACTTCAGAAAGGAACTACACTGGCGCCAGTGTGCACTTCAGAAAAACGGTCACTACGGTTCAGTGATATTTTGTTTACCATTCAGTAAAAAAATCGCTGAACAGGAGTGACCATTTTTCTGAAGTTCAAAAGAGAGGTCACGGAAGTGCAGTGACCATTTTTCTGAAGTTCAACAGAGAGGTCACGGAGGTGCAGTGACCATTTTTCTGAAGTTCAACAGAGGTCACGGAAGTGCAGTGACCATTTTTCTGAAGTTCAAAAGAGAGGTCACGGAAGTGCAGTGACCATTTTTCTGAATTTCAGAAACCAGGTCACAGCACTGCAGTGACCAACATAGGCAGCAGCAAAATCCTGAGGGGTCTGCTGGGCCAAAATCGCCAAAAATTCAATTCTGGGGGGTCCGCTAGATTCTCGGGGGGGGGTCCTAGACTCCTCACACCCATGCGTGGCAGTGACTGTTTTCCTCAATTTCAGAAAAGTCGATGAAGTGCAATTAGTCATGTTATGAGCGAACATTGGCGCAGAGGGTTTGTCTCGCCGGGAAATCAAAATACCCAGAGATTAGTGTAGACCACACATACATACACGTAGGCGTGGGGGGTTTGGGGGTATGCACCCCCAGAAGTTGAAATACCCCCCATCCCCCAGAAATCAAATTTTTTAAAAATTTTTTGCGTTTTCAGCGATTTTTTGATGCCATTGGATAGTGCTCGATAAGGAACGTCGAAAAATGGTGTTTTTTCGCCATACGACCACTTTTAAGACCATTTTTTGACCTTTGAAAATTTTTTACCCCCCCCCCAGAATTTTGATGCTGCCCACCTATGGTGTAGACCCGACCCCTAGGTTTTCCAAAACGTGTTAGACAGTATTTTTACCGTAACTACTGTTTCTTAATAATGAATGCCTACCTTGCATACAGAAATTCGAATTAGGTAATAAGTTTTAGCACAGGTAATTTAATTGCATGTGGCCGCATGAAGCTACATCAATAAATAGGTATATATTTGTACAAATGCGTAGGGGGTACATTTTCGATTCCGATAGCTGCAATCCGCCCATTCTAGGCTTTAAGCAGAGGCTGATTTTGATATTAGTCGGACAAGACCACTCATGGGCGAGATTGGTCTGCATTCGCCGAGAATTCGATGGACTACCAAAAATCGATTGATCCTCATATTTGAATTTTAGGTGCTATTTTTAGCGAGTTTGCCCCATCGGACCCCCAGGATTAGGTCGCTGCTTAAAATTCGATTTAATTGAACAGACCACAGCGATCGAATGAGTATCTGATAACACTGACGAAAATTTGACATTTTTGAGTCAAAAAATTATCTTCAACGTTTAAAAGGCACACTTTCTATGAATTTTTGAAAAATCGACGACTGTGGGAATCACAGCTGATTTGATGGGGTCTGCAGCCATTCTGGACCCAAATCCCCCAAAAACACCTCTCAATCATACTGCGCAATTTTAGGGCCAAAATGGCGTCGTCAAAAAACAGTTAGTATAAATGCTAAAATAGCTTACAACTGGTCAGTGGGTAATTTCAAGCATTTGAGGGGAATGTTTAATTTACTCTCATTTGTATTCTTCGTTTCTCATTCCGCAATCCTGTTGTTCTGCTAGTACAGCCGGTAGATCTCAGCTTAATGCCCCTTGTGCATGTCTGATCTCAGTTGAATTTATTATTTTCCGCCTTTTCCGTCTGGAAAACCAATTTAATTAAAAAGTATTTATGTTGGTATGTACTTCTTTCTCTATTCTAGAGTGTTCTTTAATGATTACTGTAATGTTCTTTTGTAACAACATCCAAAAAATATTTCCATTGGAAAATCACAACGTAATACAATTATGTATGTATACATGTACATATCTATATTGCATTGTGCAGCGATGCAACCTAGGACGGCTTGGATAACACCTCAGTCTAGGAGGTGACAAGATGATATTTTGATTTGGGCAAAACTTACTTGACTGATCAAACTATATTTGTGTGTTTGGTGCGCAAAGAAGACAAAAGGTCCGCATCTGGCGAATTCGGTTCGAGAAATTTGAGATGACTAGACCTACAGTACACCCGTAATTGAGGCCCGCATTGCAATCAATAGCAATCAAAAACGGTCTACTTTCTTATTTTCGGCTATTATGCTTCTTTATTGTGGGACGTACCTACATACCTACATAAAACGTCTAATGAAACGTATATAGAAAGAACCATTGATGGGTCGCTTCAACAGGGATCGGGCTTCACCAACAGGCACAAGTGACCTCCAGTGATGTATTATCAATTCGTCAACTGCGTTGAATTCCTTTTCGCCAAGACTGCAAGATGTGAATATGTACACCGATTTTAATACAAGGACAAAAAATTGGATAAGGTCATGCTTTAAGCAAAACATTCATTTTATAGTTTGTTTCACGAAACATTGCGCATGGACCACAATTCTTGAGTTGATGCAAATCAATTACAAAAGCGGTTTAATATGAAGCAGCAATTACGATACTGTTCGGAGCGCTTGATATGCATCTGAAGTTTTACCGCGCGAAATTGTGTTACAGTAAGCTGCCTAGAAATCAATTTTGTAGCTGCTCGCTAGTTCGCTAAAAAGTGATCTCCAATCTCCATGCACACGGTTTGGTGAAATAAGCTATAGTTTTAGGAATATTAGTCAGACAGAAGACGAATAAAAGGCTATCATTCGTAAATTAGGTATGAAGTTATATTGTTTTAAAACTACAAAATCTACATGGTCTACATTATGAATACACTTAGACTTTAAAACTTGCGGAAAAATTATTAAATAAAAAAATTTCTTCGATTTTGAGCGCACAGCTACCGACTGAGTAATCGTGAGTTCAGTCGCATTAATAAGAACATCTGCAAAATGAGGAGAAATGAATGCCTCTGAGGAAAAAAGCGAGACGTAATTATAGATGTTTGTATGGGAATTATGGATGTTCAGCACCAAAAAATTTATAAAATTTGCAATTAAATTTTATATACGCTGTTTTTGACATTTTGGACGAAGCTCATTCATTCAAGAACATAGGAATAAAAATTACGGGAAAAATTGATAATTAGATAATAACATTTTTGATTACAAATATTGTAGCTAAAAACGCTTAAAACAATACACGTTTTACGACTGAAGGATTTTGTGAAACACACTAAATTTTATGTGGCGGAGGAATGGGTAAAGCTTCAAGCAAGCAATAAGTAAAATACTACGTTGGTCTGTTTGTTAGCTACTATGTGAGAAGGTGATTGTCCCATCCACCTATACAGTACCTTGGGAGGTTGAGGGGTTGGGAGCACACGTGAGCGTAGAGGGAGGGGGTTTGGTGGCATGCATGCACCCCAGAAGGCCTAGTACCCCCCAAACCAAATTAACCCCCAGAATTCAATTTTGTAAATTTTCTGTTTTTTTACGCGATTTTTTGATGCCAATGGATAGTGCTCGATGAGAAACGTTGAAAAAGGTGTTTTTTCGCCAAACCACTATTTTTAAGACCATTTCTTACCTTTAAAAAATCTTGCACCCCACAAATTTTGGTGCTGCCCACCTATGGTTGAGAGGGTTTTCTTCACTCCCCGGCAAAAACATTTTCACACTTCAGAATAAATCGCAGACGACGTCGTTTTAGTAATCATTTAATTCTCAACTATCTTATTTTTCGACGCTTCGCACCAAACAGCCACGTTGTACTATAATTTCTGGAATTTTATTGAACTTTTCTTGAAATTTTTTTATGTTTTTATCAATCTATGAAGAAATAACTTTATCAAAAGCGCCACAAATGATGTTTTTAAGGCATATACATACATCGCTTTTAGGGCCCAAAAAGGCGTATTAAAATGATGTTTTTAGCTTCGCACCCCGAAATTCCCATGCTGTGCATATGATCCCATCTAACTATTAACTTTTTCTGTAATAACTCCGGTTTTATATTTTTTCTGGGATAATAGCTCGAAGGTTCAATTGGAAGCTGATTGGCAAGCTTCGATCGCTTTATGATGAAAAATTTAACTTTTCAAGTGATTCAATAAAAAATTTGTTGAATAGGCTTATCGCTGTCAAAAGTCAGTGTGACATTGTTTCCGCATTTGTTAGCCTCGTACAAATGCTTTAGTTTACACAGTTACTGTTGAATCTGTCAAACATTGCCAGTCGATCGATGGGCTGTTTGAAACCCTACATATAGCCGCCTTGAAAATTCCCGAAAAAATATTAAAATTTTGTTACTCTTTGCGGAATAGTTATTTTGAATAATTGCAGAACATATGAAGTTCGGGTAATGCTGTATTTTTGCTAAACGCATACATTTCATCTCGTTTGCAACAGCTGTACATATGCACACATAATTTTCATCGTATTTTTTACAATTGACCCGATCCTATTATGCTAGTTATCTAATATTTATTCTTCTTGAAGACTTCTGACCTAAAAGTTTGTCCGTCAAAATCCACCAGATAGTGACGCACTAAGTCAGCCCATTTGACGCTTACGCAAAAAGTAGGAAATTGCGACGCTTTTCTGAGTAAAAAATCACCTTCTTCGCGCAGAATTCAGGTCTGAGTTCGCCATAAAAAGATCGATGAATACTTGATCCAGAGGAAGCCCTGACAAAATACAAAATGGCTTACAACGCTGCTTAGCTATTATTACACTTTGCTGGGACATCATTAGTTTTTCTCATTAGGGACACACATCCACATGGACACAGAAGGGGAGAGGTGAGAGGTTTTGTACCTCCCTTAAATTTTGAAATATCGAATAGCGATTTTTAGACGACGAAGAATTGTCCATGAAAAATTTCTGATCATAATGCAGGACACTTCAATCAACGCCATTTACAAAATTATTTATCTTTATAAAATTTGTGTTTGTTTACAATCAAGTCAACTACCATGTAATTTGAGCTTTGATAATATGATCAAAAACAGGCATTTTCTTCGAAAAAAATGTGTTTAAAATTTAATTTAATCCCTTGTTTAATAAAAAGTGGCACTTAAAAAGGCTGAAAAAGGTTGTAGTGGTATTCTATGTAGATCGTAGAAAAATTCATACAATGATTATTACATGTGCTATATAACGGCTAAAAATTTTGGGTTGGGGTCCCCACCAATTTTAGAAAAGGACCTCCAATTTTTGGTCAAAAACGCGTACAAACGGCCGAATAATTCAATTTTTTTCCAAAAATCGGGGGTCAATAATTAACTGGCTTTACGGGAGTGTGGGAGGGATGACCAACTTTGGGTGGGGGATCCCCACAATTCCTTCTGTTACATGTATGTTGCTATATGTACATGTACGATGCTATATGACCGTCCCCCAACTTCGCCTTATTCCCTCTCGCCACATACATGTCCCGCTCAATTATTAGCGATGTATTGAAGATAATTTCCAGTGCACTTGAATATTATTATTAGAAGAAAATGTCGTTACAGCAGCTTCCAGCTCGATAAATTTACACTACTAAAGCATCAAAATTATAAAATGGGGTTCAGTCGTTTTACTTAGTAAATGAAATTCACTAAATAAATTGTATAATAAAAGTGTATAAATCAATTATATCTATAATTGATAATATAAATATCAATTCACAAAATTAATTTCAAGGCGTATCTATATATGATAAAATTTAAAATGAAGGAGTAGAAGGCAACGTTCCTTAGAAACCATTCATAACATTGTTTGTCATAGAATTAAAGAATGTAACTTTTGTAGCTCCTTCAATTCTGGGTCTGTTTCCATCAAATATCTTTTCCGCGCTTTCTGTTGGGGAGCCCTACAACAATCTTAAAGAAGTATGGATTGAATTCGAATTGAAATGCGAATCTTCCGTTTGGAATATATTCTAAACTTTAGCCCAATTTTGGAATTTAATTTAACAACGCTTGAGATTTTAAGGAAAATGCACCCATGTACAAACTTCACGGTAGGTATGTGAATATGGAATAGGCTTACTTATTTCTTGCACTAGTGCCTGAACCAGTAGATGGATCTAATAATATTCCGCTCTTATGCATTTTCTTTGCCATTTAGGGGAATCGACACAAATTGAGTATGTATTTTCAAGGCTACTCTTTCGCTGTTGTAAATCTGTGCAAATAGCACGTTTTAAATACCGCCGCTTATTCTGAATTTAAACTAAATCAAAAAGTGTGTCTGCAAAAGTGCCTTAAACTATGCCGTAGTTGCGATATTCTACAGTATAATAATTTATGGGAGGACGTTCGCCATTGCTAAGCCGCATAACTGCATCAATGTTTCAAACCACTTTTGTAGCCTGATTAACGTGGATTATATTTAAAAGAAAACCGCAAACTTAAATGAAAGAGGATGTACCTACCTGTGTATAGTCTATTTCACGAGACGCGCGTGGTTCTCGATTTCCAAATCAATATTGGTCTATTATAAAAGTGATTTAAAGTGAAGCAACAATAACGATACCGTGCTTAGTAATTGATGAGCAAAACTTTATTACTGTAGGATACCTGTAAATCAGTTGTAGCTTCTCGCTTGAGCGCTGAAAATTGATTTTCATGCACAAGCCTTCGTGAAATAGACTATAAGTCGATCCGACTATAGTCTGTTTCATAACTGCGGTTTTCTTCTAAATTTTTACACAAGAATCAGACTATAAAAGCGGTTTAAATTTTTGATACAGTAATGCGGCTTAAGGGATCTTGTATCAATTGCCACTTCAGGAAGGAACTACACTGGCGCCAGTGTGCACTTCAGAAAAACGGTCACTGCGGTTCAGTGATATTTTGTTTACCATTCGGTAAAAAAATCGCTGAACAGGAGTGACCATTTTTCTGAAGTTCAAAAGAGAGGTCACGGAAGTGCAGTGACCATTTTTCAGAAGTTCAACAGAGAGGTCACGGAGGTGCAGTGACCATTTTTCTGAAGTTCAACAGAGGTCACGGAAGTGCAGTGACCATTTTTCTGAAGTTCAAAAGAGAGGTCACGGAAGTGCAGTGACCATTTTTCTGAATTTCAAGAAAAGGTCACGGAACTGCAGTGACCATTTTTCTGAATTTCAAAAAACAGGTCACGGAACTGCGGTGACCATTTTTCTGAATTTCAACAAAAAGGTCATGGAACTTCATTGACCATTTTTCTGAATTTCAGAAACCAGGTCACAGCACTGCAGTGACCAACATAGGCAGCAGCAAAATCCTGAGGGGTCTGCTGGGCCAAAATCGCCAAAAATTCAATTCTGGGGGTCCGCTAGATTCTCGGGGGGGGGTCCCAGACTCCTCACACCCATGCGTGGCAGTGACTGTTTTCCTCAATTTCAGAAAAGTCGATGAAGTGCAATAAGTTATGTTATGAGCAAACATTGGCGCAGGGGGTTTGTCTCGCCGGCAACTTAAAATACCTAGAGATTAGTGTAGACCACACATACATACACGTAGGCGTGGGGGGTTTGGGGGTATGCACCCCCCAGAAGTTGAAATACCCCCCATCCCCCAGAAATCAAATTTTTTAAAATTTTTTTTGCGTTTTCAGCGATTTTTTGATGCCATTGGATAGTGCTCGATAAGAAACGTCGAAAAATGGTGTTTTTTCGCCATACGACCACTTTTAAGACCATTTTTTGACCTTTGAAAATTTTTTACCCCCCCCCCAGAATTTTGATGCTGCCCACCTATGGTGTAGACCCGACCCCTAGGTTTCCCAAAACGTGTTAGACAGTATTTTTACCGTAACTACTGTTTCTTAATAATGAATGCCTATCTTGCATACAGAAATTCGAATTAGGTAATAAGTTTTAGCACAGGTAATTTAATTGCATGTGGCCGCATGAAGCTACATCAATAAATAGGTATATATTTGTACAAATGCGTATGGGGTACATTTTCGATTCCGATAGCTGCAATCCGCCCATTCTAGGCTTTAAGCAGAGGCTGATTTTGATATTAGTCGGACAAGACCACTCTTGGGCGAGATTGGTCTGCATTCGCCGAGAATTCGATGGACTACCAAAAATCGATTGATCCTCATATTTGAATTTTAGGTGCTATTTTTAGCGAGTTTGCCCCATCGGACCCCCAGAATGAGGTCGCTGCTTAAAATTCGATTTAATTGAACAGACCACAGCGATCGAATGAGTATCTGATAACACTGATGAAAATTTGACATTTTTGAGTCAAAAAATTATCTTCAACGTTTAAAAGGCACACTTTCTATGAATTTTTGAAAAATCGACGACTGTGGGAATCACAGCTAATTTGATGGGGTCTGCAGCCATTCTGGACCCAAATCCCCCAAAACACCTCTCAATCATACTGCGCAATTTTAGGGCCAAAATGGCGTCAAAAAACAGTTAGTATAAATGCTAAAATAGCTTACAACTGGTCAGTGGGTAATTTCAAGCATTTGAGGGAAATGTTTAATTTACTCCCATTTGTATTCTTCGTTTCTCATTCCGCAATCCTATTGTTCTGTTAGTACAGCCGGTAGATCTCAGCTTAATGCCCCTTGTGCATGTCTGATCTCACTTGAATTTATTATTTTCCGCCTTTTCCGTCTGGAAAAACCAATTTAATTAAAAAGTATTTATGTTGGTATGTACTTCTTTCTCTATTCTAGAGTGTTCTTTAATGATTACTGTAATGTTCTTTTGTAACAACATCCAAAAAATATTTCCATTGGAAAATCACAACGTAATACAAGTATGTATGTATACATGTACATATCTATATTGCATTGTGCAGCGATGCAACCTAGGACGGCTTGGATAACACCTCAGTCTAGGGAGGTGACAAGATGATATTTTGATTTGGGCAAAACTTACTTGACTGATCAAACTATATTTGTGTGTTTGGTGCGCAAAGAAGACAAAAGGTCCGCATCTGGCGAATTCGGTTCGAGAAATTTGAGATGACTAGACCTACAGTACACCCGTAATTGAGGCCCGCATTGCAATCAATAGCAATCAAAAACGGTCTACTTTCTTATTTTCGGCTATTATGCTTCTTTATTGTGGGACGTACCTACATACCTACATAAAACGTCTAATGAAACGTATATAGAAAGAACCATTGATGGGTCGCTTCAACAGGGATCGGGCTTCACCAACAGGCACAAGTGACCTCCAGTGATGTATTATCAATTCGTCAACTGCGTTGAATTCCTTTTCGCCAAGACTGCAAGATGTGAATATGTACACCGATTTTAATACAAGGACAAAAAATTGGATAAGGTCATGCTTTAAGCAAAACATTCATTTTATAGTTTGTTTCACGAAACATTGCGCATGGATCACAATTCTTGAGTTGATGCAAATCAATTACAAAAGCGGTTTAATATGAAGCAGCAATTACGATACTGTTCGGAGCGCTTGATATGCATCTGAAGTTTTACCGCGCGAAATTGTGTTACAGTAAGCTGCCTAGAAATCAATTTTGTAGCTGCTCGCTAGTTCGCTAAAAAGTGATCTCCAATCTCCATGCACACGGTTTGGTGAAATAAGCTATAGTTTTAGGAATATTAGTCAGACAGAAGACGAATAAAAGGCTATCATTCGTAAATTAGGTATGAAGTTATATTGTTTTAAAACTACAAAATCTACATGGTCTACATTATGAATACACTTAGACTTTAAAACTTGCGGAAAAATTATTAAATAAAAAAATTTCTTCGATTTTGAGCGCACAGCTACCGACTGAGTAATCGTGAGTTCAGTCGCATTAATAAGAACATCTGCAAAATGAGGAGAAATGAATGCCTCTGAGGAAAAAAGCGAGACGTAATTATAGATGTTTGTATGGGAATTATGGATGTTCAGCACCAAAAAATTTATAAAATTTGCAATTAAATTTTATATACGCTGTTTTTGACATTTTGGACGAAGCTCATTCATTCAAGAACATAGGAATAAAAATTACGGGAAAAATTGATAATTAGATAATAACATTTTTGATTACAAATATTGTAGCTAAAAACGCTTAAAACAATACACGTTTTACGACTGAAGGATTTTGTGAAACACACTAAATTTTATGTGGCGGAGGAATGGGTAAAGCTTCAAGCAAGCAATAAGTAAAATACTACGTTGGTCTGTTTGTTAGCTACTATGTGAGAAGGTGATTGTCCCATCCACCTATACAGTACCTTGGGAGGTTGAGGGGTTGGGAGCACACGTGAGCGTAGAGGGAGGGGGTTTGGTGGCATGCATGCACCCCAGAAGGCCTAGTACCCCCCAAACCAAATTAACCCCCAGAATTCAATTTTGTAAATTTTCTGTTTTTTTACGCGATTTTTTGATGCCAATGGATAGTGCTCGATGAGAAACGTTGAAAAAGGTGTTTTTTCGCCAAACCACTATTTTTAAGACCATTTCTTACCTTTAAAAAATCTTGCACCCCACAAATTTTGGTGCTGCCCACCTATGGTTGAGAGGGTTTTCTTCACTCCCCGGCAAAAACATTTTCACACTTCAGAATAAATCGCAGACGACGTCGTTTTAGTAATCATTTAATTCTCAACTATCTTATTTTTCGACGCTTCGCACCAAACAGCCACGTTGTACTATAATTTCTGGAATTTTATTGAACTTTTCTTGAAATTTTTTTATGTTTTTATCAATCTATGAAGAAATAACTTTATCAAAAGCGCCACAAATGATGTTTTTAAGGCATATACATACATCGCTTTTAGGGCCCAAAAAGGCGTATTAAAATGATGTTTTTAGCTTCGCACCCCGAAATTCCCATGCTGTGCATATGATCCCATCTAACTATTAACTTTTTCTGTAATAACTCCGGTTTTATATTTTTTCTGGGATAATAGCTCGAAGGTTCAATTGGAAGCTGATTGGCAAGCTTCGATCGCTTTATGATGAAAAATTTAACTTTTCAAGTGATTCAATAAAAAATTTGTTGAATAGGCTTATCGCTGTCAAAAGTCAGTGTGACATTGTTTCCGCATTTGTTAGCCTCGTACAAATGCTTTAGTTTACACAGTTACTGTTGAATCTGTCAAACATTGCCAGTCGATCGATGGGCTGTTTGAAACCCTACATATAGCCGCCTTGAAAATTCCCGAAAAAATATTAAAATTTTGTTACTCTTTGCGGAATAGTTATTTTGAATAATTGCAGAACATATGAAGTTCGGGTAATGCTGTATTTTTGCTAAACGCATACATTTCATCTCGTTTGCAACAGCTGTACATATGCACACATAATTTTCATCGTATTTTTTACAATTGACCCGATCCTATTATGCTAGTTATCTAATATTTATTCTTCTTGAAGACTTCTGACCTAAAAGTTTGTCCGTCAAAATCCACCAGATAGTGACGCACTAAGTCAGCCCATTTGACGCTTACGCAAAAAGTAGGAAATTGCGACGCTTTTCTGAGTAAAAAATCACCTTCTTCGCGCAGAATTCAGGTCTGAGTTCGCCATAAAAAGATCGATGAATACTTGATCCAGAGGAAGCCCTGACAAAATACAAAATGGCTTACAACGCTGCTTAGCTATTATTACACTTTGCTGGGACATCATTAGTTTTTCTCATTAGGGACACACATCCACATGGACACAGAAGGGGAGAGGTGAGAGGTTTTGTACCTCCCTTAAATTTTGAAATATCGAATAGCGATTTTTAGACGACGAAGAATTGTCCATGAAAAATTTCTGATCATAATGCAGGACACTTCAATCAACGCCATTTACAAAATTATTTATCTTTATAAAATTTGTGTTTGTTTACAATCAAGTCAACTACCATGTAATTTGAGCTTTGATAATATGATCAAAAACAGGCATTTTCTTCGAAAAAAATGTGTTTAAAATTTAATTTAATCCCTTGTTTAATAAAAAGTGGCACTTAAAAAGGCTGAAAAAGGTTGTAGTGGTATTCTATGTAGATCGTAGAAAAATTCATACTATGATTATTACATGTGCTATATAACGGCTAAAAATTTTGGGTTGGGGTCCCCACCAATTTTAGAAAAGGACCTCCAATTTTTGGTCAAAAACGCGTACAAACGGCCGAATAATTCAATTTTTTTCCAAAAATCGGGGGTCAATAATTAACTGGCTTTACGGGAGTGTGGGAGGGATGACCAACTTTGGGTGGGGGATCCCCACAATTCCTTCTGTTACATGTATGTTGCTATATGTACATGTACGATGCTATATGACCGTCCCCCAACTTCGCCTTATTCCCTCTCGCCACATACATGTCCCGCTCAATTATTAGCGATGTATTGAAGATAATTTCCAGTGCACTTGAATATTATTATTAGAAGAAAATGTCGTTACAGCAGCTTCCAGCTCGATAAATTTACACTACTAAAGCATCAAAATTATAAAATGGGGTTCAGTCGTTTTACTTAGTAAATGAAATTCACTAAATAAATTGTATAATAAAAGTGTATAAATCAATTATATCTATAATTGATAATATAAATATCAATTCACAAAATTAATTTCAAGGCGTATCTATATATGATAAAATTTAAAATGAAGGAGTAGAAGGCAACGTTCCTTAGAAACCATTCATAACATTGTTTGTCATAGAATTAAAGAATGTAACTTTTGTAGCTCCTTCAATTCTGGGTCTGTTTCCATCAAATATCTTTTCCGCGCTTTCTGTTGGGGAGCCCTACAACAATCTTAAAGAAGTATGGATTGAATTCGAATTGAAATGCGAATCTTCCGTTTGGAATATATTCTAAACTTTAGCCCAATTTTGGAATTTAATTTAACAACGCTTGAGATTTTAAGGAAAATGCACCCATGTACAAACTTCACGGTAGGTATGTGAATATGGAATAGGCTTACTTATTTCTTGCACTAGTGCCTGAACCAGTAGATGGATCTAATAATATTCCGCTCTTATGCATTTTCTTTGCCATTTAGGGGAATCGACACAAATTGAGTATGTATTTTCAAGGCTACTCTTTCCCTGTTGTAAATCTGTGCAAATAGCACGTTTTAAATACCGCCGCTTATTCTGAATTTAAACTAAATCAAAAAGTGTGTCTGCAAAAGTGCCTTAAACTATGCCGTAGTTGCGATATTCTACAGTATAATAATTTATGAGAGGACGTTCGCCATTGCTAAGCCGCATAACTGCATCAATGTTTCAAACCACTTTTGTAGCCTGATTAACGTGGATTATATTTAAAAGAAAACCGCAAACTTAAATGAAAGAGGATGTACCTCGTGTATAGTCTATTTCACGAGACGCGCGTGGTTCTCGATTTCCAAATCAATATTGGTCTATTATAAAAGTGATTTAAAGTGAAGCAACAATAACGATACCGTGCTTAGTAATTGATGAGCAAAACTTTATTACTGTAGGATACCTGTAAATCAGTTGTAGCTTCTCGCTTGAGCGCTGAAAATTGATTTTCATGCACAAGCCTTCGTGAAATAGACTATAAGTCGATCCGACTATAGTCTGTTTCATAACTGCGGTTTTCTTCTGAATTTTTACACAAGAATCAGACTATAAAAGCGGTTTAAATTTTTGATACAGTAATGCGGCTTAAGGGATCTTGTATCAATTGCCACTTCAGAAAGGAACTACACTGGCGCCAGTGTGCACTTCAGAAAAACGGTCACTGCGGTTCAGTGATATTTTGTTTACCATTCAGTAAAAAAATCGCTGAACAGGAGTGACCATTTTTCTGAAGTTCAAAAGAGAGGTCACGGAAGTGCAGTGACCATTTTTCTGAAGTTCAACAGAGAGGTCACGGAGGTGCAGTGACCATTTTTCTGAAGTTCAACAGAGGTCACGGAAGTGCAGTGACCATTTTTCTGAAGTTCAAAAGAGAGGTCACGGAAGTGCAGTGACCATTTTTCTGAATTTCAAGAAAAGGTCACGGAACTGCAGTGACCATTTTTCTGAATTTCAAAAAACTGGTCACGGAACTGCGGTGACCGTTTTTCTGAATTTCAACAAAAAGGTCATGGAACTTCATTGACCATTTTTCTGAATTTCAGAAACCAGGTCACAGCACTGCAGTGACCAACATAGGCAGCAGCAAAATCCTGAGGGGTCTGCTGGGCCAAAATCGCCAAAAATTCAATTCTGGGGGGTCCGCTAGATTCTCGGGGGGGGGTCCCAGACTCCTCACACCCATGCGTGGCAGTGACTGTTTTCCTCAATTTCAGAAAAGTCGATGAAGTGCAATAAGTTATGTTATGAGCAAACATTGGCGCAGGGGGTTTGTCTCGCCGGGAACTTAAAATACCCAGAGATTAGTGTAGACCACACATACATACACGTAGGCGTGGGGGGTTTGGGGGTATGCACCCCCCAGAAGTTGAAATACCCCCCATCCCCCAGAAATCAAATTTTTTAAATTTTTTTTGCGTTTTCAGCGATTTTTTGATGCCATTGGATAGTGCTCGATAAGAAACGTCGAAAAATGGTGTTTTTTCGCCATACGACCACTTTTAAGACCATTTTTTGACCTTTGAAAATTTTTTACCCCCCCCCCAGAATTTTGATGCTGCCCACCTATGGTGTAGACCCGACCCCTAGGTTTTCCAAAACGTGTTAGACAGTATTTTTACCGTAACTACTGTTTCTTAATAATGAATGCCTATCTTGCATACAGAAATTCGAATTAGGTAATAAGTTTTAGCTCAGGTAATTTAATTGCATGTGGCCGCATGAAGCTACATCAATAAATAGGTATATATTTGTACAAATGCGTAGGGGGTACATTTTCGATTCCGATAGCTGCAATCCGCCCATTCTAGGCTTTAAACAGAGGCTGATTTTGATATTAGTCGGACAAGACCACTCTTGGGCGAGATTGGTCTGCATTCGCCGAGAATTCGATGGACTACCAAAAATCGATTGATCCTCATATTTGAATTTTAGGTGCTATTTTTAGCGAGTTTGCCCCATCGGACCCCCAGAATTAGGTCGCTGCTTAAAGTTCGATTTAATTGAACAGACCACAGCGATCGAATGAGTATCTGATAACACTGACGAAAATTTGACATTTTTGAGTCAAAAAATTATCTTCAACGTTTAAAAGGCACACTTTCTATGAATTTTTGAAAAATCGACGACTGTGGGAATCACAGCTAATTTGATGGGGTCTGCAGCCATTCTGGACCCAAATCCCCCAAAACACCTCTCAATCATACTGCGCAATTTTAGGGCCAAAATGGCGTCAAAAAACAGTTAGTATAAATGCTAAAATAGCTTACAACTGGTCAGTGGGTAATTTCAAGCATTTGAGGGAAATGTTTAATTTACTCCCATTTGTATTCTTCGTTTCTCATTCCGCAATCCTATTGTTCTGTTAGTACAGCCGGTAGATCTCAGCTTAATGCCCCTTGTGCATGTCTGATCTCACTTGAATTTATTATTTTCCGCCTTTTCCGTCTGGAAAAACCAATTTAATTAAAAAGTATTTATGTTGGTATGTACTTCTTTCTCTATTCTAGAGTGTTCTTTAATGATTACTGTAATGTTCTTTTGTAACAACATCCAAAAAATATTTCCATTGGAAAATCACAACGTAATACAATTATGTATGTATACATGTACATATCTATATTGCATTGTGCAGCGATGCAACCTAGGACGGCTTGGATAACACCTCAGTCTAGGAGGTGACAAGATGATATTTTGATTTGGGCAAAACTTACTTGACTGATCAAACTATATTTGTGTGTTTGGTGCGCAAAGAAGACAAAAGGTCCGCATCTGGCGAATTCGGTTCGAGAAATTTGAGATGACTAGACCTACAGTACACCCGTAATTGAGGCCCGCATTGCAATCAATAGCAATCAAAAACGGTCTACTTTCTTATTTTCGGCTATTATGCTTCTTTATTGTGGGACGTACCTACATACCTACATAAAACGTCTAATGAAACGTATATAGAAAGAACCATTGATGGGTCGCTTCAACAGGGATCGGGCTTCACCAACAGGCACAAGTGACCTCCAGTGATGTATTATCAATTCGTCAACTGCGTTGAATTCCTTTTCGCCAAGACTGCAAGATGTGAATATGTACACCGATTTTAATACAAGGACAAAAAATTGGATAAGGTCATGCTTTAAGCAAAACATTCATTTTATAGTTTGTTTCACGAAACATTGCGCATGGATCACAATTCTTGAGTTGATGCAAATCAATTACAAAAGCGGTTTAATATGAAGCAGCAATTACGATACTGTTCGGAGCGCTTGATATGCATCTGAAGTTTTACCGCGCGAAATTGTGTTACAGTAAGCTGCCTAGAAATCAATTTTGTAGCTGCTCGCTAGTTCGCTAAAAAGTGATCTCCAATCTCCATGCACACGGTTTGGTGAAATAAGCTATAGTTTTAGGAATATTAGTCAGACAGAAGACGAATAAAAGGCTATCATTCGTAAATTAGGTATGAAGTTATATTGTTTTAAAACTACAAAATCTACATGGTCTACATTATGAATACACTTAGACTTTAAAACTTGCGGAAAAATTATTAAATAAAAAAATTTCTTCGATTTTGAGCGCACAGCTACCGACTGAGTAATCGTGAGTTCAGTCGCATTAATAAGAACATCTGCAAAATGAGGAGAAATGAATGCCTCTGAGGAAAAAAGCGAGACGTAATTATAGATGTTTGTATGGGAATTATGGATGTTCAGCACCAAAAAATTTATAAAATTTGCAATTAAATTTTATATACGCTGTTTTTGACATTTTGGACGAAGCTCATTCATTCAAGAACATAGGAATAAAAATTACGGGAAAAATTGATAATTAGATAATAACATTTTTGATTACAAATATTGTAGCTAAAAACGCTTAAAACAATACACGTTTTACGACTGAAGGATTTTGTGAAACACACTAAATTTTATGTGGCGGAGGAATGGGTAAAGCTTCAAGCAAGCAATAAGTAAAATACTACGTTGGTCTGTATGTTAGCTACTATGTGAGAAGGTGATTGTCCCATCCACCTATACAGTACCTTGGGAGGTTGAGGGGTTGGGAGCACACGTGAGCGTAGAGGGAGGGGGTTTGGTGGCATGCATGCACCCCAGAAGGCCTAGTACCCCCAAACCAAATTAACCCCCAGAATTCAATTTTGTAAATTTTCTGTTTTTTTACGCGATTTTTTGATGCCAATGGATAGTGCTCGATGAGAAACGTTGAAAAAGGTGTTTTTTCGCCAAACCACTATTTTTAAGACCATTTCTTACCTTTAAAAAATCTTGCACCCCACAAATTTTGGTGCTGCCCACCTATGGTTGAGAGGGTTTTCTTCACTCCCCGGCAAAAACATTTTCACACTTCAGAATAAATCGCAGACGACGTCGTTTTAGTAATCATTTAATTCTCAACTATCTTATTTTTCGACGCTTCGCACCAAACAGCCACGTTGTACTATAATTTCTGGAATTTCATTGAACTTTTCTTGAAATTTTTTTATGTTTTTATCAATCTATGAAGAAATAACTTTATCAAAAGCGCCACAAATGATGTTTTTAAGGCATATACATACATCGCTTTTAGGGCCCAAAAAGGCGTATTAAAATGATGTTTTTAGCTTCGCACCCCGAAATTCCCATGCTGTGCATATGATCCCATCTAACTATTAACTTTTTCTGTAATAACTCCGGTTTTATATTTTTTCTGGGATAATAGCTCGAAGGTTCAATTGGAAGCTGATTGGCAAGCTTCGATCGCTTTATGATGAAAAATTTAACTTTTCAAGTGATTCAATAAAAAATTTGTTGAATAGGCTTATCGCTGTCAAAAGTCAGTGTGACATTGTTTCCGCATTTGTTAGCCTCGTACAAATGCTTTAGTTTACACAGTTACTGTTGAATCTGTCAAACATTGCCAGTCGATCGATGGGCTGTTTGAAACCCTACATATAGCCGCCTTGAAAATTCCCGAAAAAATATTAAAATTTTGTTACTCTTTGCGGAATAGTTATTTTGAATAATTACAGAACATATGAAGTTCGGGTAATGCTGTATTTTTGCTAAACGCATACATTTCATCTCGTTTGCAACAGCTGTACATATGCACACATAATTTTCATCGTATTTTTTACAATTGACCCGATCCTATTATGCTAGTTATCTAATATTTATTCTTCTTGAAGACTTCTGACCTAAAAGTTTGTCCGTCAAAATCCACCAGATAGTGACGCACTAAGTCAGCCCATTTGACGCTTACGCAAAAAGTAGGAAATTGCGACGCTTTTCTGAGTAAAAAATCACCTTCTTCGCGCAGAATTCAGGTCTGAGTTCGCCATAAAAAGATCGATGAATACTTGATCTAGAGGAAGCCCTGACAAAATACAAAATGGCTTACAACGCTGCTTAGCTATTATTACACTTTGCTGGGACATCATTAGTTTTTCTCATTAGGGACACACATCCACATGGACACGGGAGAGAGGTGAGAGGTTTTGTACCTCCCTTAAATTTTGAAAAATCGAATAGCGATTTTTAGACGACGAAGAATTGTCCATGAAAAATTTCTGATCATAATGCAGGACACTTCAATCAACGCCATTTACAAAATTATTTATCTTTATAAAATTTGTGTTTGTTTACAATCAAGTCAACTACCATGTAATTTGAGCTTTGATAATATGATCAAAAACAGGCATTTTCTTCGAAAAAAATGTGTTTAAAATTTAATTTAATCCCTTCTTTAATAAAAAGTGGCACTTGAAAAGGCTGAAAAAGGTTGTAGTGGTATTCTATGTAGATCGTAGAAAAATTCATACTATGATTATTACATGTGCTATATAACGGCTAAAAATTTTGGGTTGGGGTCCCCACCAATTTTAGAGAAGGACCTCCAATTTTTGGTCAAAAACGCGTACAAACGGCCGAAAAATTCAATTTTTTTCCAAAAATCGGGGGTCAATAATTAACTGGCTTTACGGGAGTGTGGGAGGGATGACCAACTTTGGGTGGGGGATCCCCACAATTCCTTCTGTTACATGTATGTTGCTATATGTACATGTACGATGCTATATGACCGTCCCCCAACTTCGCCTTATTCCCTCTCGCCACATACATGTCCCGCTCAATTATTAGCGATGTATTGAAGATAATTTCCAGTGCACTTGAATATTATTATTAGAAGAAAATGTTGTTACAGCAGCTTCCAGCTCGATAAATTTACACTACTAAAGCATCAAAATTATAAAATGGGGTTCAGTCGTTTTACTTAGTAAATGAAATTCACTAAATAAATTGTATAATAAAAGTGTATAAATCAATTATATCCATAATTGATAATATAAATATCAATTCACTAAATTAATTTCAAGGCATATCTATATGATAAAATTTAAAATGAAGGAGTAGAAGGCAACGTTCCTTAGAAACCATTCATAACATTGTTTGTCATAGAATTAAAGAATGTAACTTTTGTAGCTCCTTCAATTCTGGGTCTGTTTCCATCAAATATCTTTTCCGCGCTTTCTAATGGGAGCCCTACAACAATCTTAAAGAAGTATGGATTGAATTCGAATTGAAATGCGAATCTTCCGTTTGGAATATATTCTAAACTTTAGCCCAATTTTGGAATTTAATTTAACCCTTTATTAACGCCCGTCCCATTTTCCTCCACAAAGTTTGCTGCAAAATAACTCAAGAACAATGGAATTTTATAAAGCGTGCAAGTGTTCATTCAAAAGCATTGTCCAAGATCTGCAAGTTTATGTGCATTTTCTTTTATGTTAGTAGTGTGAAATTTGAAATATACTGTATTGAAATAACCTCACTTTTTCTCCGCCGCTTTGATCGTCCCGGGTTCCACAATTTTTTGTTTCTCTGTTCAGGAATTTTTACGCGCTGTGGATCTCATTCAGGGCTTTCTAACGGTATCTCAATAATTAAAATGCGGCTAATACCCTTTGAGAAATTTAGAATCGAAAAATAAAGTCCCATTTTTGGGACGCGCGCTCATAAGTGACAGCATGAAAAAGCAACTCTGTTTTTCTCTTGATGTCTTCATGACCTTTATTACCTTCAGAAATTGCTCAAATTCTCTCTTAGAATTGTACGTACATACATACTACCCAGTGGCGGATCCAGGATTTTCCTAAGGGAGGGGCGGTACCCCTAAGGGGGGGGTGGGACCCTTATGTATTTGGGCGGAAAAATTGCCCATTTTTACCCGAATATCGCTCAAAAATAGTTAATTTGCGCATTATTTTGGGCCAATGGGGCGGTTGCCCTCATCCGTCCCTGATACTACTTATATAAACCAGCTGCTTTACAGTCCAATTAGGTGCATAGGTACCTATACCTACCTATATGTACCTTGTATGTATCTAAACTAGAGAATTGCCTTGGAACGACATCAGACTATATAGAGAACGTCAATCCCAAAAATTTTCCATGCGAAAATGATGGCAAAAATGGGATGTACACTTATTGACGAGCGTCCTGCATGTAAACATATTAACAACCGTCCCAAAAATGGGACATACACTTATTAACGACCGTCCCAAAATGGGACTTTTTTTCTCACGTCTTACTGTAGCTAGAGTCACGAAAAAAATCAGGAGACTTTTTTGAAGGATGGGGAATTCGAATGTGAATGAGATTTTAAATGAACTACCCTACATAAAGTGCCGTTAATAAAGGGTTTAACAACGCTTGAGATTTTGAAGAAAATGCACCCATGTACAAACTTCACGGTAGGTATGTTAATATGGAATAGGCTTACTTATTTCTTGCACTAGTGCCTGAACCAGTAGATGGATCTAATAATATTCCGCTCTTATGCATTTTCTTTGCCATTTAGGGGAATCGACACAAATTGAGTATGTATGTATTTTCAAGGCTACTCTTCGCTGTTGTAAATCTGTGCAAATAGCACGTTTTAAATACCGCCGCTTATTCTGAATTTAAACTAAATCAGTTAACAAAGGCAAATAAAGCAATAGAAGATTCCGCTTCTGCCCGCGCAATAGTTTTTTGCCTTCGCAAAACTGTTTTATTTGATAATTTGACTTTCTCAAAAGGAAATCTCATCTCTGAAATATGCCTTTAGACCACCATAAAATGTGGCTAGATTGACCACTGTGTGGCGAGCTTATTGTAGATTTCATAAAGCTTGAGAGGTATGTTTTGTCATCTGCATAAAAGATTTATAATACGACGAGTTACTGTTCCTAATTATTCTTCAGTGGGTGCGCACTGCATACAGCCAAATTTTCCGTGATTGTGCTTCATTTACTAATGCACATATTTTCTCATGTCTCTTATTGGGTCAAAAGACTCTCCCGTTTATTTTCTGCCATACAGATGCGGTCTTTTTTGCTTTTGTTGCTTGGACGTGTCAATGAGCAAAATCAGAATAACAATGCCTATGAGTATCTTAATCACTGTTGCCAACTTGTCCGGAAAATTGACATGTGTGTCCGGTTTTCAGGCTTGGGGTCCAGTCAAAAGTCTTGTAAGGTTTTTTAAACAGTTGGTCCGCTTTTGTCCGGTCTTAAAATTTTGTCTGAATCAGGTTATTGCCATGCTGCGTGTTCTTGTTTCACATCTGCTTACTGTGGGCAGGCACCACACACTTGGCCTGTGGCTTGACTGATTAGTGGCTAGTCATCCGCATTCCTCCTCAATATCCCTCGGACTCGTTCACCTGAATGAATGAATGAAATAATTTATTACTGAAACGCGACAATTACAAGGGATGTGAAAGAGTAATAAGGTATTCCTACGCTTGGTTGGCACCTACCTTTTGTGCACTGTATACAAAACATTACCAACAGTAAACGCGTGTTGTCTAGTTAATTATGTAAGTGGTATAACCTGCGCATTTTTCATTCTAAGGTTTTCATACACGCTGATTTCATTTTTTGCACTCCCGAACTGCAAAATTCAACACAAAAGTGGCTACAGTTAGATTTCTGAAATGAAAAGATTTTTCATACTTATTTACGTAAATAGATGCAATCCGAATGACTTCCATATGTAGGTTTTCAAACATGCTGATTTCATTTTTTACATTCCCGGGCTGCAAAAATCAGTATTAAAACGGCTACAATGAGATTTTGAAATAGAAACATTTCTCATTACAATTATTTACTGATTTTTTTGTTGTAAATTGATTTTTCATAACAATTACTTGCTGATTTTTTGTTGTACTTTGATGACTGCACTCCGGAACTGCAAAATTCAACACAAACGTAGCTACAGTAAGATTTCTAAAATGATAAAGATTTCTCATATTTACTGATTTTTTGTTGTACTTTCATGTCCTCATAACAATTATTTGCTGATATTTTTGTTGCACTTTGATGTCTTTGCTATTTCTGGAACTATTGAGCTCATTTTAATAAGATTTTCTTAGATTTTGATTCTCTGCTGTAGTGTGTACATACATACATATTTACAAGATCTATTCTTTGCAGCTGTGGATATAAGCTCAATTTATCAGCGTCAATTTTTTCGCCTGACGTAGTGTGGATCGCAGCAGTTTGTGTAGCCATTTTTTCTTGAGGAAAAGCTAATTATGACCTCGATTTCAATAGTGATATACATATTTGCATTGCACATGCATACATACTTACGTACATAAGTACATTGTCTGCTTATGTAGTTTTGTTGAATGTCTTTTGTTGTGTACAGCTAGTGTTGCTTAGTAAAACACATGAAACAAAAGCAGTT
>JAVLUZ010000145.1:9860634-10045410 GCA_036768485.1 Mermis nigrescens | reverse complement strand
CGGCGCCAAGTGCCGGATGCCTACGGTTTATTCTCAACAAATGACGATCAGCACGCCGAGTGCTTAGGTATATCTTACAGCATGTTGCCACAGGTTAAAGGGTAGGTGTGAACCCTACTATACTAGCAAAGAAATACCTAATGACACTTACTTACAGACTAGTGACTGCTTTGTTGTGCAAAGTAGTAGCCGCTTTTAACGAGTTCTTATTGATGCCAGGATTGTTCTATACCTATTATACTATCGTAATACCAACAGCACTTCATACGAGAATAGTGACTGCTGTTGTGCGAAAGCGATGAGTCAACAGTAATTCCATTTTTCCAGACTTTTTGATTTTTACTGTGCTTAGGCTTGAGATTTAATGAGGGTGATAAATAGTACTTCCCGCTAGATGAATTGGTGTCCTCCTTGCAGGTTGGTATCACTCTTAGCTTAGGTCGAGATACTTGCATTAGTTTGTCTGATGACTCATAATAGTTACTATTCTGTAGAGGAGTACCGTTATAACCATTGGACATACGTCAGCTGAAGTGCTGCTAACTTCAGACTCTCCGATTGATACCTGATCTCTAATGCTTTTGCAGGCTTGTAGGAGGAGGCTATTTAGGCATAATCTGGTGGAAATTGAATGCCTCTGGTCGCATACTCTTACGACTAAATGAGCATTTCCAAAGCTTGTGCAGATCGAATGTTAGACCAGATTTCCGGGTGCGTCTATGTTGGATACCTCTACCACTTTTAAGAAAAGCATACTAGAAACTCGTTTGGATAATCAAAAGGCATTTTTGGATCTCTCAGGTAGTATTTACCCTTCTTGCGTGATTGTGCAACATGCTTTTATTTGTTGAAATCTTACAAGCAGCTTCTCTTATGAATTCTCAATTCGACCATTTTTTAGCTTGGTCTGTGACAGCTGAGAACAGCCAGTGCTGTAGCTTATACAGAGAATATTCTTGATTATGGTCGTTTTTGTGGTGCTGTCCTGCTTACCTGATTGACTAATATGTTCTCCCCATCCCGAAAAAACAACCCCAGTTATTTCATAAGGTATAATCGGGAATCGTGTAGCAGCTTTACATATGTGTTAGCATAAGTCATATTATAAGGGCGTGCTGTATGTTGTCGGTAGCTTATTGATGGAAGCCTTGAAGAAAGTTGCTGACAACCGGATTCGAACGCGTGGACCTCACTGCTCCAAAGCCCAGAACACCCAACCAATCGAGCCCAAAGGCTGGTTTTTTCAATCATGTGAAAGCCCAGTCCAATTCTTAATGTTTCGCACAGGTTTACCTGCTTGTCAGGCTGAGGCTCGTCTAGTAATGTGCATTCATGACAGACCAAAATGTTGAGGTGTCAGGCGTTTTAAAATAAGCCTGAGTAATGGGAATCAGCTTAAGCGGAGTACGAGCGATGCGAGTCCGCATCCCGTTAACTTAGGCTCGGCTGCTAGCTGCTTGTTTGGTCAGTCTGAATCTTCAGGAGAAATCCGATGTCACTAAATTCTTTTTGTCGACAAAATTCGCCAAAACTTGGAGTTTAATAGCGCATAAAAGCATGGGAACTCCGGTCATTAAAAGCGAAGTTTTACAGAAGTCGAAAATCAAAGGAATGCTGAGAAACTTCCAAGCAATGATTGCTATCTCGATTCACAGAGTGAAGTATATTAAGAACGAAAGATGTGATAAAGTTGGCAACATGCTAATCTGTATAATCAGCAGAAGTTGCAACACTGGAAGTTTCATGGTTTACTGTGACTTTCTAATGTGTGAATTGATCGACACTGTCAGATGATGGTCCGTTCATGCTACTTGTCGTTGGTGTTCAGCCCGCGCGCCACGCCGAGTTGCAGCACTTTTATCGACAACTTGCTTTAGAGACTTCGCTATAGTTGGAAATCCGTCTACTTGGACTGGATTTGTTCAGTCATTGCAAACGGGAAGATGCGTTTTTGCCGGGATAAAAATTTTCAGACTGCTTCGTGCCGGATCGGTTTACCCATATCTTTGCCATTGGTACCCAGTATTCAGACCGAGCATGCGCCGATTGCAGCACTTTCATCGACAAATTGCTATAGGACTTGACTATGAGTTGAAAATCCTCATCTTTTTGTCACGAATTTTTGGACAATTTCTGTACATGCAAAGATGCGTTAGTCGTCTGTAGTCTCCCATCAATATTGGTCTGTCCATCTATTTCCCGAAGGCTTAGATTTTGTGCCCCCCCGCCCAACTTTCACGTAAAAACATACGTTTTCAGGTTACTTTTTTGGGTGCTCTTTTGCATATATTTACCTCAGAAACAAGATCCATGTTACCCCATTAATGCATGGCCAAAATACCTCTCCCATCGATTCTAACTGTTATATGTATGGATGCGCGGTAATGTTGAGAATACAAAACCTGTTCGCAGCCATGGGTAGAAAACGCAGGGGACCCTTTCCTTATAACAGTCAATGAGAACCTGCGGCTGCAGTGCTGAAGCCTGGGGGCGGATGAAAATTAGAAAATAACGACTACAATTATTCAACTCTCTGGATTTTTCTTGCATTGTCCCGCATTTATTTTCCAGAACTTTTGCAAATTCTGTTCTTTTGGTCTTCAAGCCATTTATTCGTATGATATGGCAAAGCGGAAGAGCAAACGCAAGGCACCGACTAAGGCTAAAACAATTGTGCCTCTTGAGAAGCAGTTCAATTGCCCATTTTGCAATCACGAGAAATCATGTGAAGTTAAGCTGTGGGCGTTTTGTCGTTTTTATTTATATATATATATATGTATATATATATATATATATATATATATATATATATATATATATATATATATATATATATATATATATATATATATATATATATATATATATATATATATATATATATATATATATAACTAGCAAAGAAAAATGCTCCGATGGAACAAAAAAGATGAATATACTTGGAATTGTGGATTATTAAGGATGTAAAAGGAGGGGACTAGGAAGAATCTACCTAAAGTCGCAAAATCTGCTAAAAATCACACTTTCTCTAAGCAACGCAAAAAATCGAAGTATATTCTGCGGCCTCTAAAAAGTGTCTTTTTTAAATAATTTTAAAAATTTCAGATAATAAACGAAATCTATAATGTTTCCTTTTTTCAATTGCTGGCAAGTAGCAACACTGACTAGCTTCGTATCCTGATTGAAAGAAAACTTAGTGGTATTGTATTTAAAGTTGTTTTATTTTGCTATGAGCATTATAGCAAGCAAAGCAGGGGCCGATTGATTAGTGCACACAATCGTTACGGGCATGCTAGTGTACCTACATTTAGTCTGTTTCAAGTCAACTCACGCGTTTCCTACTGTTTTGAACCAACAATTCTTGCAATTGTTTTGGATGCATCGATGTTTGCTATTTCATTCAATTGGCTTAGAAAGACTGTTACTCGATATCATTTCCCATAGCTGCTGCATAGCTAACGTGCTGCTTTTTCAATCATTTTTATGGTTAAATATTTATTCTAATGTGTTGACCGCAGAATATACTTCGATTTTTTGCGTTGCTTAGAGAAAGTGTGATTTTTAGCAGATTTTGCGACTTTAGGTAGATTCTTCCTAGTCCCCTCCTTTTACATCCTTAATAATCCACAATTCCAAGTATATTCATCTTTTTTGTTCCATCGGAGCATTTTTCTTTGCTAGTACCCTACTTTTAATTAGCATGATTTCAGTGCATCAGTCAGCAAACACATACAGTAACATACCACAATAATGACAGCAGTCCAAGAACGCGGAAAACAATATTGTTCTTAACATAAATTAATTGCCTCTAAATTTGAAAAATATTGTTTTAAAAAAAGACTCCCTAGATTTTATAACCGTCTACCTTTTGAAATCAATCAGACTGCATAGAATTTAAAACTGAGTTAGATATGCTCTTGATTGTCGGAAGTATAAAGTTTACTATTTTTTATTAGCTATAGTAAATATATGTTACATTCTAAACAGTCCTGTAAGTTATAGAGGTCGTTCCACATTTAAATTAACTTGGAAACGACATATAACGTACCTACGGGACTTACTTAAGTACCTGGCTACACTTAGCGCTGGTCAGGTTGCTAGGGCGAAACGCCGGACTCAACCACACGACCCTCAATAACTACGGTCTCAAACTCCTCGGACCTAAATTCGTCCGTACCTACGGAGCTATTGGCAGCTATGCCCTAAAAACCTAACGCAGTAGTAATTAAGTAACCCCGGAATTTTGCCCTTAGGTCAGTTGACCTATTTTGGACCAAAATAATAATTAACGCAAAAAGCTTTGTTAACTTGCTTTCGCCAGAGAATACCTATGGCGAAAAACTATTTCTTTTCTGGTTCCTACGAGCACAATGAACAATGAAAACAACAAAAAAGAGCTCTCAACCAGCCAGTCATCTTACATAAAAATTATGAAATAATTTTTATGATTTTTAAATTGAAATTTGGGTGTTTGAATTTGCGATAAAGAAAATAATCAAAAGACAGTCACTTGGATTATTTAAGCCGAGTAATAAAATAAGGGCCGTCCACCAATTCCGAACTAAACGCGATTGATCACTATGAAAAAGTTTTGAAAAATGAGCTTGCTAAGCGAGAGTTGTAAACCAAGAGAAACTTAAAGTTTAAACCTACCATTAAATTATGAAGAGAATTGTAAAAGATTTTAAACTTTAAGAAAATTGAAAAGGTGGGATGTTGGTAAATTAAAAAACAAAGTTTTTCGGCAAAAATTCCAAAATTTCACGCAAATATCAAGTGTAAGGAACACTAACGCTCAGATTTGGTAGTAAAATAAATTTGTAGTATAAACTACATATTAACAACAAATGAATTGTGCAAACTTTACAAAACTACTAAGTGTAGAGAATACTTAACAGTCAGATTCCCAATTCTGATTTTACGTAGAAAAAAAACTAGAATTTTACTTTATTTTTATCCTATTCGACCTCGCCCGACTTCTGAACAGAGAAAGTGGGGAACAAAAAATGTACAAACACGTATTTTCCACAGTCCACCACATTGTAAACTTTAAAAATCTGAACCTAACGCCCATTGAATGTAAATAAATTCGGTTCGGGCCAGTTTGTTGCCCTTTGATTGTAGTAGATTTGTATGTGCCAAACTTATGTTCATCAAAATATTTGATATGATTTATTAATCAAGAAGATTCGAACCCATCATTCTTTGTTCAATACCGCATCCGAGAACGGAGTTGTCAACCACTGCGCCAACTCGACATATCAGCAGATTTCAGCTTGATTATCCTATTTTGAAAGATATTCATCATTCTACTGAAGTTTAAGAATAGTGCATTTATGATGATAAAAATAATTATTTATTAAAGACGAGTCAAAAACCTCTGAAATACGAAAAATCTGATCAAAAATATGCAATACGGAGTTATCTATCGGCATTAGAAAATAGATGTAGGTATAATTCAAAGTTCACCTCTTTATACCTCAACAAACACTGGCTGTAGAAAAGTTTAAAGGTCAGATTCGTTATTCTGACCTTACGGAGAACATTTTAAAAAAATTCATCATCCACGACGCTCTGGGCGCAAAAATGCTTCTCGGTGTAAACTTTACACTTGTGCTAATACCGCAATATTGGGTGTATAAAACAAAATAAACCGGGATCTGTAACGCTAAGGTCAGGGCACCTTTTAAGCATAATTAGCATGTTCCGCCTACTTAGCGGAGTAGTTGAAGAGATATCGTTTTTCGTCTCGAACCCTTTACACTAAAACGATCACAGATCAAGAAATATTGCGTTATAAGAAAGAAAAAAAGATCGATTTGAGATTTTGCAACCCTCTACATTATAGAACCGATTGGACTGCACAGAAACCAAAATTGAGTTAGATAAGCTGAAGGACACGCAAAGAGTAAAAAACACGTATACTTTACACTGTTGTACAACAATCACTGAGTGTAAAGTAATTTTAAGGTCAGATTCGTAATTTACAGCTGGGGGCAACATTTTTAAAAAAACATTGGCCCTCCGCAAATTATTTGATTTTTGCTTTACACTTTACACGCTCATTGCTAACTTAGTATTGAGTGTAAACAAAAGGAAAAAACACGAGCATCGAAGTTTTTAATTATCCATCTATTAAAAAAAACCGCACCTCCCAGGTGTGTGCCGTTGTTGCTGTGAGGGGGGACACAAATTTCGCACTCGCTGTGATAAACATATAAGAAAAAGGATGGCCAAGTATATTATAGGTAGCGCTATCGCGCTACCTATGATAATAAGTTTAACATGTGTATTCATTAACTGCAGTCTTTTCCATTCCAAATGGTGTATTTCCGATTTACGGCTTATTAATGTACATGATTACAATAAAGCTGCATATCTTTGTCGACTTCTGTGCACAGTAGTGTGATTGCTGGTTCATTTTAAACCACTTTTGCAGGCAATTTACATCAATTAAACGATTGCTCTCCATGTGCAAGATTTTGTGAAACATATTATAAACACGGCTAAGAAGGATTTAACTTTAATGCAACCCATTTAAGACAAAATTACATCTCTTCAATGATCTAAGGACACTTGAACATAATTTTTAAATCACTTTAGATTACTTTTGAGGGTAAACAAACTCACTTAATTGATGTCTCACATATGAATCCTTGAAAATTTCTTGACTTCAATTACAAAGTCTCTGCAAATCTATCGAATTAAGGTTAACACGTAATGTAAACTTTACACAAACACATAGCGTAAAGAATATTTAAGTCGGATTCGTAATTTTGATATTGCTCCGATATTACTTTCAACATTTATGGAAAAATGAGTCTCCATAATGTTTTAAAGACAAATAAACATTAGGTTTAAACCACTTTGCAATACTGCTGAGTGTAAGCAAGCGCGCCCAACTGACGTATATATTTCATTCCCTGTAAATTTTTAGATCTCAGGAAAAAATTTCGGTTTTTGCAATGCTCTAGAACAAAGGCTAACATGCAGTGTAAAAAATTACTCGGATATTATGATCAACATTCATTAAAAAATTATGTCTCTACAATGGTCTGAGGACAAATAAACAATGAGTGTAAACTACTTTACATCACTGTTGGATGTAAACAAACGCGCCTACGTGACGTCTCACATTTGATCCTTTGAAAATTTTTAGACTCTAGGAAAAAATTAGGTTTCTGGAATGCTCAAAAACGAAGATAAATACATATGAAGTGTAAACTTCATGTAAACACCTAGTGTAAAGAAAATTTTGGTCAGATTCGTAATTTTGATATTGTTCCGATATTACGATTAATATTTATGAAAAAAATTAAGTCTCCATAATGTATCTATGGGCAAACTAACGATTGGTGTAAACCACTTTACAACACTGTAGAGTGTAAACATATGCGCCAGACTGGCATATCAAATTTGGTTCCTGGTCCATTTCTAGACTTGATAACCGTGTCCCTGACTCATAACCGGAGAAGCAGGCAGAAAAAACAAGACAGAAACGCATTTTAAACACCACATTTTTGACTTTACACTCGCTAAATGTTAATGTGTAGACAATTTGCTTTGACATGCACCCGATATAAAGCACTTTATTTTTATTCTATCAGACTTATCCCGACTTTTGGACGGGGAAAGTGGCGAACAAAAAACGCAACAAAAACGTATTTTCCATCATTTAGAACACTGTAAACTTTAAAATTCTGTACCGAACTCCCCATTGAGTTTAAAGAAATTCGGTTTGGTACAATTTGTAGCTTTTAAATCGTAGTACATTCCTGTGTGCCAAAATTCTCTTGCAAAAATTATTTGGTATGATTTATTGATCAAAATTCGGAAAAAACGTGTTTTTTCGCCCATTTTTTACCTCTGATTTCGAACTTTACACCCCCATAATTAACTCAATATTGCGTTTTTTTAAATGCGGTTTGCTGCGATGTGTAGCCCCTGGGAGGCACTTTATTACTGCTGCATTCAAATTCACCCTGACTCATAGCGGGAAAATTTGGCAGAGAAATCTTAGTTAAAATCCGTCTTTTTACACCATCCACTAGAGTGTAAACTTTAAACCCCAGGATCTAACTCACCTTAGAGCATAGAAGACTTTGCTTATATGCAGAATGTAGCCCTTGATCCGCTCTACATTTCTGTCAGAAAACATTTTAAAAAACTCATAACCGGAGTTAGTATCGGACATAAGCAGGTTGAAAACTCGACCAAAAAGTGCTTTTTCACTCCCAGATTTTCGCACTCTTTACACTGCCATTCGATAACTAATGCGAATTTCAAAAAACAAAAAAGTGTCATCTGTAGAATTCATCCCTCTATTATCCTATGCTGTTCAATTCTTCGAGTCATCAATACTCAGTTGTCCACATGCCGCAGTAAAAAGGTCCCAAAATTTGTCCTATGTTATAACGTTAAACAAAAACTTTACACCTTCTTTACACAGTCAGTTTTGAGTTTCAAGAAAAACAAAAAAACACGAGCAGCGAATTTTTTTATTATCTTTCTTTTAAAAAAACCGCACCTTCCAGAAGTGTCCCGTTATAGCTGTAGGGGGTGCACAGGTGTTAGGGGTACCCAAGTATATTATAGGTACGCGCTAACGCGCTACCTAAGATATATATATATATATATATATATATATATATATATATATATATATATATATATATATATATATATATATATATATTAGGGATGCAACGGGTCCAGATTTTTTGGAATATCGGGTCCGGGTCCGGGTCTCAAATTTTTCAGATAACGGGTCCGGGTACGGGTCCGGGTCCGGGTCTGAAAAAAATAACGGGTTCGGGTCCGGGTCCGGGTCCACGAGAATTTGTGAATCATGTCTTATATGAACAAAATGGTCCTATTATTTATATACAGCTAATTTTTTAATGCACTCAGATTGCGTGATTGCTTCTTATTTTCAGAATGTCAGTCAACAAAAAGTTAAAGTTCCTGAATAAGTGATTTAAATAATTATTTATACATCCAAAGGTGATATATATCGATAATTTTTTAGCAAAAAAGTGGGGCAGAAACGATCCAAATTCGAGACGTATTGATAAAAAAATTGCTCGAATGATTGCACTGGACGATCAGCCTTTTCAGTCTGTTGAAAATATTGGTTTTATGGAATTAAAGCGAGAAATTATCTTTTTTAATTGCCTATTAAATTTCTGATTAATATAAACTAATCAAGTTTATTTTCTAGATTCCGTTATATGAGCTTAAATCAAGAACATTTTATAAAAATGAAGTACTGAGTGAATATGAAAGTGTGCGAGAAAAATAGCTGAGCAGGTTAAGAAATGCATTGAAGTCGGTATTTTATTCACGACTGACATTTGGTCTGGCATCAGCGAATCATTGTTTAGGCAAGTTTTCTTAACCTTGAAAACTCCGTAACATAATTGATTAATCACAACATTTTAATTTTTAAGTTTAACAGCACATTCGATTTCGAACGACTTTAAGCTGAAAAAGTGGATTTTGCATGCATCACCTTTAGGTGCTGAGCATCATACAGCACAATATTCAAGCGAAGTGCCCGAAAACAAGCTTTATTCGTGGGACATTAAAAAATAGTTAGTGAGTTAGCGCGTAGATTCTTGAGTCGTACAATATCTTTATGAATTTCTTGCAGGTGCACGTTATTGTACGCGATAATGGTACAAACATATGTAGTTAAGGCGTTAGAGGATTCAAACTTACCAAGTTCAAGCTGTGCGGAGCCTAATTTGAATTTAATTGTTAAGGCGGTAGTGAAAAAAACTTATTTTTTCGCAAGTTTCATGTACATACTTCTCAGCTCATTTATCCAGGCTCTAGAACAGCAGCAAACGGTTAAAAGTGCGCCTTATTTGCCGAAAAATGGCTGGCCATTTTCACAGAAGCGACTCAAACAGACAGTGGCGGATCTAGGATTTTCCTAGGGGGGCGTATCCCAACTTTTCCAAAAAAAGTCAAAAAGAGGTCCGAAAATTTGCCCTTGACGCGCAAAATAGCGTTTTTTCGGTGTGTTACGTTGTATACTTTTACATAAAATCACTTTTGACGTAATATTTTTTCTTAAAATTTTAAAATTTTGCACAATTTTGTGCGAAAAAAAATCATTAAATTTCTTTGACTTTAACAAAAATCTGGCGCAAAGCGCCGGAAAATTTGTGAAATCAAGGCAGATAGACGTCTAGAAGCATGATTTACTGCTTGATTTCCTATATTTATGGCATTTGATGCGAAACATCGAAATTTTTAATTGAAAATAGAAGAAAACTATGCAAAAATAGCTGTTTCTGCTGTTAAAATTGTTTTGAAACCTACATGAACAGAAAATGGCTTCCAGGCAGTGTTATTTTTGTACAAGGTCCGTTTGTACATGTATATACAAAGATGGTCCCTAAAAGTCTTTGTACATTTGGTACACACAAATTTTTGAGTACTATGATATAATAAGGTAGCGACTTTAGTGTGGTAAAAACAGAGTTGTTGACCTTTGGTAGAGTATTTTAGCTATATAATTCCTGGTTTTATGAGGGCAAAAATCATTAAGATCGTCTTAAAACGGCGCCAAGCGCCGAAAAAATTTGACATTTTTCCTTTCGAAATGCGATTTCTGCTATTATAAAGATATATAGAACACACAATTATTCCTATCAACGCAATGCGCCGAAAATGTTTGCGAATTTTAAACCTTTTTTGCAGTTTTTGTCTTCCAAAAATTTTTGTACTTGCACAAGACGGTTCCGAAAAGTCTTTGTACATCGGTAAAAATCTTTGCTGAATAAAAAAAACCGTGCTTCCAGGTCGCCAAGAAAGTAAATAAATGTCATCCGGCGCAGTGCCGGAAAGTTTTGAGAAATTATGGTCACTGACGGCCAAAAATCATTGCAAATTGCATATCATTCTTTATCTCGCCGAATATTTTTGACCAATAAGGGGAGGGGGGCCGCCGCCCCCCCCGCCCACCTTAAATCCGCCCCTGCAAACAGAAAAAAATTTGAACAAATTCAAAAACACCTTGACCCTGGTTCATTGCCTCTTAAACTAATACAAGTAGATGAATCTGATTGTTTTTGAAATACTAGCTGGTATTAATGTGAAGATTTAGAAGTTGGAAATGAAGTCTTTAGTCGCCATTCAAGTCTTTCATCATTCGCATCTTTTTAAATTTTTTTAATACCCGTTACCCGTTATTTTTCAAGCAAAATTTTACCGGTTCCGGGTCCGGGTCCGGGTCTCAAAAATTTTCAATAGCGGGTCCGGGTCCGGGTCCAAAAAAAGAACCGGGTAATAACGGGTCCGGGTCCGGGTACCCGTTGCATCCCTAATATATATATATATATATATATATATATATATATATATATATATATATATATATATATATATATATATATATATATATATATTTAGGGTCATTCCATGTCAAGTGGTCTAGGGCTCCACGCTCGACCATCTCGGATTTGGCTGAAATTTTGTATGTTGAGTACCAAATGTCTCAAACGAAGTTTGGCTAAGTTTTAGATTCTCCAGTGGCATACTTATTGAGATAAAGCCAATTGTTTGACCCCATACCCTTACCACATAAGGTACGGTACTGAGATTTCACCAACTTTGAGACCTAATATCTCTATTAATTTTCTTTTATAACAAATGAAACTTAGCTAACCTGTAC
Source organism: Mermis nigrescens (assembly GCA_036768485.1). NCBI lineage: Eukaryota > Metazoa > Nematoda > Enoplea > Mermithida > Mermithidae > Mermis > Mermis nigrescens. The sequence continues at coordinate 10,033,727 of JAVLUZ010000145.1, read as the reverse complement.
AACTTTTTGCGCTCTATTTCATGGTAAAAATAACTATTATTTCTGTGCATGCTGTAGGAAGATAAATTATGTCAAAGTTGGTCAAAAAAATTGACCTTTCAAAAAAACTGAAAGTTTAAAGTTACATAGCTCCTTAAATATTTATTTAATAGATGTCCAATTTGATACATAGTGGCTCTACAAGTTGTTCTTTGAAAGTTTGTAACTTCATGACAGTAGCTCTTTCTGTTACTTTACAAAATTAGTGTAAAGTTGACAATTTTTGTAAAATGGCTAAAAATATGGTATTTTCAATCCCATATTCCAAAAAAGTATCTTCTAGAAACGTTTTTAAACCACTTTTATCGGGAAGAGCATGTCTTGAACCTTCTAGAAAAGTAGATTTAATTGACTAACGCCAGCATACAATGCCCTAAAAAATGGGCCAAAGTGAGGAGCATTTCCGCATTACAGCTTTCATTTTAATATTCAAATTCTGCCCTTTTATTGGTTCAGACTTCTCTTAATGCTTTTTATAGAGAAATTATGAGTATTATATTGCGTTGGTCCATGGTGACATTGTCACTACCAGTTCATGAACATGAAATGGCAGCCCCATCGCCGTAGGGGCCATGCCCGATAGCCGTGCAATTCCAGCCACGGGTGGGTTTCTTAGTCAAGGTTCCCAAGCCTTTGATTTGGTTTCTTAATCGAGGTTCCCAAGCCTCAAGTGGGTGTCTGCCTGGATCCCAAGCCAATGATTGAGCAGCTTATCCTAGGTTCTCAAGCCTAAAGTGGGTATCTTATTTGGTTCCCAAGCCGATGTCCACAGCTTGATTTCAATTGATAGCAATCTTTCTTCACATTCTGTTACATTTATAAGCCACTTCCTTCAGCACATTTTCTGGAAATTGATATTGTCGGCCCGACGATGTGACTGAAGGAGCAGGGAGCATGCAAATGAGGTGTCGCTCCGAAATCCAACATATATCCTGCCTTTCTGGCCAATAAAACGAATGAGCAGGACCTGGCGGATGCATGAAATTTATCAATGCATCATTTTCTTCAATTGAAACCTCAACAACATTGCCAGTCCACCATTTGTTGTCATAAATACAGGCAACGTAACAACCAGGGGACAGCTCAGCCAATTTCAAGTGCAAAATAGTGGTATCAGAAATTCTGGCAACAAAATTTATCATGTCATTGGAAACTTTGCTGACACTAATCGAGTTTAAGTCAACTGGTATGAATTGGTGATGCTCTCTAGTACCAGCTATTGTGCTGCTTTCTCGCCACCGTTCTTCTTGAAACTTTCTGCTCTCTTCAATTTCATCTTTTGTGACAAAAATATATTTAATTCCACTTATGTTTTGATCACAAAAGTCAAAGAGATCTTTTGGCGTCAATATTTGGTCAGATGAAGGTCTCTGGAGGCTTGCCTGGGCAGCCAGCTGTTTAGTTGTGCCACCAACCCCATCACAGGGTGATTTTCCATGGCTTGTACCAAAGAAGTTCCATTCAGCCTCGATATTGAAATCATTTTTATGGTTACATAAATTCACAAAGTTCTTGTAGTTTTTATATTGGGCAGCAGAACCATCACTGAAGTAGTATATTTTGGTAACTTCTGTCCGCGTCCCCAAAAATTCGATTAACTTTCGAATAAACACATGTACGGACACTGTATCATGTTGCAATTTATCAGAAATCATGCAACAATTAACAATTTGCAAGTTGCCCATATTGTCGACATAATATGCAACAAATGGATGCACGGTGGCCTGTGAATTTTCCCAGTGAAAGCCCTGGGCAGCATCTTGCACTACAAATGAGTAGTTCTCGGCAAAGTCCATCAGAACTATCAATTCTGTTGCTTTTAAGTCGGTCTTCAATGACTTCAAGTAATCACTTTGGTGCTTTGCAACAAAATGATGGCCTGTCAGCTTCCAAATCTTGCTTGAGAGTTTTTCAATAAAATTTTCCACTGTTAATACATTGGTTTCTAGTGTTTCACGGTCAGTGTGAACCCACTGTTTGAATTCAATCGATTCCTCTGCATCCCAGTCGTGGAATATTTCTTCTAAGTAAACCTTAACTGCATCTTCACCTGGGCAGCTTTGACAACAGTGCAGCATACAGTCCTTGGCACTCAGATCACATACTGCCTTTTCTATTAGCATTTTGTAGTCATCTTTAATATTAGCACATTGCATCATGAGCTTAACATTCTGATGTATGGTGCACACACAGACGGAATGCATGCCTGACGCACCAACAGTCACACACCACTTTGGCCTAAGGTCGCAAAATTTGGAGAAACTGATTTCAGCTCCATATTTATTACGGTATGCCACGTACAGCTCTTTAAGGTTGCACAATAGCAACCGCTTCTGCTTTTGTACTTTAATACCACCAATCCGAACTGAAACATAATCTTTTTTGCCAGGACACATCCTGCTGAATTCGTCATCTTCATAGAAACTGCTGACTCTTTCAGCGACTTCCTTTGACAATGGTTTGCCAACCTTTGCATCAGGTAATGTACATATACCTTTTTCTGCCCTAATTTTCCGGGCTGTTTTGACCATGCGTTCAGGAACGCCAAACTTCCTTGCAGTTTCCTTTATTGACCAACTTTTTGGGGCCATAGTCAGCAGCTGAACTTTTCTTGATCTACTGGATATTTCGATTTTAGCTTTCATTTCTTTGATAAGGTCAGTGTAATCATTACACAAACTGCATTCAGCAGAGCGACTAGATTGTGCAATATCATCTGTCATTCCAGAGACGGACATGATTTTTTCTGCTATCACATTTTGTGCACGTTCAATTTTTTGTTTCAAATAGCCAGCTTTGTTTTAGCTGCTTATCCTACGAATTTTCAATGGAGAAGTGCCTAAAGCAGTCAAGCTTTGATCAAGACTATCGGATGCATTTGGATCAAATTCGTCAGAAGAAGAAGTTGCTGTGACTTCAGCCTTAGAAACATATTCAGCTTTGCACTTGATGCAAATTTTCTGACCTGACTTTACATTCACTTTGGTCACTTTGTTCAGTTCCTCAGACATGGCTAAAGTGACCTTTAACAAGCCACCTTTGATCATGTGGTTCTGCTTTCCAAACGGATTGCAACACGATTTTTGGCTCATTTCGTATTTGAGGAGGTATTTTGCTTGGTGATGCAAACAGACCAGGTCATTGTCCATAAGCTCAACTTCTGATCGTCGAGCAATAAGTAATTTTTCATTTGCTGACAAGCTGCTAACAGAAATTAGCCCGATTTTGTTGGAATAAAATGAACCATGGTGACATTTTGATGACAATTTTTGCCCAACAGTGCATTCGGTTATAGGAGAATCATAATCAATCGCTTCGCTGACGTCCATTTCGAATTAAATCAATTAGCAAATTATATAATACTAATGGGAATCTAAAAATCTGTATAATAGGTTAAATGTGCTCGTTTATGAACGAAAACTTGTCTAATAATATCAACACATATGAGAAAATCAAGAAATCTAAATAACAGCATGATTGCATTTTGAATTATATTCGTCACTATTGCAATGACTTCCAACCAGTGATCGGACCGAGGGTACTTTTGGACCCTCGGCCTCGGCCGAGGCCGAGGCGCCTTAAAATCCTTGCCTCGGCCGAGGCCGAGGCCGAGGCCGAGGCCGAGGGTAATGCCGAGGTCAAGCTTATATACCTATACCCAGAAATAGTGCTCTTAGAATATTTTGTATGCACAAGAGCTAGAGAACAATCGTAATATTGAACACTTTATCGAGATGTCATTTTCAATAATAGTAGATTAAATGTGTGAAGGATATATTGAATAAAGTCAGCAGAATGAAAGTATACTTAATTTAACAAGTTGCCGTTGAAGACTTGGAAAAGTTAATTAAAAATATGGCTGAACAAGCACTTAAAAACTTTTATTACTATACATAAATAAGAAAACAGTGTCAAAGAAATAAACGAACAAACGAAATAAGCTAAGTAAAGACAGAACTAAAGCCATTGTTGTGCTTGCTTTTGCAGTAATGCATGTTTAAACACGCTTTTTCAGTCATCCAATTCTGGTGTGGTAGGTAATATGACAGAAACTGCACTGTACTTTCCGATCATAGTTTCCCAAGGTCCAGAGTTGAGGGAAGGGTGAAATCCCAAAATGGGGGACCAGTAAATTAAGTAGTGTCTTTGTATGAGCGAACAAATTTTTGTAGATATTTTATATAAATATATTTTTAAACATACACATTTTTACATACTGCCAGTGTGTGACCTGCAACCGGCATGCAGTCCTAAACAGTGTTTTTTTGTGCAAGATACCTTTTTACATGTACAAAAATGGTATCCAAAAGTCTTTGAACATTTTGTACATGCAAATTTTTGTGTACTATTATAGTATGGTACAGTAGCGATTTAGTGTGGTAAAACAGGGGTTTTCGACCTTCGGTAGCGTATCTTAGCTAATTCCTGGGTCTCTGAATATTTGACATTTTTTCCATTCTAAATGCAAATTCTACTATTTTAAAGATATATAGGACAGACAATTACTGATGCGCCGAAAATTTTCGTGAATTTTACACCTTTTTACGGTTTTTGTCTCCAAAAATCTTTGTGCATGTACAAAGACTGTCCTAAAAAGTCTCTGTACATTATGAAAAATCTTTGCCGAATACAAAAAACCGTAGTCCTAAATGTGATGATTCGGCCTGGATATAGTTCATAAGATTAATTGGCGCGAAACGCCGAAATTTTTATGAGCTTTTGATGAAATTTTCACTTAAAACTTGACTGAGAAAGCTAAAAAACTTGTACTACAAAATCATAAATATTACAGATATTGTAATATGCCAATTAAATCTTGTAATAAGCACTACTGTGCTTAGAAATCCAATGCAACATCAGGATAAATTAGTCAATTTTATCTTTGAACGGCTAAATGTGCTGAGTTATTAAATAGTACTTGTTTTGCATAAAATTTTTAAATACAGTATAAATGGATACAAAAGATATTTAAATCTGCATAAAGATGCCTAGACAACACAAAAATTGATTTTTGAGTGTTTAATGCCTCTGCTTCAATCTAAATACAGTATATTAGCGATATTTTGCGCGAAGCGCCGAAAATTTTTGAAATTTCCCAAAAAAATACTGAAAAACGATATAATTAATATCACTTTGTCCAAGAAAGTATTTTAACATTGTATAAAAATGGCTCCAAAACAATGCACGAGCCGAAATTGATTTTTGGCAAAACCTGCATTTATTGCCCATTTTTAGGTGCGTTTTTGCGATTTTCGGCTGAAAATTCGTAATCATTAACGCCCTCTCCCATAAAAATGGCCGGAAACCATACGTGTAACAGGAAGGGCTTTGTGGAATTCCCCACCCACCCAGGGTTGGACGTCCTCCCCTAACCCTTCCCTCCAACGTCAGAAAATTTTGACCCACCCTCCCCTTTTTTGGCGAAAGTTTGCGCTTTGTTGGCTATTTTAGGTGCTTTTGCCATTTTTGATATAGAATTAGAGTCGCTAATCCCCCCACCCGAAATTTCTAGCCGTTACATGTATGCCGAGGAGCCCTCCCGATAATTTTGAGCTGTTACATGCATGTTTTATAGCGACAGTTTGTCTATTTACTCTTGCTTACATTCAAAAATACTGTATCATTTCGGGAAATTCTAATAGTTAGCTGCACTTTTGCCATAGTAAAAATTAGGTTCAAAAATATTCAAAAGGTGTTCACCAAAAATTGTCTCACAGTGACTTGAGTCTTGTACCCTGAGAGGGGGTAATAAACCTCCTCACCCCTCCCTTCGGGAATGTGTGTTTCCGATCCATGTAGCAAGCATGAGAATTAAAACTTAGTCATCACATGAATAATAAATTGGCACTTTGCGGTATGTAACTTTGTGTAACTGGGTACGCGACTAAAACGACAAGAAAAGTCTATAGGTAAAAAATAGCCTTTGTACTGCAGATGCATTCTAAATAGTTAATATTCAACGGACATATTAAACTTATTCAAATTTGATTTTAATCCCTCGGCGCCTCGGCACTTTTCAGCTTCGCCCTCGGCGCCGAGGCCGAGGCTCCAGAAAACGCCGAGGCTTGCCGAGGCCGAGGCCGAGGCCGAGGCCTCGGTCCGATCACTGCTTCCAACTTTGGCCGTCTTTTTTGGCACTAGATGCCGGCGTTAGTCAATCAAATCTACTTTTCTAGGTGCTTTAAGACATGCTCTGTCCAATGCAAGTGGTTTTAAAACGTTCCTAGAAGATACTTTTGTGCAAAATAGAAGTTAAAATACCTCAGTTTTAGACTTTTTACAAAAATTGTCAACTTTATACTAACTTTGTAGAAGTAACAGAAAGAGCTACCGAAATAAAATTATAAACTATTAAAGGACAACTTGTAGACATGCTATGCATCAAATTTGACATCTATTAAATAATTATTGAAGGAACTATGCAACTTTAAAATTTCAATTTTTTTTTGAAAGTCAATTTTTTTGGCCGACTTTGATATAATTTATCTACCTACAGCGTGCACAGAAATAATAGTTATTATTACCATAAAATGGAGCGCAAAAAGTTGTACAAGCTAGCCAAGTTTCACTCATTTTAAAAGAATATCAAGAGAGATATTAGGTATCAAAGTTGGTGAAATCTCAGTGTCGTACGTTACACGGTCAGGGTATGGGGTCAAACAAATGGCTATATCTCAATAAGTATTCTACTGTAGAATCTAAAACTTTACCATAGTTCGTTTGAGACGTGTGGTACTCTACATACAAAATTTAAGCTAAATCCAAGATGGTCGAGCGTGGCACTTTTTCTGAAACTAGACCACTTGACATGGAATGACCCTATATATATATATATATATATATATATATATATATATATATATATATATATATATATATATATATATATATATATATATATATATATATATATATATATATATATATATATATATATATATATTTGATTGTCGTTGTTGCTACTAAATTTGAAGAAAGTGTACTGAAGTTAAGTTTTATTCAACTCAGTATTCGTCACGCTTAAATTGTGCTGTTGTGAACTTGTGTGCATTAATTTTATGTTTCGAATCTAAAGAGAAACTTAGTCTAGTTTTCTCTCATAATTCCAACTACATACGAATTATTTTAATGCATAATCTGCCTTGTCTTCCGACATTTGTTCTATCGCTCATTTTAGTATTATAGGGCACATTTTTCTAGATTTATATTCAAATAAGTCCTGCTTTTATTTTGTTAAAAGCGGGATTATTTTTTATTTTTTCTAGCATTTCAAACGTTGGCTTCTGAAAATCTGATTTTTTTAAGTCACGAATCGAGCATGAATTTAAACAACCGCGAACACTTATTTTTCCGGAACTCATGATTTTCCTCTGTTTGAGACGCACGCGCTTACTGGGGGAGGCGGAGGGGAGTAAGGGGTCCAGGAGCACGGTGTTTTGTATTCGTCAAAGATTTTCTTGATGTACAAAGACTTTTTCGGAACCGCCTTTGTACATGTACAAAGATTTTCAGAGAGACAAAAACTGTAAAAATGTCTTAAATTCCCAGAAATTTTCGGCGCTTCGCGTCGAAATGAGTAATTGTCAATCCTATATATCTTTATAATAGCAGAATTTCCATTTAGAATGGAAAAATTTGAAAATTTTTCGGCGCTTCGCGCCGCTTTGTCACAATTTTTAGTAATTTTTGGCGTCAGAAACCCAGAAATTAGATAAAATACACTACGAAAAGTCGAAAAACCGTGTTGTACTACACTAAAATTTCTACTGTACCATATTATAGTGCCCAAAAATGTCCATGTACAAAATGTACAAAAACTTTTGGGGACCATCTTTGTACATGTACAAACGGACCTTGTACAAAAAATACTGTACAGAAAGTATTATCCCTACCTAAAGTGTTGGGAAATCGGATACTGCCAGGCGATTTTGAGGAAACGAAAGGTGCAACATAAAGATTTTTGAGATTATTGTGAAAAAAGACCAGAAATCCTACCTGAAAGCGGTGAAAATATAAAATTTCCAGCGCTTTGTGATAGATTGATAAATTTGTGTATTTTTTATCGAAGGAAGCCCATAAATTGACTAAACTTCTTCATTATTGGTAAAATAACGCAGTTTACCGCACATAATGTGCTACTGTAAAAGCGTCAAATGACGTCTAAAAGTATGATTTCAAGTACATAAACTCATTTTGTTCAGGTCATTCATCCAGACACTTCTCTTCCATTATTTCGTATGTATTTGATGTTACAGGTCATTCCGCGATCTTATTGTCATTTGTTTTCATCCAAATTTAATTGGAAATATTCATGAAGAATAAAATGCAACGGATTATGCATCAAAATTTGATATTGACTAACAAAATTAATCCATCATTTACCCACCCCCAGGAAACTCGTTCGCCCCTTCTCAGAAGTTTTAACCGCGTTCATGTATGTATGAGATTGATCTTGAATCGAAATTATCAAAAGATATGCGATTGGGAGATTAGAATTGCACGCAGTTTTTTAGCTGCGCCTCATTGAATTTTAAAGCGAGGAACTTCAGCGTTTTAGCTTTAAATTTTCATATGTCATTCGCAGCAATTTTTTAATGTACCATTAGTTTTCAATATGCGCAAATGTCTTTCTAAATTAACCTACTTACATATGTAAGCTGACATTTTAAAATTTTGATCACAAAAATAAAAATTGTTTTTGTGTATCTTATCCCACACCGTGGTTGTGCAACTTATAACTACGTATAATTATACTCAGACTCGTTTCCAGGGGAGTTAGAGGGGAATTTTCCCTAAATTGTTTCCAGAGTTTTCAGTTATGAAACTACATACTTTAGGTGATTTTTAAATAATTTAATTATGTCAAGTTTATTTTAATATAATGTTCAACTTGATTGTTTCCCGTCATTTTAATAAAATATTAGATTAAATTTAATCAAATTAATAATCTCACACAATCCCTAGTGTGACAAATAATGTTTCAAATTTCGGAGTTTTGCGCTATCAATTGATTCAAAATTACCATATAATACCTTATTTATTTCATTTTTTTAGATAAAATTTTCTGCGTTTCTTATCTTATCTTCAGAAGGGTGCAAAATTAAACTTAATTTCACCACTTTTTTCTCTTGTTTTTTTATTTCAGCCTCTCATAAACAAGGTAATATAAAAGTAAAATCTAAATCTACATACAATGCTCGTTTTGTTAAAGAGCGTCTTGTTCTTTCCTGCCCCTTCTTAAATTATACATACGGGGGAAGAGCACTCCTTGAAGGCAAGAAATCAAAAATTCATTAAGTCCATTCGAAAGAGTTAGTGCACTTTTGGGCCAGTAAATTCAAAATTTTGGTTGTTTATTTTTCAATTACATTTATCTTTAATGCAAGCCGTGTGGTAAAAATGTCAGAATTTTCACATATTATTTTTTGTATAGACTTTGTTTGCGAAACCCAGATTGAGTAAAAGATAGAATTTTATAATTTTCAGATTCGAGTTTGTACCGAATGTTTAAAAATAAGTATTGATGATGGCAAAAAAATTGTGTGGTGGATTATAATGACCGACTTTCCTTTGTTATGCATTTCATTTAATTTAGTTCGGTACAAAATATGTGCTATAGCCTGCTTATCTTTCTGCTTATGTTTTTAAATCAGGGATCGAGACAGAAATGTGGGATTTATAAGTTGCAGAGTTTGTTTGGAAGATTTCCAGACTGCAATCAACTATTTGTCCGAAGAGATCGACGTGTACAGCGATTGGATCGATGCATGTGAACAGGCTAATCAATAGTCATTTGATGCATGAAACGTTTCATCTTTACACTTGCGTTTTGGCCGTTTGATATCCGTTTGTATCTGTATAATTTATGCTGTCCTAATTATTTGAATAAATTTTTTCTTAAACATTTTCTTTTAGCTTATATGTTTGCAGTTGCGCTGCTAGCGGATGTCTTGTCTAGCTTGCAATCGTTGCACACTGAGATGCCGTTGTCTATGATTCCATCGTACATGGGCAGCGCAGCGACCATATTCTAAGGGTCTGGTCCAAAAATTTCTAACGGTTAAAAAAGTACCGAAAAATTTATGACTGAAAAAACATAATTTTTCGACGTACTTATCTCATCGAGTTCTTTTCATTGGCATAAAAACATGCGGGAAAAACAAAAAATTCTTCAAAATTCAAGTCTGTGGGGGTCTCTAATTGAAGGAGGTCCAGAGTCAGACCTCCACGCTCGTTTTTGCTCTCCATGATCAAATGAAATGGTTCGAAAATACATCAAGATTGCGTATTCATTGAACATCCGAGTGTCATTTTTGCTATTATTTATAAATATTTGGAATAATTCGGAAGCTCATTGCATTATACATCCTGAGCTGAATATAGTCTTTTTGGGTATTTGTGCTGCTTGTGTTCACATTTGTGTCCAGTATTTAGGCGTGTCTCATGTGTCCACGTACTATCAGTGGGATTGGCAGCATAGGTGGGCGGCACCAAAATACTGAGGGGGAGGGGGTGCAAGATTTTTCAAAGGTAAAAAAATGGCCTTAAAAATGGTGGTATGGCGGAAAAACACCATTTTTCAACGTTCATCGAACACTATCCATTGGCATCAAAAAATTGCGGAAAAAACAAAAAAAATCGAAATTTGAATTCTGGGAGGTATTTTGGTTTCTGGGGGTGCATACCCCACACCCCCAGGTTTGATTGGCAGATGTGTAGATCTAACCGCAGACGCACAGCACAGCATTAAATGTTAAATGTTACAAAAAATTATTAAAATTAAAATATAAAAAAACTAGAGTAAAAATAGCCTTAATTAGCACGTTTGGTTGGTTTCAAGGGTTTGTCTTTGCAAGAAATTTATTATTTTTGTCCCTTTCTGACTTAGTTTGGCGTATTTTTTAACCAGAAAATTTCTCATTCTGGGGGTCTAGACCCTAAATGCACTCGAATTCTGGGGAGAGATGTTGGGTAAAATCCCGAAACATTGAGTCAGAAATTCAATCATTATCTCTACCGAATTTCAGATTGTTTTTTTATTTGGCCTATAAGCTAGTTGTCCATGTCCGAAAATAAGTTTGCTTTATCCGAAAAAAGTGGTTGTCCAGGTCAAAGAAGTCGTTGTCTAGGTCCGAAAGTGGGATATTCAGACTTTACTGTACAGTGTACAAACGAAACATTTCCCCGTCCAAATGATCCCTCTCCCCATCGACAGGCACGTAGCTGTGGGGGGACTGGGGAGGGGTCCGGACCCCCCAAAATTCGGAAAAAAACCGGAAATATAGGACTTTTTACATGTTATTTCATGCTATTTTTGGCTTAGACCCCCGAAATTGGTGCTGGTTCCCCCAAATAGGAGGGCCAGCTACGTGCCTGCCCATCGAACTATTGGTAGGCACCGTCTCTACATGCCAATCACATTGGGAGACGAACACAAAAGATACACATAATAACACTGGACACAAACGTGGACACAAGCAGCACTAATACCGCCTTTTTGTACGCTGTTCTATGCGGTCTAGGAAAGTTATCAAAAAAAGTATACTTTTTTGGAGGAGCTGAAAAAGCTATTTTCACGTTTGTAATTGGTCCCGTGAATTCGGAATCCTGTTCAGCATAAAGTTAAATTTAATTTTTACAGTTTCAGGTTTTTATCACTGAGTGCGTGCATGTGACATGGATCAAAATTCGAATGATAGCTCTTCCAACCAGGCGAGTCGCTTACCTTATTGGTATAGTTCGTCACTTCAGAAACAACCTATGATTGGAGATGTTTTCGGAAAACGCCAGCGGTATGATTTTCCTCCAAGTATCTATTTTCCATGTAGTGGAACCTGACATCGTCAGAAACGCCGAAAAACGATGTTTTTTACACGTATACTATCCACCACACCTGGGCGTGGGGGTTGGGGGTATGCACCCCAGAAACCAAAATACCCCCCCAGAAATCGAAATACCCCCTCCCCCAGAATTCAATTTTTGACATTTTTTTCCGTTTTTTAGCAATTTTTTGATGCCAATGGATAGTGCTTGATGAGAAACGTCGAAAAATGGTGTTTTTATCGCCATACCACCATTTTTAAGGCCATTTTTCGACCTTCAAAAAATCTTGCACCCCCAGCATTTTCTTGCTGCCCACGTATGCTATCCACCCTTATTGAGTAAAAAAAGCACTTCAAAATCCCCCCCCTCAGAATTTCCATGCTGTGCATGTTTCCAGCCAGCCATTCCTAGATTGCCGCACATTTGATTTGCCGTCAAAAGGTTGCCTTGCCTGCTAAAAAATCGACGAGCAAAAACGTCGCTTAAAAATCGCAAATCGTTGGACGTTAAGGTCCCGAATGTTTCGAAAAGCCTAAAATTCATAAAAAAGAGTTTTTTTAATTTGCCGTTTTAACCAATTCACTATCGTTCTTGGCAAATTACAGGGCAAAATAGGTGTGGACAAAGCAGTTCTAAAATTGATTATGTGGAAAATTTAGCTTGGGGGTCTAGTTATAAATGCACAACATGGCCGATCTGGGGGTCCGCCAAAGAGCTTTCTTGATTTAAAATTACCTTAAAAATCGGTATAATTGTTTAATTAGCACAAAAATTATCATATTTTTACAATCAATGGTCAAGTTTAAACGTATTTGCAAAAGGTTTTTAACTCTCTCCTCGTTTGACCTTAATCATGCTTCACTAAAAAACTTTACGTTTTGCTGTTCTGTTCCGGAGGTCTAGTGCCCTTAAACTCCCATGTGCATGTCTGGTCACAATTACGTTGAATGATCGAAAATCACTGCGTAATTTACTTATCTTTATTGAATAGCATTTCTTTGTCTGATGCTTTAAGTAGAGTAAAGGGGACAAAGTAAAAATTGCAAAGCCAGATAAGCATCGAATGCTATTTGCCTTAGCAAAATCTATACATATATTAGGCGTTTTTGGCGTTGAAATTTGATAGTTCTGTTCGATTTTTATGTATTCATGTCATCAAAAAATATTCAGTCTACAGCTTTTTTATTTTTATCGTGATATTTTATTTCTTTTATGTTATTTCGATAAAGATGGCTAGGAAGGAAAACTCAAAAAGGGCTATCTGCCAGAATAAGCATTTTTTCGCGTTTTATTGCATGCCTTGTATTCATAGATATACACGGTCAGGGTCGGTAGGGTTTTTTAAAAATTTTTTCTATAATATTTTTTTATACACTCGCAAAACTTCAAAAATCCAAAACAGATAATTTAGTCTTGACGATTTTTTCGCTAGTTAAACGACGAAACTGGTCAAAATAGCCTATAAAACGTTTTTTCGCTGTAATACCGCCTTTTAAAAGCATTACTAGTCCATTTTGACTGCCTTGTATCATTTTTTACCTTAAATAATATAGAAATTGATTAATTAGACGTGAATTTTTGATTTTTACACCGTTTTGAGACAATTTTGGGCGCTTCTTGAGTAAAAGAACACATAAAAGTGTTAATCCGGGGAAAAAATTTCGACATTTTGTCCTCAAAAATCATGCAAAAAACGTTTCGTCAGGTCTAGATCGCCGGACAGTGCCGATCTTGGTGACCCTTCAGGAAGTAATACCCCTCACTACACATGGATATGGGGGTATTACCTCTACCTAAGCTTTTGGAAAACCAGGTACCGTCAGGCGATTCAAAAAAATCGAAAGGTACTGCAAGACAATTTTGAGCTTACTGCTGAAAATAGATCAAAAATTCTACCGGAAAACGGTAAAAATATCAAAATTTTCCAGCTGATATATTTTTGTATTTTTCATCACTAGAAATTCATAGATGGGTTAAATTTCACTAATAAGGGTCGAGAAACCCAGTTTACAGATTAAAACATGCTAATGTACCATGTTATATTACGTGACTTTCAGAGGCGGATTTAGGGGGTGGCCGCCCCCCCCCCATTGGCTCAAACTGGTGCGCAAAATTAGGGCTTTTTGAGCGATTTTTAGCGATTTTCGGGTCAAAACGGCTAATTTTTCCGCCCAAGTCAGGGTTTCGCCCCCTTAGGAAAATCCTGGATCCGCCACTGGTGACTTTTGAGGACCGTCTTTATACTCGTACAAAAAGACCTTGTACAAAATACGATGACCATACTATACGACCATACCTTGGTTTCAACCCCCCCCCCCTCTCGCCACCTCCACCTTGCCCATGTATGCCTCACCACACCTGGGCATGGGGGGTGTGGAGTAGACAACCCCCCACCCGAGAAACCAAAATAACCCCCCCCCCACTCCAGAAACCGAAATACCCCCCAGGATTCAATTTTTGAATTTTTTTTTGTTTTTTTTACAATTTTTTGATGCCAATGGATAGTGCTCGATGAGAAACGTTGAAAAATTGTGTTTTTTTCGCCATACCACCGTTTTTAAGGCCATTTTTTGACCTTTGAAAAATCTTGCACCCCTTTTCTCTAGAATTTTGGTGCTGCCCACGTATGCTCCTCACCCCTATATGCTTATATGCTTGCATTCGCTTACCGTAATAGCTGGCAGACTTAAGTCTTTGTCAGGCAATTAACGGACAAAGAGATTATCGTCATGCGAGGATGTATGAAAGAAAGCTTTTGGAGCCGCAGCGTGCCGCTTTGCATTGCTGCTTCGTTCGCAATATCGGCTGGGTTCAAAAGCGGTTTTTTCAAACCAGGGCCGCCTCAGTTGAAAGTTTTGTACTACGGAGGCGCCATTTTGACGGCACACATAATCGGCAAGATTAGTTACTTGGGCCCGTGCCTGCGAAAATTGGAGAAATTGAGAGAAAATGAGCCATCCGACGGTCTTTTATTGGACCAAAATGCAAGGGTAATCATTTTTTCATTGTTAATTCTGCATGCGTCGTTTTGCGCACTTTAAAAATCTTCAATATTATCATTTTTCCAAGGTTACTCCTTTAATAAAGTCCAAATATTGACAAAGTCGTTGTCATTATTCTATTGATAATAATTACTGACTAATCATTAGCGCTGAATCTGTTCTATTTGCGGGATACGTGCACGATGGCCCACTCAACCGCAGTGTTTTTAAGCTTAGGCTTTCTAAATAATAATTTAAATTTAAAAAAATTGACGAAAGACAGATTATCCAATAGGGGCCGTATGACAGAAAGCGGAATAAGTTATTCCTGGGATAAGCCCTATTCCGGGAATAGCTATTCTCGTAATAAAACTTATTCTCGTGATAGCTATTCCTGGGTTAAGGGACAGAATAAGCTATCCCAGGAATAAGAAAATTTGGTATTACAGAACGCGAAATATGCGAGGAATAGCTATTCCTGGGATAACCGAATCTATCCCAGGGTTAAGCTACGCATTCCATTGGTTTTGTGTATAGATTGCCCGTCTAACGCATACTGCATACTGTAATCACGTCACGTTATTCGTTCGAAATTATAGGACGTAAGGACGTAAATACAATGTTGTGTGTAGCGCGCGCGTTTAACTTGTGCATTGATGCATGGAATTGACTTGTGACTTCTGGATGTTACCAAATACATTTTTTATAATTCGGTTCAATGAAGGCGCTTGCTTGCTTCTACGGAAAAAAATAAAAATAAACCATTACCATCGAGATCAAAAAATTTATCATAGTTTGCGCATGGAAAACTACTTTTTTGTTCAACTTATTGATTATACTTACTACTTACTGCATTAATTTTTTAAATCACTCCACTCGGCGTGTTTAGTAATGCATGATCGAAAAATTTTAAAATCTCTCCACCAAGAGTTCAACTAGACGAGCTGCACTGTGGAGCAAACGCACTAGAAAAATTTCTGCATCTTTTTGATCGTAAATACAAGCGAGAACAACAATGTTGAATTTCTGGATAAAGAGGAATTGATTAACTATCTTATTAAAATTTTTCGACACATTTACACCCTTTAAGACCGCGTTAGAAACGATTTTTACCACTATTCCGCTGACTTATACCTGCTCTGACCAGGTATAAAATGGCGGAATAAAAGCGGCTGTTTTTATTCCCGAGATAACTTATTTCGCCTTCTGTCATACCGCTTATTTTATTCCGCCGTTTTATCCCGAAGTTAGCGCCCGGAACGGCGCTATTCCGCGTTCTGTCATACCAACTTTATTCCTGGAATATCACTGTTTATTTCGCTTTCTGTAATACCGAAATATTTTATTCCGCCCTCTTATCCCACTGTTTTATCCTGTAATAGCACTATTCCGCGTTCTGTCATACGGCCCTAGTAAAGTAAGTTTCAAAGTTTTATTAGAAGCAATCAAGTTGGTCAAACACTACATGGGATTACCATCCAAGTCAATTAAATGCTGAAATCGTTCCTTATATCCATAGGTGGGCTGCACCAAAGTTCTGGGGGAGGCAAGATTTTTTCAAAGGTCAAAAAAGGCCCTAAAAATATGGTATGGCGAAAAAACACCGTTTTTTAACGTTTCTCATTGGGCACTATCCATTGGCACCAAAAAATTGGGGGAAAAAAAACAAAAAAATTCAAAAATT
The DNA here is from genome assembly GCA_036768485.1 of Mermis nigrescens. Taxonomy (NCBI): domain Eukaryota; kingdom Metazoa; phylum Nematoda; class Enoplea; order Mermithida; family Mermithidae; genus Mermis; species Mermis nigrescens. Next base: position 10,017,200 of record JAVLUZ010000145.1, on the reverse strand, counting down.
GAGTTCTGGGGTGTATTTTGATTTCTAGGGGTGCATACCTCCGAACTTCCCCCACGCCCAGGTATGCCAATATCCAGCATTGTTTTTTCTCATTTTAATTAGTGATTTCCCTGTAAGCCAAGCTAATGCGAGATTTCGAAGATGTGGAATATTAGCAGGGTATATGGTGTGCAGTGTACACTGTGATCGCTCATCTGATTTGCTCCCGTTCAATTTTATTTTGTGGGGCTTTTTCAAGTTTAAAATACACACGAAAAGCCCTGCTAGCATTCCTGTCACTTAAACTTGCATTACTTTTGCTTTCAGATAAAGTCACTTCGAGATGAGAATTAAAACAATGATGTAGGTATTATTCTAACCAGTAAGTTTAGTGTTCACGATTTTTTCTTGCTGTCTGGATGATGAAAATAGTCGAATAGCCTGTAAAACGCTTTTTCATGGTAATACCGCATTTTCGGTCCATCTTGACTGCATTATATCACTTTTAACACTGAAAAATTTAGAAATTGATCGATTTAGCGAGAAACTTTGATGTATAGACCATTTTGGCACAACTGTGGGCGCTTTTTACGTACGAAATGCAATCAATTATGAAACCCCAGTAAAAATATATTTTTATTTCTCAATTTTTAATTTTGCATAAACTTGTAATTTTTCCTCTAATTTTTTTTAAAATTTTAGTCCATTGATCTTGTTTCTGCTTAATTAACGACCAATTTCTTTCATGTTACAATGGTTTATTGTACGAAACGATGCGCGTTGAAATCACTTTTTATAGAACTCAGTTATAAGAGCAATCAATGGCTTTTTGACTATGTTTTGCTGAATTTTATTGAATTTTTCTCAAAATTTTCGTAGGTTTTTGTCGTTTAAGAAGAAAGAGCCTTGTCAAAAAAATCTAAAAATGATGCATTTACGCGTATCCATCGTTTTGGAGCCAAAAAAGACACTTCGGTAAAAATTATCACTTCTACCATCACCGGAATTTCCATGCTGTGCATGTAGAACGTCTCAATATAATTCTGCTTGGATTGATTAATTCAAAGTATTTCTGGCGTATTGTTCGAATTCCTGTTACTAGCATGCTTCTACTATATTTTTCAATTCAACTTTCATGTCTAATTGTTTTCATTTTTGTCAAAAAAATGATTTTCTACCATTATACCCCGTTTAGGACCATTTCTCATTTTTGTCCTACATATAGGATTTTTACCATTACACTCGGTTTAGGACCATTTCTCATTTTTGTTCTAAATATGATTTTCTACTATTATACTCCGTTTAGAACCATTTCTCAGTTTTGTCCTTAATATGATTTTCTACCATAAAACTCCGTTCAGGACCATTTCTCATTTTGTCTAAAATATGATTTTTTTACCATTAAACTCCCTTTATGACCATTTCTCATTTTTGTCCTAAATATAATTTTCTACCATCAAACTCCGTTTAGGACCACACCTGGGCGTGGGGGTTTGGGGGTATGCACCCCCAGAAACCAAAATACCCCCCCCTAGAAATCAAAATACCCCCCCCCTCAGAATTCAATTTTTGAAAATTTTTTTTCGCTTTTTTCGCAATTTTTTGATGCCAATGGATAGTGCTCGATGGGAAACGTCGAAAAATTGTGTTTTTATCACCATACCACCATTTTTAGGGCCATTTTTTGACCTTCAAAAAAATCTTGCACCCCCCCCAGAAATTTCTTGCTGCCCACGTATGTTTAGGGACCATTTCTCATTTCTGTCCTAAATATGATTTTTTACCATCACACTCGGTTAAGGATTATTTCTCATTTTTGTCCTTAACATGATTTTCTGCCATTAAACTCCGTTTAGGACCAGGCACGTAGCTGGTCGTCCTATTTTGGGGGGACCAACACCAATTTTTGAGGGGACTAAGCCCGGAAAGGCCAAAAATAGCACAGAATAACGTTTAAAAAGTCCTTTTTTCGGATTTTAACAGTCCTATTTTTCCGATTTTTCTGAATTTGGGGGGTCCTAATCACACGTAGGCGTGGGGGCTAGGGGGTGTGCACCCCCCAGAAGTTGGAATACCCCCAGAAATCAAAATGCCCCCAGAATTCAATTTTTGATTTTTTTTTTGTTTTTTAGCGATTTTTTGATGCCATTGGATAGTGCTCAATGAGAAACGTCGAAAAATGGTGTTTTTTTCACCATACGACCACTTTTAAGACCATTTGTTGACCTTTGGAAATTTTTTCACCCCCCCTTGAAATTTTCGCACCCCCTCAGAATCTTGGTGCTGCCCACCTATAGTCCTAACCCCCCATCCCCCCAGAGATACGTGCCTGTTTAGGACCATTTCTCATTTTTGTCCCTAATATGATTTTCTGCCATTATACTCCGTTTAGGACCATTTCACGGGTGTTCGTATGCCCGAGCTCCAGCGGGATGATATGCATTTGAGGCCTCACGAAGACACTCAAATTTATCACAATCCCGAATATTTAACGCCGTCCACTGTTCCCCAAGTGGTCGAAGGGGGAGTGCCTCCGGCCATTTCTAATCCTCCGAATAATTCGTTTACTTCGTACGACGACTTAAGGCGTAGAAATCGCGAGGAATATCGGATGAAGACCGGTCAGGCGACCTTTGACCCGAGATACGCTCAACCAGCTCCTCGTCAACCTTATCCACAGCAGCCCTACTACAGTAATAGTCAAAACCAAGGGGCGCCTGTTGCTCAGTCGGAACCATCGCAGTCGCCGTATCAGCCTATTGAAGCCGCATCTTATCCACAAAAAAGGTTCAGCAAAGATCGGTTTCAGCAAAATTCAAGCGTCGGTCCCAGGACTGATAGTGATAATCGGCGGATCGGAGATTCTGGGAAATATAAAGACGAAGGCTTTTCTTAAAAGTCGATCAGTCTCGATCAGACGTGCACAGCATGGGAGTTCATGGGGGGGGGTAAAATTTTAAGGTGCCTTTTTGGGCTCAGAATAGCGGATACCATACATGATCTTGGGGGTTCATCCCCTCCATGGAAAAATTTTCGCCCCGGCAAAAATTTTCACCTCCCGCAAGAATTTTTTCAACCCCTCCCCCAGAATTGGCGATTTTTTGGAATTTTCCAAAATTTTCTAAAAATTCGTGTAAAAGATACTTTTTTAGCGTTTTTAGCTATCCATTTGCTCAAAAGTGTCAAATTTTCGGCGCTTCGCAGTTCGCACCATTATACTCATGTTTTGACTATATTTTGTTCAATTTGTTCCGACTTTTTTGATTTTTTTCGAAAATTTTTTCTATGCTCTAGAAGAATAGAGCATCATCAGAAACGCTGATAAACGATGTTTTTGACGATTTTTGGACCCAAAAAAGGCAATTTATTATTTCATCCCCCCAGAATTCCCTTGCTGTGCAAGTATGGCGATACTTGTTAGAAACACCGTTTTTAGACGTTCCTGACGATGGTCTATCTGTCTATTACAAAACTTAAAAAAATCAAATAAATTGAACAAGATATGGTCAAGAAATGAGTATGTGGCGCGAAGTTCCGAAAATATGACACTTTTGAGAAAACAGATAGCTGCATAAAAACGCTTAAACAGCATCTTTTTTAAATGTTTGTGACTGGTTCATATCTGAAGAAAGTGTATTTTTGGCCTATTGGCAGTCACATAAAATAATAATAATGCTTTATTCAAACCCGTAGGTATAATACAATCTTAAGAATAATACGCAAGGTTTCGACAGTTATACCTACCGTCGTCGTCAGGCTTTTACAGAATATAAGAAGTTGTGGGCAATAGGAATCGAACCTTACCAGCTAAGTATCATTTATTTCTAAAGTCTGCGGTTTTACCTACGGGTTTGAATAAAGCATTATTATTATTTTATGTGACTGCCAATAGGCCAAAAATACACTTTCTTTAGCACTTTTTTACAAACTTTTTGCAATTTTTCGGTAAATCACGAATTCAGTGGGGGTGAAAAAATTTCTGGGGAATGGATAAAAATTTTCTGGAGGGGGTGAAACCCTTCAATACCCCAAGCTCATGCATAGCCGCGAAATTCGTACGTTTTAGGCGGTTATGGACTAGTATCGTTAATTATCGATCGAATCGCTCTCATTTACTTTATTTGATGTTTGCTTTGAAGATAAATTGGAGCTTGCAAGCAGGAGATCATACTCGTTCGTAGTCATATTTAGGCGAATAATAAATTTTTACTAATACGTCTTCGTTGCAGTCATTTTACAGAATACTTTATTGACAAAGCCTTAAAATGCAGAAAAACGTTTGCACTTAGCCCTTGGCAAATTCGCAGCTATATGTTAAGTCTGAAGCATAAATTTTAAGAAATTCTCAGTGACCATTTTCCGTAATTATGTACCACATCGGAGCACTTCTCGTGATTGTCTGTGAATATTTTTGAGGTCATGCCCTAAAACATGCGTTAGACTGACTGTACTTCAATATTCTCATGAAGATATGTATTTTCTGTATGATTGTACGTTTAGATATTTTGACGATAGCTTCATTTACAATCAGTCCGTTTTTAGTCTATCCAGGACCATGTTTAATGCTTGAAAAATTGTGTTTGAATATTGCTATGGTCTGTTTCACATAAGTTTGGGCATAAAGTTTGAGAATTTTCTCCGACAGTAAGCCGGCGGATCACGATAATTATACAGGGCGGCCCATAAAAAAGGCTACACGCCAATTCAACAGGTCATAACTTTGGCTTCTGTGTGCATGTGACTTTGAAACTGGTTGCTTTAGATAGATAAAGGTGTCTTCTTTCAGACCGTACAAAACTTTTTCGCCAGATATCGATGGTTCGGGCGCTACCTCGATTTGTTTACACCCTGCTTTATGGCCCTCCTATTTTGAGGGAAACCAACACCAATTTTGGGGGGTCTAAGTCAAAAGTAGCACAAAATAAAGTGTAAAAAGTCCTTTTTTCCTGGATCTGGGGGGGGGGTCGGACCCCCACAGTCCCCTCACAGCTACGTGCCTGCCTACATACGCATTACTGTCTACAATGCAGAAACCCTGGGTTTTAAACAATGTCAAAGTGAGATGTAAACAAATTGTCAGCGCAGGAACCGTTGGCAGCTGGCCTAACTTTGTAATGTGGTTCAAACAAAAAGATGTTTACCTATCTAATGCATCTGGTCCTTAAGTTTTATATTCACAGCCAAAAGTTATGCTGTGTTAAATTATGTAGCCTTTTTTATGGGCCACCTTGTATATTAGATCAATGCTATAATCGCAATCTGTCAGCTTTTTGCCGGTGATTATTAAAACTTATGTATGACCAAACTTGTGTGAAACGGACTGTAGTTGACAGAAATAAATATCGCCCTTTAAAATATAAATTTTCGGTGTTTTGATGTTGCACATTTTGTCTGAGGCACACTAAAAGCAATCTAAAATCTAATCTGGCTATAAACTCGCTTGACTTTGATAGAGTAGGTATATATAATCCGTTTCATTTAGGTTTGAGGTTTTTGAAAAAGCTTTGAGTGCCTACAAAATTGGTTTAAACTAACGGTATAGTTGTGTTGTGATATTCTGCAGTATATCGAGTTAAGGTTAGACGCTTGCTATTGCCAAAGCGCATCACTGCATTAAAAGTTTAAACTACTTTTGTAGCCTGATTCGTGTAGATTGAATGTCAAAGAAAACCGCAAAGTTAAATAAAACAGACTATAGGTAGGTACCTATATTTGTATCTCCCATTAAATATTTTTGACCGCTATATATTTTATACCCACTACTGACATAGACATGCCGGGCTAATTTTGTTTTGTAGACCGAGTGTAACATAGAGCTACCTTCCAAATATAAAAATACTGATGTGCAATTCGGAGTTTTCAAACTAAAAAAAAAATATTTCACCTACATTATTCCACAGTTTTTGGTCAATTACTTTTAAAAAAGTTTTCAATTTTTATCCGTTTTTGGCCCTCATTTTTCCGAGAACTTCCCATTTTCCATTCGGGGGTCTAGACCCTCATCCCCTCACGTGCATATCTGATCTAAACTCTAAACTCCCTCCCCTAAAAAGCCACGAGAGGTGCATAATAGCCAGCTACCCCAGAATTTGCCTTGAGTGAAAGTCGTTTTCTGTGCAGGAACTTTCTTGAGTTCAGCTCATCAAAATCTTATAATGGTAGGTATGTTTGCAAGCTTTGCAGTGATGATGCAGGATTCCCGGGTAAGTACCTGTTCGCGAATCAATCAAAAGTACTCCCAAGAAACCGTCCTTCCAGTGCGGAATTGGAGTTTCGGCTGCCTTCATGGAATCATTCTTCGACGAAACCATTTTTTGAAAAATTCCTGACTATGTATTTACAATTTTATACCTAATTTTCTATAAGTTATCTAAACTTCGTTATCGTGATCATTGGAAAACTGGATGGATTTTGCTTTTAAAAAATTTCTACATTTGAAAAAAAAATTTGCTGAGGATTGCCAGGAGTAAAATTATATACTACACTAGGATAACTTTACATTCAGAGCAAAATACAAAAAATTCTTAGAATTTCCGCTCCAAAAATAGACTGGGAATGAATTGCACTATTTTTTTCCTACATTAAGATTTGTTTGTGACAGCTGCAAAATTTTCGATATGTACATAAAAAACTATTTTTAACATAAAAATAAGTTTTCAGCATGAAAAGAAGTAGATGTCATTAATGAGTACTACTATCATACACAAAGTTCTGAAGGAAGTTAGAAAGTTATCGTAGATGATGGCTTAAAGCCATTTATAATTAGGAAAAATGCAAAAAAATTATGTGACAAAGAATATAAATATCCTACAAACAAGGTACATTAAGAGCCATACGAACCTCAAAATCCTTCATTTGAGCACAGAATTGGTCGAGCGTTTTGACCCACTTTTATCCCAGTGCATGCATAGATTGTCAAGCAAGGTAAATGCTTGAATAAAAGTTTACTCAAATTAGTACTTTTATTCGCCCGTTTTGAAGAATAATACCAAAAGGTATTTTGTCTATACATAAAGATATTTTATATGTTTTATTTATATTTTATACATGTCTGCTTTGATGTTTGTTAGTCATGATTTAGCTTAGAAATTTTATTTTTAGAAAGTTTACTCATTATATTTCAATAAAGCTTTTCTATGACACGGAATGAAGTTAGAACGTCCGGCACTGAAGAGGTATTTTTGTAGCTGATTTTGTTTATTAATTACAGCAAATATGGCAAATATAGTCGTCAATCGTCAAAGTGGTAGGGCTCTCGAAGAGATAGGTCACAGAGAAGCGAGAAATATAGTGGTAAAACATGCGATGTGATGGAGTTTTCAGCTGAAAATGCTTCCATTTTATGCCATTTTTGGACGACTCGCCATAAGGCTGGATAACCAAAGAATTCGAGCAGCAGAAGAAGTGGGACAATCGATGAGGTGGGATTTTTTAACTTGATTTTAATATTATCTGGCGCGCCGTTGTAGCCGAAGATAACCCGAAAACTTACTATTCACGAATAAATAAGCGTTTAAACCAGTTGCCAGTGGTCGATTTTGTTTGAAATGCTGGAGTTTTTCAAATAAGTCGAGGCAATATTGACGAAAAATCGCTTGTTTTATCTCAATTTCGTTGAATATCATTCCGAGTGGAACTTTATTGGGTTTAATTCTAAGGATGGCTTGAGATGACTTTTATGCACTTTAAAATATACATTACAAGCTGCCTACAAAAGCAATTTCTGGCGTAAAAGATTAAGAAAATGAAAAATTTATGGAAAACCAGAGGTTTGTAAAATACAGGTCTTTTTTTGGTGAGTAGAATTTTTCAAGATACGCTGTCATTATAAATTCTGCATGCTATCATTGTTAATGGGAATTGTATACACATATGTATGCTGCGGGATGCGTTTTGTTGGTTGATTATTGATTACTGCTAAAAACAGCACGTTCTTCGGTGCTCCGCTCGATAAAAAATGGAGTTCTTCAAAAATAAGCAAAATTTCATTAAAATGTCAATTCCGTTACCATTTAATGAAAAGCATGTTACTGCTCGATTTTACATTTCATTTTAACCGTAATTACAGTGCGGTAAAGTCGTGTTTGGAAATAGTTGATTTACTAATGTATGCAATGTTAATTGTGTATAAGAAGCATCCCATGCTGCTGAACATTTGTAGCCCTTACAATGTCGTGTGTTTTTCATAGTCGATGCTTACCAAGCTAGGTTGCCGTCTTAGGCGGGTTTAAAATATAATCATTTTTACTTAAGACAAAAATGTTAGTTTAAGTTTTCGCAATTTTTTATGCTCTCTTCAAATATGCATGCTATCCTTCTTTAAAATGATTTTATGAAAAGTTATTATTAAAAAACCGTTACTGTACATAAGCATAGGCCTGGAGGGAAAGGGCATGGGGGTAAAACAGAATCTGAGGACCTAAACGGGCAATCGAAAAACAACAGACCGCCAAGTTTGTACCAATCATTGACCAAAACGCCGTTTTTCATCTTTGTGTTTGTGTGATAATCCTGAAAATACGCTTATTTTTCAATATCATTTCGTATTGGGCCCAACATTATAAATGATAAAATCATTACCGAAATGAGGCTAGGTGACGTTTCAAAGACTTATGTCAAGTACAACAATAAAAAAATCGGTTATAAACTGATCGGCTAGGACGCCTTTCTAAAAAAATCCAACCTCACGAGGGTTAATCCATAGCTTTTAACCATTTCAATATAAGTATGTTGTGCAGCATTAAACAGATTTTTTGTCCAAAGCCTTGTAATTCAAGTGGGATTCAAGTCTTGCATGCTATTCCAATCAAAACGTCACAGTTTAATCATCAATAAAAGTATCAAATGACTCGATTTTCGAAGCAGAAAGTTCAAACTTAATTTAACGATTAAGAGTAGGTACCACAAACAAACTTATAGTCTGTTTTGCATAAGTTTTGGCATACATTTTAAGAATTTTTTCGAAAGTAAGCCGACGGATTACGATAATTATATATCAAATCAATGCTGTAATCGCAATCTGCCGGCTTATTGTCGGACATCGTTTTTGAAATTTATGCTCAAACTTCTGTGATACAGACTATAAATGCATTTCAGATAACAAACTAGTTTAACAGTTTCAGTACGAAGCATGTAAGCATTAAGTCTTAATTTCAGGCAATTGTGCTACTGAACGCATCTTGAATCCATAAAACGATGTTCTAAAATGATAGTATATTTCTTAACATAAGTCTTCATTTACAGTTGGCAATAATTGGAACGTGTTTTTTAATTCTGAATCATCGCTGATGAATGATAAAATGCGGATCAAATGACGTGGTCTGCGGATGTTCCGATTTGTCGATAATGCTTTTTTATTGGATCAAAACCTGTTGTTCGTTCTCGTGTTTCGTGTTTACAATTATAAATGCGCCGGAAAAATCAACACTAGGCAAGGCCTTATTCGAAGCTCAAAACGCCTATCATTGCATTTTTAAAGAAGTCAAATATTTATTGTATAAAAACAAAAAGGTAGCTACGCCTCATTTTTGTTTGCCAAATTCTGCATTCGTCATTTATTTCAAAAACTTCGCCGTGTATCGAATAATAAGCGTAAAGATAGTTTTTAAATTGGCTATTATTAATATGGCTCCCCAACGAAGTGAGTATTTGTTATCTATTTTAAATCGTTTTCAGCTACAGCTCAAACAAGAAGAGCATTGGATTGATCAAATATTGGTTAAAGTCAGCTGTTTTTTCTTATTTTTACAAGATAAAAGTGCAGAATGTATTCTGAATTTGAACATGCCTAATAAGTAAGAAAGTGGTTTTTTTATTTAAGCCATCAAGTGGAAATGTGCTTTGACTAACGTCATTTACGACGTTCTTCAGGAAATGCCGAATTGGGAAGAAGCCAAAGAGTAAATTATTATAAACGTTTATATAGCATGATGAGCCATTCAGCATGCTTTTAAGTACCTATTTATAAAAGATATTGTATTTATCAATATTATCTCAGTTTAGTAAGTGTATTTTGAGCCACAAACAGAATGAGTAATTTCAGGGCGTATAAGAGGAGGGCGGTCGCCGACTCAGCCAAAAAAATAATTCGGTTTTTAGCAATTGTAGCTCATCGTCAGCGAAGATTTCATGGTTTTTACAATGATTTTTTGAGTGAAAACCTTAATTGAGACACAAAAATTTTGAAGAGTTTTTTGCGCCTCGTGCCGTACTCCTTATTAACATTGAATTTCTATCTAAGCTTAAGGTATTCAATCGGAAGTTAGCTGCAGTAATTTTAGTTATTATTTTGGCCATGCTTGGCCTGAGTTTTCCAAATTTCCCACTGCTTTCCGACGGGGTTTACAGTTTTATATTATTTGACGAAATTTTGACAGCAGAGAGAGGCATGCAGGTTTAGGACATAAAATTCTCAGGAGGTTTAAAATTTGTTGAAAAGATTTTTTGCACCATAAAACGATTCTATGTACCTACTGCAAAAAGGCGAAAAAGCTATTTGGCTTATAGAGGGCGCATTTTTGGGACTATTTTTAAAACCTTTGAGAAAAGCTAGTGCCCCTGATCAGAAATCATGGATCCGTCACTATAAATTATGTCTCCTTTGCGATATGACATTATTTTAAGGTAATACCCACATCGATTGATGCATGTTTGAGTAATCTGTTTGCTAAAAAACATAATTTCGAATAACCAAAGTCAAATTTATAATTTTTAAATTCAATGTAAAAAATAAATCATAGCCATTTATTTCAGATCCGAAGAATGGGATTTTTATTGGCTGTTTCGTGATAGGTTAGCAGATGATTATCGACCGTCATCAAATCAAAAGATTAGCCGGTTTAATGATGATACTGAGGTAGATATGAATATTTTATTTTTATTTACTTTTCCAAATTTTCCAACTAATATGAAGGCGAAATAAAATTTTCAAGCATTTTTTCAAACACGAACCTTTCATTTTCATTATGAACACTGAGTAAACTTTTTCCGCGATTTATTTAATAACTTTCCCGCTTTAAAAAATATCATTTACCGAATGCACGTTCATTTTCATCCCGGTATTATTTTTTCAGTTGTCAGATAAAGCGAAATTCGCTTATAATTTAAAGCTGTATCGTCGACAACTCGAAAAGGAAGGTGACATTGCCCAATTGAAAAAGTAAATATTATTAAACATGTGTATTACAAGATTTTCACTCGTCAAATCGTAATAAAATTAACTGCATATCACTTCTCGCACAATTAATGCAAAATTTTTGTCAATGTACATGACTAAGATGCTTGCTTGAACGCGTGTGTCGACTTCAAAATAAGATTTTCCTTAACATTCAACTTAAACCAGAAAAAGAAGCGCTAGTAAGCAAGTAGGGTGCGAAAAAAACTGTAATAAACATGCTAATAACATTTTTAGGATAATTATTCTTAGCTACTTGGACCTTTTTTCGAGGGTTTCATCAAACCTTACTAAAGCATAAAAAGTTTGGATTACCGCCTAATATGATTTTTACGTAAAAGATGAAGGATGAAATATGAGAAATGCTTTTTTGGAATGAATATTACACCCAGATTTACTACAGAAACCATCTGTGATTACTAAAATTATTCGTGGCACAAATAGAATTTCAGGAGCTTCATTTTCCTTTGTTGTGCAAATACATACATGCATATGTTAAAGTCAAAACTCATTATCATCCATTTTTGAACATTGACGCGACAGTCTAATAGCCTTATTGAATGCTACGAAAATTTTACTAAGCTGCTGCATTATATTCTCTTAAATGTTTTTGCTTCATCAGCACAGCATTTTGTATCTATGTAAATACCTACTTGTAATATTATTGAAACAGCAACGTGGCCATATTCTCAAAAGTTTCGTTAGTGAATTTAAAAAAAATTAAATTCAGAGGGCGATACGAATTAACCGGTTCATTGTCACAAAATTTGAATAAAAGAAGTTTACCCGTATTTTCAAAGTTGAACTTTTTTACTGCAATTAAGCTGTCAATTTTAATTTAAAGTTTGTTGAGCGTAGCGTATACGTACATACTTTTCAGACTTCATTTCGTCCCAACTACCTACGTTATTCCGGTATGGCTTTCTGTTATAAGAATTTTCTCTACAGATACTGATGAAAACATTTCCGGATGATATTGAAAATGTAGTGAACGAATTTCACGCCGATCCAACCGACGCAGTATGGATAGTGAAACCAGTGGGCGGTATGGGTGGACAAGATATTTCATTGTACAAATGCCTAGATGACGTTTACACTTTTCACGCGGTAAATATTGTGTGAAAACTTCATCAAAACTTGTTCATTTTAATTTAGGTAACTATGCATCTTTTTAGAATAAGTGTACTTCAATTGAAGAAAATTATAAACAGCACGTCGCTCAATTATACATCAAACGCCCGTATTTGCTGGACGGAAAGAAATTTGATATACGCGTTTACGTGCTAGTGACATCGGTACTTAAGTTTGAGAAATAATAACACAATCTTAATCAGGTTGATAATGTTGAGAGAAGGGGTATGAAAAATTTCCCTTGAACAAACGATCAACTCTTTTGAAAAAAACAATTTTAAGCTGGGTTAAAACTGTGGTCTTTTAAAAATTTCAGCGCATGCAATTTAGTAAAAAGTGCTTAGAAATTAATACATACATACCTGCATTTATGCTTCTCTTCCATAGTAGCGTTTTATATCAGGGCATCGCTTTGAGATCTACAGGCCAGCGGTGGATCCAGGATTTTTTGACCGGTGAGGAGGGGTTGGAACCACACATGGGCGTTGGGGGTTTGGGGAGTGTACCCCCAGAAGTTGCAAAAACCCTTAGATTACTGTAGACCCCCATAATTCTATTTTTAGTAACATTTTTGGCAATTTTCCCTCTGACCCCACCCACCTTAGAATTTTCTTGCTGCCCATGTATGGTTGGATCGAAACCCCAGATTTCCTCTGATAGTGTCAAAAATTGTCTAAAAATCCGTGCATTACGCGTAAAGTAGCTGCTTTTTGCCGTCTTTCAATAGCCAGAATCATTTATGATCCAAAAAAATTAAAAGTTTTTGAAAGTTTTATACGAAAAATGCACAACATTAGTGCAAAATCTGCTCAAAGCGCCGAAAGAATGCTCTAAAAATCATTGTAAGAACTAAAAGATCGTTGTTGGTCAACTACTTTCTAACGTAAACACAAGGCTTTTATAGCGCCAAGAAAATCAGCAAATGCCATAAGTGAGTACTACCCGGCATGAAGCGCCGGAAAAATTTGAAAAATCATGATATAAATGGCTAAAATCATCAAAAACTACAAATCTATTCTTTTTTGCCAATTATTTTTTGACGACGGGGGGTGGCCGCCCCACTTCCTCTAAATCCGCCCTTGCTACACGAAAATCATATTTTTCTAATTAAATAGATGGTTATATAAAGAATGATTCAAATCGTGGTTGCTTTCCGCTGACAAGTAATAGAAAGTATCCACATCTTCAGTGTACGAAAGGGTACAATAATATTACTAACAGAAGCTCAAGCACAAGCTTGACTTATAGTCTGTTTATAGGTTCAAAAGTTTGTAGATACTGTAAACATACGTTTTTTGATAAAATAATTTTTAAAGCATTACGACAATATTAAAAAATTGAAATGTGTTATATGTTTGTTTAGTTTCATCCTCTTTGCGCATGGCTTCACAGAGAAGGTCAGGTTAGATTCTGCGGACGGAAATACAATGCACATAAGATTGATGATCTCTGTAAGTCTTTTGACGTCACAAATTGTTAAAGCGGTCTTAATGCTGTCGAAATTTCATTGTCAGACACACATATAACGAATGTTTCCTATCAAGCCGCATTACCTGATTATGACGATGAGACGTGGATGTGGTCAACACAGAAATTAAGAAAACGATTAGTGGCCGAAAATGACGAAGACGTGGTAAATTTTTTCAATGGAAATGCATCAACTATAGTCTGCTCCATTTCAAACGGCCCATTTTTTGCTAAAGTCTTATTACTGTAATAGATTTTCACTACACAGATGACGTCTTCAGTTAAGTTCTCGTAACAGCTGGTTGCTTTAAACTCTTCTTGTTGGCATTTAATTTGCTTTGCTTAACATGTGGCGCATCTAACTGACTGCTGCACCAACCTAACCCGTAAAATACTCTGCTACAGTAATAAGCCATAAAGCAAAAATAGGCCGTTCAGAATGGAACAGACTATGTATAATTTATGTATTATTCGTTTGTTTGCTAATTTATGTGGCTGTCTACTTCTTTGTTTATTTAGCTTTAATGTACTAATTTCTTCGTTTAATATTTATGCATATTGTTGCTTCAATTGCTTGCGAGTAGACTACAATGATATTTACGGTACCACTTTAAAATCTGCTCAAGTATTAGAAAAATTTGAAAAAATTTTCCATTATACAAGATCTGTTCGTTCGTTAAATCATCTATATTTATATAATCGCTTTACGGGACTAAATGCAAAAGCTACACAATGTCTTCGTATGATTTGTGAAGGTGAAAACTTGTTCAAAATTACCACTTTTCCGGAGCATCTGTATCGGATGCCTTTCGATTAGCCCTCAGGCTTTTTCGACAAGCTAGTCCTGATCGTACTTGAGAGACTATTGGATTTTCTTCTTACTTCAAAAAGCATCTGAAACTTAACTTTTCCAAATAAATGAGTTTAAATATGCACTTGTTTTTCCTTAATAAATGTTTATACAATTCGTCGTAAACTAAAAATAGTTAATGCATCTAAGAAGAGAAAAACACTATTACAGTGTCAAATATCTTTGAATAATCATACATCTTTGAATAATACATAATGCATATGTCCCCAAAATCATGGTCGTATTATGTTTGGCTGATTATTCAGATCTTAAGATCTTTCTCGTCTACATTTTACTATCTTATACTGGAAAAGTTTATTATATATTATTTATGTCGTCTATGTTTTATTGAACAAAAAAAGCTGCAAACTTATTTTGCTTAGTACCATGCTGTAAATAATCAAAATATTTTTGCTCATGCATTAGAAAGATTCGATGGGATTTAATCTACAGAAAGATAGAAACAGGTTTTGCCCGAAAGTGAAGTAAAATAAAAATTAAAATTGAATTTAGACCTCCCTAAATTGTTTCCTGAGCTGACCCCTATAAGTACTGCCGACCATAGTTGGGCAGCACCGAAATTCTGGGAAGGGGATGAAAAAATTTTCAAAGGTAAAAAAATGGTCTTAAAAGTGGTCGTATGGCGAAAAAAACACCATTTTTCGACGTTTCTCATTGAGCACTATCCAATGGCGTCAAAAAATTTCTAAAAAAGCAGAAAAAATTTTCGAAATTTGAATTCTGGGGGGTATTTTGATTTCTGGGGGTATTTCAACTTCTGGGGGGTGCATACCCCCAAACCCCACGCTCATGTGTGCTGCCGACCCTGGTTGAATTCTTACTTTTTCAAAAATCTAAGAAAATATGCTATTAGCCTTAGTGATTTCTTTGCTTAAAAATGTCGATTTTCTCAGCGCTTTGCTCCAAACGGCTATTTTTGATCTTTATATCGTTTTTTAACATTTTTTAAACTGTCTCAAGTTGTTATGTTCTAGAAAGAAAGTGCATTGATAGGAATGCCGAAAAATGGTGTTTTTTCATGTGATAATTGTCTTAGAGCACAGAAATGGCATTTTGAAAAAGAATCTACGGGGTTGGACCACCAGAATTCCTATGCTGTAGATGTCTGGCGGCAAACTTAAATTCAAATCATAATATAGCTAGACATCAGTGACGTATCCAGGATTTTCTTTTAGAGGGTGAGCGGAACCCCAAATTTTCGTAATAGTGTTAAAAGAGTCCTAAATTCCCCAATTATGCTTAAAGAAGCGTTTTATTGTCGCCCTTTGATCGGCAAAATCATTTCTGATGCAAAAACTTGGAAAACTGTCAAATTTTTTGAAAGTTTTCTATGAAAAACACGCAAAATTAGCGCAGAAATCGACATAAAGCGCCAAGACAACACGCCGATCGCCGTTTTTCTCGACAAATTACTATGTTTTTACTCGAAAAGTCATTGTAGGAACCATAAAATCTTATTCTGTGCGAAAGTTACCCTTCTGACATAAAAATACGGTTTTTAGAGCGCCAAAAAAGTCAGTAAACGTCAGTATCTAGGAAAAATTTTAAAGATCATGAAAAAATCAGCTTAAATCATCAAAAATACACATCTTTCTTTGTTGTGCCCAACTCTTTTTAACGACAAGGGACGGCCCCTCTCCCCGATCCATAGGTGCACAAGGTCAGGGTCGGCAGGGAGGGGAGTGAAATCCCAAAAATTCCAAAACAGTAAATTTAACCTTCACGATTTTGCTGTTTTAACGATCAAAATGGTCAAAATAGCCTATAAAACGTTTTTTCGTGGTAATATCGCATTTTAAAGGCATTTTACTTCATTTGGACTGCATTACATCACTTTTAACTCTAAAAAATGCAAAAATTTATTAATTTTGGGCGCTTTTCGAGTAAAAAAATTGACGTTTTCACTGCTTTTGACCTCAAAAATGAGGCAAAAAACGTTCCATCAGCTCGAAATCGCCGGACTGTACTTGTCCGGCTGACCCTTCAGGGCCCAGTTGCACCAAAGACTTGTAACTCATAACCAATTACAAGCTTGCAGAAAAAAATTTTTCACTAGTCCAGTTAAAAGCGGTTGCAATGAATCGTTCCTAGTTACTTGTTACAAGTTACAAGTTACCAGTGCTTACTTATTACAAGTTACAAGTTACAAGTAATATTGACTTGTAGAAGATTGCAAGCTACTTAAAAATTTTCACTAGTCTGCATCGATCGGGTTGCAACGAACACTTGTCAACTAGTCGCGTATTTACAAGCTGTTTTTAACTAGTTGGTTGACATTTTATTATGCCTAAAGTAGCAAATTCAGAAAAGATAAAATTATTGTCGCTCTCAAAGATTGAGGAGAAAAAAATGTATATTCGGTAAATTCATTGATGTCCTAACAAAAAGAGACCGAAGCAAACCTTGGCAAGAAGTTTTTGAATTTGGCAAAAAGTATTGGTTCTAATCCCCCCACCCCCGAAGCCAAGTTTTCTTACGTTTGCGATACTGTTAGGCCCAATATTCGGAAGGCATTGGTTGCTAAGAAAGATAAATTAAAAAAAACGGGCAAATGCAACGAAGAAGGAGGTTTATCAGCTGTTGACGAAAAATTTTTCGATATAATCGGTGCGGAATCTGCCGCTATAACTGGACTGCCTATCAGGCACTTAGCTGGCCATCCTATCTTGAGAAGGACCAATACCGATTTTTTGGGCGACTAAGCCAAAAAAAGCCAAAAATAACACAAAATAACGTTTAAAAAGTCCTCTTTTTCCGATTTTTCTGAATTTTGGGGGTCCGAACTTCCCTCATAACCCCCTAGAGTTACGTGCCTGCTGCCACTTAAGGAATCAATGGAGGTTGAGGTTGAGAGCAATTCTGCGAATAATTCGATTAAAAAAACATAATTTTTCAAGCAAGAATAAGAACCCTAGGTATTTAGAAATACCTTTTAGAGAGAGCTCATTAATACTGTACCAAATAAATTTAGGAGCGTACAAACCATCAACTTTTTTCCCAATAAGTAGTTCAAGTAGAGGAAAATGTTTCAGTTAAAAGTTAAAAAGAGAAGCAATTAATTCAACGTTATTGAGTTATCTTGTTGTTATCTTGGCAGTGGTGCGGTTTGAAATTTAAACCATCAGTCTTACTAAAAAAATTCTTCTTTCAGTAGAATGATTTTTTAACTAATTTTATTCTTTATTTTCGTTCATTTAAACTGACTTTAGTAATTTTGACAGCACGATTATATTTTTTAAATTAGTAGGAATGAACTCAATCCGATTTAAAGAGGACGAGTTGGAATGGACAACAATTAAATTCCGGGGTCTGCTTGGGGCAAACTGGCAAAAATTACAAAAACGTATCTTCAAATGTTCTCCTTGGAAATCTAAATCGCTCCGGAAAACATCTAAATCAAAATTTATTCTGGGTCGAATTAATTTTAGACGCTTTCTAAGATCAATCTCATTATCACTCTCCGACGAAGAATACTGAATTCGATACATTTAGCAGACAGAATGAATAACCAGCTTATCTTAGACCGTCCTCTCAAGACTTGTTAAAAAAGCGCCTTTTTATTCACAAGCTTGTGAAAAAAGACTTGTAGAAAATGCTGGTGCGACCGGCGCTCATAAACCAGCATAAAAAAGGACTAGTTTATGAGCACTTGTAGCTAGTAAAAAAATGAACTCATTAAAAAGTCATTGCAACCCAAATCACTAGTATTCTAGTAGAAAAACGGAGCTTGTAGAAAATTTGTTGCAACCCAATTCACTAGTACACTAGTAAAAAATTCAGCTTGTTAAAAAGTTATTGCAACGCTAGTAACTAGTTTTTAACTGGACTTGTAACTTGTTATCACTTACAAGTCGTTGGTGCAACTGGGCCCAGGGGGGTATCCCCCTAGGTGTATGTACATATGCCCCGATCCCTTCAAATCCGCCCTTGCTAGACACCCGAAAATCGCGAATTTCGATAACTCATGTATTGTTCCAGTGGTAAGAACACTTTTGTGAGATAATCAATGCTTGGAAAGATCAGAAAATACTGATTTCTAGCTAATGTCGACAAATTTGTAGATGTTTTGCATTAAATGCATTGCTAATAATTTTTTACAACTCTCGCTCTAAAAAACTATCAAATTTAAGTACAACGCGACGCTGTACTGTCTTCATGACGTTCAACAAGTCTATTCACGTCTGATTTTTGACTTTCAGTCTATTTAAAAATTATTCTCTTCTGATAATCTAGTTTTGTGACTATTCCTATAAAACTGCACGTTGGGTGAACTTTTATATTTTTAGGGTGCAAGGGCGGATTAAAAGAAATATTGGTGGGGCTCCCACTGACGCAACAGTTGATCAGATGAAGACGTTCGGCTTAAATTTTTCAAATTCCTGATGTTCACCAGGCACATAGCTCCGGGGGAAAGAGGGCGAACCTATCAAAATTCAGAAAAATCGGAAAAATAGGACTTTTTAAACGTTATTTTGTGCTATTTTTGGGCTTAGTCCCCCCAAAATTGGTGTTGCCCCCTCCCCCAAAATAAGACGGCCAGCTACATACGTGCCCGATGTTTACTGAGTTCTTCATTACGTTTTAGCTTTGTGAAGTACAACGCTTTTATTCGCATTAAAGCACGGGATATATGGACTGTGAATTTTTAATGATTGGAACAAAGTTCGGGTGGGGGTGACGATTTTTAATGCAGAGGTATCACCAATATGCTTCTGAATTCGCGCCTTCTTTAACCAATTTTAGAATTTTGTCCGGTTCAGGTTTCGATTCTCTTCGATCGAATTACGGAACTGTTAGTCTATAGCCTGAAAGTTGGACAAAAGTTCATGAGACCAGCTGGCGACAATTACTTTCAATTATTCGGATTTGACGTCTTAATCGATGAAAATCTGAAGCCCTGGCTTCTGGAAGTAAATGCACGCCCTTCGACTGGCTGTCGTGCGCCCAAAACTTATGAACCAAAAACTAGGCTTCTAAACGATTTGTTGGACGTCATAGACATGAACAATTTCGTGAAACGTGAAGCAACAAATGACAAACGATTTTCGGTCAGAAAAAATGTCGGTGGATTCGATTTATTTTTGTGTAACGACGAAATTGTTTCATACTCCGATATGGAACCGAAACGAGCAAATGCGCACTTAGGTACGCACATACCGGGTGTCACGTAACCTTTTGCTATTTGGTCACAAACATGCCCCCAATATTCTCATGTAAAATGCAATATACGGATGGAAACGGTGTTTTTTGTAGAACGTCCGTTTGTACATGTACAAAGATGGTCCCTAAAAGTCTTTGTACATTTTATACACAAATTTTAGGGAACTATAATATGGTACAGTAGCGATTTCAGTGTTGCAAAAATAGAGTTGTTCGACCTTTGGTAGTGTAGCTACATAATTTCTGGGTTTCTGAGGGCAAAAATCACTTATAATCGGCTCAAAATGGCGCGAAGCGCCGAAAAATTTGACATTTTTTCTTTCAAAACGCAATTTCTGATGTAAAGATATACAGAACACGCAATTAATCAAAATTTTTGCGAATTTCAAACCTTTTTTGCATTTTTGTCTCCTCAAAAATCTTTGTACATGTACAAAGACGGTCCCCAAAAGCCTTTTTACATGGAGAAAAATCTTTGCCGAATACAAAAAAACACTGGTTGGAAAGCCTATTCAAAAGGAACTTATTTACACTAAATCGAATTCATTATGACCACTATTTGCCGTAACAAATGGTTTTCAAATGATGAGGTTCAGTACAAAACGAATTAATAAAAAAGATCACGTTTCTTTCGACATCATCCAAAAAATTTTGCAAATTCCGACTGAGGCTTTTATCTGAAAATGTTAACATGATAATTAAAGTCCAAGTAGAGGTCAATATGGGCTTGAGGTTCTTAGACCGAAATAAATTCTCAATAATTCAAAACACCCACCTAAAACCCCGCCAAAATTGGGATTTTTGACATTTTTTCGTGAATTTTCTTAATTTTCCACCCACCAGAATTTTCCTCGAATTTAGATGCTACCCGTGCATTTTAGAGGCTTTGTTGTTAGCTGAGTAAGGTCGAAATCAATTTTCCAAAGAGCCTTTAGAGCAGAATTGACAAATTATCCTGATAAGTCTTGAAAGGAATCTGACATTTTATTCATTTGCTCTGTACTAAACTTAGTCTTCTGTAAGAATTTTTTAAAAACAAGTGGTAGTCATTTAAAATTGTTATTAATTGTAAATCAGTTCCGTTTTTAACGTGCTTTCTAACGGTATATCACATTTTATGTGTGAAAGTAAGAGTATGCCTATGATGACCCCTAGCAAAGGTTACATGACACCCTGTATATTAGTAGTATGTATAACTTCCTTCCAAATAAATCCGTTCACAACCGCTGTTGATTGTAAATTCTTTTCGTTGACCATATTATACAGTGTGGCCTAAAAAAGGCTGCACTCCGATGTTACAGGCCTGCGTGGACGGCTGGTGATTCACCCCATCCTGACCCCCAGAATTTAATTGCTGCCCATGCATGGTTACAGGTCGTATATCCGGCTGACAAGCAACATAAAACTTTCGGACCGGTGGCATCTGATAAAAAGTTTTCTTCCAAACTGTGTAAAAAATTTTGGACAGTTGCCAATGTTTCGGGCGCTATAGCTATTCATTTTCCCAAATTTAACCGCCGAAAGTGTCATTGGTCCTGTCAATGATTCGTTCCCTCTTTTGACGATATCTTGACGTTTTTACATCTAGTAGGCCGTGTACATACTCTAGATTTTAAAACGATGCGCTAATTAATTTTTTGACGTCATATATTGCCAAAAAGGCCCAATGTTTAGTTGCTTGTTCAGTAAAATTTTGTAAAAAGGGAAAATTTTACTCTGAATCCAGAGCTTTTCTCCTAAAACAACATACTTCGAGTTTTGGGCAAAAATTGAGATGGTCACCATACATAGGCAGCAAGAAAATTCTGGGGGAGGGGGTGCAAGATTTTTCAAAGGTCAAAAATAGCTTTAAAAATGGTATTATGGCGAAAAAACACCATTTTTCGACGTTTCTCATCGAGCACTATCCATTGGCATCAAAAAATTGCGAAAAAAACGAAAAAAATTTTAACAACTGAATTCTGGGGGCGGGTATTTTGATACTGGGGGGTATTTTGGTTTCTCGGGGGGGGGGGTGCATACCCCCATATCCCCCACGCCCAGATGTGATGGTCACTGATTATTTGTTAGTAAATGCATATAGACCAGTGATCGTACGGGGTCAGATTTTCACCCCCGGTCGGGGACGGGGATGAAAAACCCCGGTTTTCGGGGTCGGGGTCAGGGTTGAAGATTAACAGTTACAGTGGTCGCCATGAAAGATGACGCGCCATCACCCACAGAATTATAATGGATGGTGCGTCGCGAGCGCCGCGTTACGTCCATCATGCGCCATCATCTCTTTTTTCTATTCAGCGCCATTAACCTCCATCATCCCGTTAATCTGGCGATGCGGACGGCGCAATTTAGCTATTAATAGCACCAACAAGGAAGCGCGCACGTGAATGCAGGCGCGTTTCCTTCTTGTTGGTGCTATTAATAGCTAACTTCGCCGTCCGCATCGCCAGATTGGGATGATGGAGGTTAATGGCGCTGAAAAAAAAGAGATGATGGCGCATGATGGACGTAACGCGGCATGCGACCATCCATTATAATTCTGAGGGTGATGGCGCGTCATCTTCATGGCGACCACTTGTAGAGATTGCATGAGAAAATACCAATTTAAAAAGGATAAAAACGATATTTTCACCTGTTTGTAGAGCATACGAATAAAGATGGTTATGTTCAACATTTTATTTTCATTCCAAGTTCAAACATGGTTTTAGCAATTTAGCATTCCTTTCAATTTTGATCGCTAATCGCTCTCGCTTTTTCGTATTCTTCCACAGTTTTTTGTAAACGGTATTCTATGGCGCGCTGATTGTAGAGGAGCCAAATTAGCTTTTCAGCATTTTGGGCAGCAACCTATTCCGTGTATCAACTTTGAATTCTCTCTCATATAGATTAATTTAAGCTAGCAGACAGGACAAAGTTATTCTAAGAACACTGGTGAACAACAATTTTGCATCAGAAACAAAATCAATTGATTCTTATTCAGATTTTTGCGCTAATTCCGAATCTGGCCTTAGAAATTCTCTAGCACGTCAACTTTTTGAGATATTTGTATATTAAATTTATTCAAATCAGAGCTTTCATTGATATTAATTATGGAAATCTAGGAGCTACAACGATTTTTAGAAGTTTAAACTTTAAAATTGTTTTTATACAGACTTACTAGTGATTTAAATATCACTGGTGTTGCTAACTTTATTCTTACTTTATAAATATTACTCCTAATTTGCAAATTTATTGTAGTTTAAAGTTTGAAGCATATATTCAGCATAATCGTTCTACATCTAGAAAATATTGAATATCTTCTAAAACATTTTTTACGCTGATTACAAGTCTGCTTACGGCTTCGCGCTAGCAAATCTAGTTTTTTTTAAATTTCAGTTTCTAAAATATATTGCAAAACAATATATATGAAAGTTTCATACCATTAGAACTTTTGAAAAAGGTTTCTAATGTAAATGAAAAATCATAATCATTGCCTTATTCACATCTTTTAATACTGACAAAGTATAATCTAATTGTTTGATACAGTTGGAAGTCAACAACTGTCCAGTTTTAAAAGTTTTTATACTGTTCAATTTGCGTTGAAAATTTTTCGTCAGAATTTCTAAACATTTTATAAATTCTGAATTATTTGTAAGAAGTAAATAGGCCAGCACAAAACAAAAAATAGATTTCGATATCAGCGCAACAAAATTAATTAAGAAAGTGTTGTAAATTATTTAGAGGCGGGCATACTTGGCAGATAAGGATTTATACTTTAAACTATGTGAAATATGCAAATTATGTATTGTATTTTACAGAAGTGAGTAAAATAAGCTACGGGAACATTTTCAAATTTAGGAGGGAATCATGTAAGAACAATGTTTTAAGATTTTGTCCTACTGTGATCACTTTGATTTCCCTAATTTGATATTAACACAAAGAAATCATTATTTGCATAAATTTTAATATGCAAATATCTTCAAAACTTGATGCGCTACGAAACTTCTAGAGCTAGATTTGGAATTAGCGTAAAAATCTGATACAGAATCAGTTAATTTCGTTTCTGATGCAAACTGAATTTGCTGACCAGTGGAATCAAATGGAGGCTAACGCGTAGATAGATGGAGGCTAAGGCATAATATTATAATAAACCCATAGTGTATTTTTATGAATGACAAAATGCAGAGCGTTTTAGCGCACTTTATTGTGATTGGTGATAAATATGCGGACATGTATGTCCGTGTTAACAACATGGCGACTAGGCGTACATTTTATGAAATATCGCGAGTGTCGAGTTTAACTTATTCATTATGATCGTGAATGAATCATCCTTGTTTGGTGTTTGCCGAATTTATTTGCTATTTATACAATTCTATGTACCAAAAAATTAAATGCTATTTTTCAACCCCGAAAAAAGGTTCAACCTAGACTCGAAAAATCTTGCCTCCGGTCAGGGATCGGGGTTTAGGCCGGGGTTTTTCGGGGTCGGGGTCCCCGTAAGATCACTGATATAGACTGTTGAAATTCTCAGCGTTTGGCGACACAAACATCAACTACAAATGCAAAAAATTTTTTATTTGACAATTGACATAGATATTTGAATTGTTTTTCTGTAAAGTTCAGTAATCAATACTCACCATAACCTCAATCAGCTTTGACAGACAGTTTTGCACAGTAGCGGGACTGATCCACGCACTAGCGGATCCAGGAAAAAATTTTTGGGGGGGGGCGGTCCGAAAATTTGAAGTCAGATATCTCGAGAACCAGTAGGAGATAAGCAAAAATAAAGGCAGTTTTGAGCGTATCTCGGCGAGCTCTAAACGATGGTGAAGACAAATTTCAAAAATTTTTCACCTTACCCAATATTGATATGCAGGAAATTGATCATTTGAGCTATCTGCACAACCAATTTCTCATAATTCAATTCGCGAGTGATTTCTTATCTCCTGTCTTTGTATTTAATCATTGTGCTTTACAGAGAAAGATTTTACAGATAATAAATAATTCGGCGCGAAGCGCCGAAAAAATTGACATATTCTGCAAGTCAAGCTCAAATTTGAGCGGTTTTGAGCGGGCTGTAAGACAAGAAACATAGATAAACAATAAATCCGGGGCGAAGCGCCGGAAAAAATTTCATGTTCTCTATGTCTTAACTCAAATTTGAGCTGTTTTGAGTGAGCTAGAAAACAAAAACTATAGCAGAACAAAGAATCCAGCGCACAGCGCTGGAAAGAAATTGACATGCTCTCTATGTCTAACTCAGATTTGAGCGATTTTTAGCGTTTAGAGGACAAAACCATACATAAACAATAAATCCGACGCGAAGCGCCGGAAAATTTTGAGTTTGCATAACTCAAAAAAACGCTAAAAACCTATTTTGGTGGTGTTTTAGACGTGCTTCACTAAATTTCCATTTTCCCTTTAGGGGACCCTTGGTAGAAACAAAATTTCTTTTCCATTCCGGAGATGGGGCGGTCCTGCCCAGCAGTGTTTTTTTGTTTAAGGTCCGTTTGTACATGTACAAAGATGGTCCCTAAAAGTCTTTGTACATTTCGTACACACAAATTTTTGGGTAATATAATATGGTACAGTAGCGATTTTAGTGTGGCAAAAACAGAGTTGTTCGACCTTTGGTTACGTATTTTAGCAATTTCTAGGTTTCTGAGGGCAAAAATCAGTAATAATCGTCTCAAAACGGCGCGAAGTGCCAAAAAATTTGGCATTTTTCCTTTCAAAATGCAATTTCTGAAATTATAAAGATATATAGAACACACCATTGCTCATTTCGGCGCGGAGCGCCGAGAATTTTGCGAATTTCGAACCTTTTTTTGCAGTTTTTGTCTTCCAAAAAATCTTTGTATATGTACAAAGACGGTCCCCAAAAGTCTTTGTACATCGCGAAAAATCTTTGCCGAATACAAAAAAACCTTGCTGCCCAGCCCCACGAATCAGGTCCAGTGTTTTTTTTTTGAACAAGGTCCGTTTGTATATATACAAAGATGGTCCCCAAAAGTCTTTGTACATTTTGTACATGCAAATTTGTGAGCACTATAATATAGTACAGTAGCAATTTTAGTGTGGTAAAACAGGGTTTTCGATCTTTAATAGTGTATTTTAGCTAATCTCTGGGTTTCTGACGCCAAAAATTACTAAAATTGTCTTAAACGGCGCGAAGCGCCGAAAAATTTGACAGTTTTCATTCTAAATGCAAATTCTGCCATTTAAATATATGTGGGACAATGGGAATTGAACACCTTTTCATAGTTTTTGTCTTCTCAAAAATCTCTGTACATTTTGTACACACAAATTTAGGGTGCTATAATATGGTTCCTCATGATTTATTTTTGTGGGCCAGTGAACAATGTTTTGTGAAGGCGCGCTTTTTCAGAAGCCGCAGAATATACTTCGATTTTTTGCGTTTTTTTAGCGGAAGTATAATTTTTAGAAGATTCTTACAACTTTCATAGGCACACATAGGAAACTTTTCCCTAGTCCCCTCCCCTCCTTTTACGTCCTTAATGATACGTAATTCCAACTATATTCGTCCTTTCTGATCCATCGAAGCATTCTTCTTCGCTAGTACCCTACTTTTAATTAGCAAGATTTGAGCACACATGGGCGTGGGGGTTTTGGGGGGTATGCACCCCCCAGAAGTTGAAATACCCCCCCCCACCAGAAATCAAAATACCCTCCCCAGAAAAACTTTTTTTGCTTTTTTAGCAATTTTTTGATGCCATTGGATAGTGCTCGATAAGAAACGTCGAAAAATTGTGTTTTTTCGCCATACAACCACTATTAAGACCATTTTTTGACTTTTGAAAATTTTTCCACCCCCTCCAGAAATTTTTTCACCCCCCCCCCAGAATTTCGGTGCTGACCACCTATGGATTTGAGTAAATCAGTCAGTTTATCTATATGGCAACGGACCACAATAATGCTAGCAGTTCATAGGAATGCGGACAACAAGACTGTACTGAACATCAACATTATGTTTTTTAAACAAGATAACCTTACCTTATTTAAACAGATCAAATGTCTTGAGCGTAAACTTTACGCAACTACTGGGTGTAAAGAACACTTACACTCAGATTCGTAATCCAAACCTTACATGGTACATGTGAAAACAAATCTAACGTTTGCAACGCTCTGAAACAAAAGTTAATTTTCAGTGTAAACTATACACAACTACTGGGCGTAAAGAAAACATACAGTCAGATTCGTAATCTTGACTTTACGGGATATATTTTGGAAAAACATTCACATTTTGCAACGCTTTGGAAGTAAAATAAATTCGTAGTGTAGACTGTACATATCAACAATAAATGAATTGTTTAAACTTTACACAACTACTGGGTGTAGAGAAAACTAAGAGTCCGATTTGTACTTCTGATATAACGTAGAACATTTTCAAAATATTGAGCTTCCGTAACGCTCTAGAACTGAAGTTATTTTTCAGTGTAAACTTTACATAACCACCGAGTGTGTAAAAGATTTAAGTCGGATTCATAAAAATGATATTAATGTGATATTACGATCAATATTTATGAAAAAATAACTCTTTACAATGGCCTGAGACAAATTAATTTTAGATGTAAACCACTTCACACCACTGTTGAGTGTTGAGTGTAAACAAACGCGCTCAACTGACGTATGACGTTTGGCCCATGGTACGTTTTTAGACTTGTGATCATATCCAGACTCACAACTGGAAAACTTGGCGGAAACAAACAACACAGAAACTCGCTCAACAACCCCGATTTTTGACTTTACATCGCCCGAAAAAGCTAAATATTGATTTAAATAAACACAACTTGCTGTGACGTGTACCCCTTAGAAACTATTTTATTTTAATCTATTCGACTTATCCCGACTTGTAAACGGACAAGGTGGCGAAGAAAAAAGACAAACGCATTTTCCCATCATCCACCACATTGTAAACTTCAAAAATCTGAACCTAACTCCCTATTTAGTGTGAAGAAATTCGGTGTGGAGCCAGTTTGTAGCATTTAAATTGTAGTACGTTTGTCGGTGGAAAACTTCTGTTTCACAAAATATTTTAGATATTGACCAATCAAAAAAGGGAAGAAAACGTGTTTTTTCGCCTAATGTTATACCAATGATTTCGAAGTTTACACCTCCATTTCGAATGTTATTCGCTGCGACGTGTAGCCCTTAGCACGTACTTTATTTTTATTTTATCTATCTTGTCCCGACTTATAGCCGTAGAAGTAGGCGGAGAAATCTATGGCGAAACCTGTTTTTTACATCATCCACTAATGTGCAAAGTTTAAACCCCATATCTAACTCCGTATTGAGTGTAAAAAAGTTTGCTGGTAAGCCGAAAGTAGCTCTTGAGCCGTAGTACATTCCTTTAGAACAAATATCGTGGGACTCATAAGCGGAGTTGTCGGCAGACAAAAAATAGGCCCAAATGTGTTTTTCACCCTCAGATTCGTTACACTGTTTACACTGCCCCTGCGGGAATAAGTCAATTTTCAACAAAATTAAAAAGTTGTTTTGAGCTTTTTTATTTATCTATATTTAAAAAAACTAGATTAAGCAGATTGCAGAACTGACCAAAATTTAAAAAAACAATATGTTATAACGTTATAGTAAAATTTTACACGCTCATCACACAGTGGCGGTTAAGTGTAAACAAAATACTAAAATATAAAAAGGATACATCCGGATTTTTTACTATCTATCTTTTAAAAAAGCGCACAGTACAAAAACGTTCCAGTGTTGCTGTAGGGGGTTAACATACAATCGGCACTCGCTGTGATAAACATAAGAAAAAAGGTGGCCAAGTATATTATAGATAGCGCTATCGCGCTACCTACGATGATTTACTCAAGTCGTTATCATGTTAATCTCATGGATGCGCTCTGAATTATAATTTAGCATTTTATCGCCAAGCTCCATTTTGAATTCTACATAACGATGAAAAACCCGCACCTTTAACGTCCGAGCATAAATGGGCAGGGTCGAATTTTTAGATGGTTTTGACTGTATTCAATAAATTGTCAAAGAATTAAAAAGTCTATGGCATAGGCAAAAACGCATTTTTCGGCGTTTGTCATCGAACTATGTCTATTGGTACTAACAAATCACGATACAAGTTTATAAAAAATTGAATTTTTGGGGTCTGCGGAAGGTTATAAGGATTTTGGGTGTCCAAACTCCCGCCAACATATTTGATCCAAATGCTCAGATTATTTGCAATGAGTTTCTGATGCGTCATCTTCCTGAAAATTAAAAAAATAGAATAGGTGGCACTTGAATGACGAAAATTTTAAAATTTTATTGCTAAGCTGAAATGGTAAACCAAAACAGTTTGATCTTATAAGGCTAATGTAAAGTATCATATTTTCATTTTTTGATTTTTGTTCTTTTCTTATTTTATTTATTTTTCAATTCATTTTTCTTATTCAGCTTACCGCTAGATTTGATGAGTCTGAATTAATTAAAATTTTATACATATTTTCTGCTTTGACCGTTGTGAACATGAAGACTACGTGCTATGTTTCCGTAACTAATGTCAGATTACTTATACTCGAACATACAGAACAATGAGAACCAGTAGAACATTCAGGAAATTATGATGCACTCATTAATTAGTGATATTTTATAGTTTTTTAATAATTACTACAAATATTTCTTTATTTAATTTTTGCATTATGTTGTGTAGGTATACGTAAGTGTGGGTAACCTTCCTCCATACATGTAAAGCATGGAAATTCTGGGGGTGGGTCAGGCCCAAAACATTTTTTAAAAGTGCCGTTTTGGGCTAAAAACGATTACGCGTCAAACACTGTTTTTTTGACGTTTCAGACAATGCTAGTTCTTTCTAGAACATAAAAACTTACAAAAAATTTCGAGAAAATTTAAAAAATTTAGTAAATTGAATAAAATATAGTCAAAAAATGTGTATATGGCACGAAGCGCAGAAAATTTTAGATTTTTGAGCCTGAAATGAGCTAAAAACTCTTAAAAAGGCACATTTTTACAACTTTCACGAAAAATCGACAATTCTGGGGGGTCGTAGCCATTTTGCGGGGGGGGGGTCAGTTGCCATTCTGAGGGTTCAACTCCCTCACCCCCACCCACCAATAACATGTATGCTTGCCTCTATATAATTTTATGCTTAATTTTGTTTGAATCTAATTCTTAGTGAAATATTTGGTTTTAGCTTGTAAAATTCGGGTTTCTGTGCTATATTTCGTCTAGTTTGATCGCTATGAAAATCACTGGACGATGTTGCTTATCCACGCGTATTTACGGGTTTACCTAATTAAATTCTTTTTAGGTTGCGAATATAATGGTCTGAAGCTGTGAAACAATTAGGAATAGCCTGAAATTCTAGTATGTCCGGTACTGAATGGAGCTGATTCATTATTACTGTGTGAAATATCTGAAGCGGACTTTAGTATTTGTATTTAAAAAGTCTGTTTCATTTATCCGAGTCTTTGCAGAAAATCTTTTCCGAGGCTACAGTAACTCTATCTTTCCTACTTGCAACATCGGTGCAAACTTCCGCTTAGCGCAGTGGTATAAGGTCTGATTGTCGTCGAAGCAACACGGGTTTGATTCCAGTTGCGAGATTTTTATTTACTGCATTTACTGTACTATGTCCCAGCGCTGTTTGGATGCTTGAGTTTACTGTATATGGACGGTTTAGTGCATTAAAAATGAAAGGATGGCAGCCGCTCGCCCTAACTCAACTTTTCTGTCGAGTTACAGTAAATCACCTGGTTAGGCAATCTGTAGCCTTCAATACATTTTCTGAAAAACTCGAATCAATGAAACAGATTATAGTTATTTACCTACTACTTGTAATTTTACGTGTTATCTCGCTATGCTTTAATGAATAATAAAATGTTGTATAAATCAATTGCTCGATCGTTATCTCTATCAGATTAGCCATACGTGGGCAGCAAGAAAATTCTGGGGGTGCAAGATTTTTTTGAAGGTCGAAAAATGGCCTTAAAAATAGTGGTATGGCGATAAAAACACCATTTTTCGACGTTTTTCATCTAGCACTATCCATTGGCATCAAAAAATTGCGAAAAAACGAGAAAAATTTTCAAAAATTGAATTCTGGGGGGGTATTTTGGTTTCTGGGGGTGCATACCCCCCAAACCCCCCACGCCCAGGTGTGGATTAGACCCGTTGCACTTACTCTTTACAAATGTGTTCCAGGTGCATTGCATCTTAAATTTATTGTGCACAGGTGAAAATAAGCTATAGTCTATTTCACGAAACCTTGTGTATGGAAATCAATTTTCTGCACTCAAGTATCTATAAAAGTGACATCTTGACAGCCTGCAATTTTGCTTAATAAAACTTATGCTTATCAGTGGGCAGCACCGAAATTTGGGGGGTGCAAGATTTTTTAAAGGTCAAAAATGATCTTAAAAATGGTGGTATACTGACGTTTTTCATCTAGCACTATCCATTGGCATCAAAAAATTGCGAAAAAACAAAAAATTCCAAAATTGATTTCTGTGGGTTGCATACCATAGTTGGGCGTGGAGTGTGTACCTCCCAGAAACCAAAGTATTTTCTCCAGAAATCAATTTTTGAAATTCTTTTGTTTTTTTCGCAATTTTTTGATGCCAATGGACAGTGCTCGATGAAAACGTTGAAAAATGGCGTTTTTTCGCCATACCACACTTCTTAAGACCATTTTTTGACCTTTTAAAAATCTTGCACCCCCAGAATATTAGTGCCGCTTACCTATGGTGCATACCCCCTAACCATACGTGGTCAGCAAGAAAATTCTGGGGGAGGGGTGTGCAAGATTTTTCAAATGTCAAAAAATTGCATTAAAAATGGTGGTATGGCGTAAAAACATCATTTTTCGACGTTTCTCATCGAGTAGGTACTATCAATTGGTATCAAAAAATTGCGAAAAGAACGAAAAAAATTTGAATTCTGGGGGTATTTTAGTTTCTCGGCGGGGATGCATACTCCCACGCCCAGGTGTGCCCTAACCCCCACGCCCACGTGTGGTGGCCAGGCACCATTCGTGATTTTCGTTTTGGTTAAAAGGCATATTCTAGAGATAGACTTTTTGAACTCAGAAAGTCAATTAAAACTACATACATTTATATCGTTTACAATAGAATCGAATCAAAACAAATAAAATTGTTTTGATTCGATTATATATATATATATATATATATATATATATATATATATATATATATATATATATATATATATATATATGTGTGTGTGTATAAATGCGATATCTGAGATTTTTGAAGAAATTTGAATCGCCTGCATCAAGTCTTTAAAACAAATATCGTAGTTGTGATACTCTGCAGCCATTGTTCAGACAGCCGCATTACTGCTACAGTACTTGACTAATAAAGAATAAATTCAAGAGAAAACTATAAAGTTAGATGAAACATACTATACATGTATTGAGTTTTCAATATTTTAATCTTAATTGAATGTCATTCTTTTGCTTGAAAATTTGGCCAAGAAAATAATCATGTGATTGTCAGTTTAGTGAAATGAGCAAGGAATGTATAAGTTCAAATGACATGGTTCTTTTATGAGATTTTATGAAAGTTTACACTTTTTTGTTTTGCAAGTCAATAACTTTGCATAATTAAATGGTATTCTTAACTTACTGTTATCACATCAAAAACTAAAATTCTGTAAATTTTTCCCAGGGTTGCCAGGTGCAGGAGAATTCTCCTGAATTCAGGAGAATCTTAAATTTTCAGGAGCAGGAGAATGGGCTTTTCAGGAGAAATTTCAGGAGAAGTTGTAAACATGCAGGAGAATGCAGGAGAATTTTAAAATGTCAGGAGAATTCAGGAGAATCCTGAAAATATAGGAGAATTCAGGAGAACTTTCAAAACTTAAACAGCAAGTTATAATGATTATCATACATTAACCTCCTTACTGTACTTACTGTAGTTAGTTAGTTGCTTCACATTAAGACTTTATTTCGTTCATAGTTAAGAAGACCTAAGTGTTAAGTAGTGATCGACCGGGGCGACATTTTTGGCCGGGGCCGGGGCGGTACCGGGGCTGGAAAAAAATCCCCGGCCCCGGCCCGGGGCCGGGGCCGGGGCTGGCCGGGGTCAGACAAGGAAAATATTATTGCATGACACATACTTGGGGTGGGCATAGGAAAAGAAATAATGAGCGACTGCTCCATTCAGTAGTAAATGGCTAGCGCAAAGTTAGGTGCGCCTTTTCATATCAAGTTTTATTACTATTTATGTCACAAGAAACAAATTTAGTTCAGTGTTTCATTGTCTGAATCATCAACAAAGTCATGTCGCTACTATTAGCACACTCTATATCATTTGAATCTTCGCTACTGCTACTGCTGTTGTAGCGATTAGATGCAATAGGTATTGGATGTAATAAATGAGACATCACACATTCCCATAAGGGGGAGGGGTATAACCCCCTCAGGGTCCAAGACACAAGTCACCGTCAGACGATTTTTGGTGAAAACCTTTTGAATTTTTTGAACTTAATTTTTTAGTATGGCAAAAGTGTACCTATCTATTAGAATTTCACGAAGTGGTACATTATTTTAGAATGTGAGCTAGAGTAAATTGAGAAACTATCACAATAAAACATGCATGTAATCGCTTAAAATTTTATGAGGGTCCCTCAGTATACATGTAACGGCTGGAAATCTAGGATAGGGGTCCCTCGCCATTTTTAGAAGGAGGGGGTTAGCGACTAAATCAAAAATGGTAAAAACACATAAAAATAGCAAAAAAAGCGCAGGTTTTCGCCAAAAAATGGGGGAGGGTGATCAAATATTTTCTGACTTTCAAGGAAGTTCGGGGCTTCAAAGCGTCGATGGGGGGTGGCCCAAACCCCTGTAACTTGTATATTTCTCGGCCATTTTCAGGGGAAGGGGGTACGCGGCTCCATTTTTACAGCCGCTTACCCCCTGAAAATCTTTAAAATAATAGAATTTGCAATAAGGAATTCTACACCTTTTTACAGTTTTTTTCTCCAAAAATCTTTGTACATGTACAAAGATGGTCCTGAAACGTCTTTGTACATCAGCAAAAATCTTCGCCAAATACAAAAAAATTGTGGTTCTAAATGTGATAATTCGGCCTGAATTTAGTTGATAATATTAGTTTGGCGCGAAGTGCCGAAATTTTTATGAGCTTTTGATGGAATTCACACATAAAACTCGACTGAGAAAGCTAAAACAACTTGTACTACAAAATCAGAAATATTACAAAAATTGTAATATGCGAATTAAATCTTGTAATAAGCAACACTGCGCTTAGAATGGAAAAATGGAAAAATGTCAAATATTCAGAAACCCAAAAATTAGCCAAATACACTACTAAAGGTCGAATATGTTCTACCACATCGAAATTGTTACTGTACCATATTAAAGTATACAAAAATTTGCATGTACAAAACAGTGTTTTTTTGTATCCGCCAAAGATTTTTCCCGATGTACAAAGACTTTTCAGGACAATCTTTGTACATGTACAAAGATTTTCAAGAAGATAAAAACTGTAAAAAGGTGGTAAATTCGCAAAAATTTTCGGCACTTCGCTCCGATTTGAAAACTTGTCTGTCCTATATATCTTTAAAAGGGCAAAATTTGTACAGTCGAACTTCGATAATGCGTACACGGGATAATGCGTTTTCTCGCATAATGAGTACAGTATTGCTAGGTCCGGACCGAAAGGCCATGTAAAACATAAGGCAATAGCATGGGATAATGCGTACTCGGTTAATGCGTAATGCGTACAGCCGATTTCATCCATGGGCCCATGCCTGCATGTTAAACTACCCGGCTTAATGCATACAACATGTATTTTTTCACCTCAGATAATGCGATCAGCTCGAAATGTTTGCGTCACTCTGCTATCTTTGATGTGCATCATTTTAAATTTTGATACATTTTCTTTTTCTAATAAAGTTCCTTGTTTATACGAGTACTTTGGTCAAATTGACTTATGTGTTGTGCGAGCCTGTTTTCTCAAATGTGTATAATTTTTAGTCTGGATCTTTAGCTTTCTTTGAAAAGCTTAGAATTCTAAAGTTTTAGGGGATTAAGCCTTAAACGAATTGTTATTTTTGATTGGTCATGGCGTTTTCAAAAAACGAAGTTTCTCTGGGGACAAATTTAAAAATGTTGACAAATCACCGCAAGTTCTGTGGTTATGCGAAAACTTTAGGCACATCGAGATGAGTGTTGCGCCTATTTGTTTTTAAAATGTGCATAATATTTAGTTTCGTGACCTGGACGATCTAGGAGAAACAGAAACGGTTCCGAGCTATCAGGATTTAAAACTGAGTATATCGAACATACGAATTTAATGGCACAGGACAATTGTGACACAAAGTTGTTCAGCGAAATGAATGATATCGAAAATTTTTGTGACTTTAAGCTTGAAAATATGTTAAAGCAGACTTGTATTGCTATATTTTTCCTAAAAAAATGATTTTATCGCATAATAGTGTATTCCTTGTTAAAATCCGGGGTATTCGGATAATGCGTGCACTCGGATAATGCATACAGAAGGGCTTGGTCCCTTGGGTGTACGCATTAAGCAAGTTCGACTGTATTTAGAATGGAAAAATGTCAAATTTTTAGGCGCTTTGCGCCGTTTTGAGACAATTTTAGTAATTTTTGGCGTTAGAAACCCAGAAATTAGCTAAAATATACAATCAAAAGTCAAAAGACCCTGTTTTACCACACTAAAATCGCTACTGTACCATATTATATAAGCAAAAATGTTTGAAAATATATTTATATAATATAGCTACAAAAAATTTGTTAGCTCATACAAAGACCTTTTCGGAGATCTTTGTACAAACACAAGAGGCTCGTACAACAAAATAGAGTCGGCTAATAATAGTCCACCACTTAATTTTCTGGTCCTCCAATTTGGGATTTCATCCCCCCTCAACATTGGACCTTAGGAAACTATTTGAGACATATTAAGTTTATCGGATCGGACGCAATTCTGTAGCGTAGTTTACATTCGCCTATAATTAACCTCCATCCTAATAACTATTACAAAAGAAACGCGTTTTAAAGCCCGTGGTTCCCATTCAATTGAATGTAAAAGTGTTTTTTGTAAAAATAGTTTGTCGAAAACGCACAATTTCCAACTAGAAATAGAACGTATTTGTCAACTCTAAATCTTTTAGCCATGGCTATGAATGAATGAGTTAAAAGTAGCATTTAGTTTAAATAAGTTAAGTGGAGGAATCAAAAACATGCAGATTTTCCTGAACATTTTTTCAGTAGAGGATTAAGTAAGTATACATATGGTCTAATCAGTACAGTTCTCAAAATTAATACTTGCTCATTGATAAATAAGTGCCAGTATCACAGCCTGTATCAAAATACGAATTACACTAAATTTTTCCCCGGCCCCGGCCATTTTTTGACCTTGCCCCGGCCGGGGCGGGGATGCTCAAAAATGGCCGGGGATTGCCGGGGCCGGGGCCGGGCCGGTCGATCACTAGTGTTAAGTTATAACTATATCCAAATAAGTTTCGTGCTTCCGTAGTAAATCATTCATTCATTCATTTATTTATTCACTTAATATCACGAAGTGCAAAAATACATAGCTTTACACCCGTCTAATTGTTTTTATCAGTTTCATAGACGTTTGCAAACACCGTTTTTTTCCACTTTTTGGTCTATTTGTCAACCAAAATTTTGGGAAATGGAAAAAATTTTGGGCTTGGTTGGCATTTGTGGAAACTTTTTGTAATGTTAAAAATGCGTTTTAGAGAGTTGAAACTTCAAAAATTTTTCGGTAGCTTAGCGCCGAATTGATTAAATTCTTACTTATTAATAATCCTCAAGCACGCGCTACGCTAATTGCAGCATTTTTATCGAAAATCTGGTCTAGAACTTCACTACGATTGAAAATCCTTATCTTCTGCACGGATTCGGTTAGTTTTTGTAATGCAAAAATGCGTTTTAGAGAAGTAAAACTACAAAAGAATTTCGGCGCTTCGCGCAAATTGATTAATTCTTTTTTGTTTTTAATATTTGAGCTGCTTGCGCGTCAATGGCAACATTTTCATCGACAATTTGATCTAGAACTTTTACTACGATTGAAAATCCTTATTTTCTGCACGGATTCAGTTAGTTTTTTAATGCAAAAATGCGTTTTAGAGAAGTGAAACTACAAAAATTTTTCAGCACTTCGCACCGAATCGATTTAATTCTTTTTTGTTTTTAATATTTGAGCTGCGCCAGCGTCAACTGCAGCATTTTTATCGAAAATTTGATCTAGAACTTTACTACGATTGAAAATCCCTATCTTCTGCACGGATTCGGTTAGTTTTTTAATGCAAAAATGCGTTTTAGAGAAGTGAAACTACAAAAAATTTTCAGCGCTTCGCGCCGAATGGATTTAATTTTTTTTTATTAATATTTGAGCCGCGCTCGCGTCAACTGCAGCATTTTTATCGAAAATTTGATATAGAACTTTACTACAATTGAAAATCCCTATCTTTTGCACGGATTCAGTTAGTTTTTGTAATGCAAAAATGCGTTTCAGAGAGGTGAAACTACAAAAAAATTTTCGGCGCTTCGCGCCGAATTGATTTAATTATTACTTGTGATTGATGTTTGAGCCGCGCGGCGCTCAATTGCAGCATTTTTATCGATAATCTGGTCCTAGAACTCCACTACGATTGAAAATCCTTACCTTCTGCACAGTTTTTGAGCTAAAATTTCAAAATTTTCTAGCGGCTTCGCGCCATTTGATAAATTATAATTTTAATTGTCAAAAACGACTTCAGAAATTGGCTAAAATGCTTTACTGAAGGAAGGAAATTAAGTTTCAACATAAATAACGTTACTGATCGTGGTATTCTTGTAGAGCGCGAAATTTTTATACAAAAAGTGAATCAAACACCGCTATTGCATGTGTACATAAAATTTTCCACGTAAAAACACTGATTTTTCAACACAGGCGCTCTATTTTGAACGTTTTAGACCTCCCAAAAAATGTGGAAAAAAGTCGGAAAAATGGAAAAAAATTTTGGGTTCGGTCTATAATGTCAACCAAATCGCTGGGAAAAAATGGTGTCTGCAAAGCGCCTATAAACATTTTTTTGATATATTTCAAAGCGTAAGGATTTGCTTGCTACTGAAGTACATACAATTAGTAATAAAGTATTATTTATTTTTTCAAAAGACATTGCAAACAGGGCTCTTTTCAGTAATTTTTGATGATGTAAGTGCAACTGAAAATTGGCGGTCACTGTTTTAGGCACAGAAACTGTTTTTTTCGAATAATGTGTATTGTAAACAATGCGACCTCTTAAGCTTAGGCCCTTGAGCAGTATATCCTGATGAAGATCAGGAATCTGTTATTGAATGTTTGTCAGCTGTTGATGTTGAATAAAATGTTATACTTTGTGGTGCAGCATTAGTCTTCCATATTTTTGCATCTGCCTGTATAATGCAGATATGCTCCAAGGTAAATTGGCCTGAGCATGCTTGATATGCATGTGTACATACAATTGTAGATCTGCTGTACAACCTTTCCTGCAAAATATGAGCCAGGAGAATTTTCAGGAGAATCAAAATATTTTCAGGAGAATTGCAGGAGAATTTTTCCCCAATTTTACCTCTGTGCAGGAGAATCTGAATTTTGGGACCTGGCAACACTGATTTTTCCCCAGCGATTTGGTTGTCATTTATAATTCAAACCCGGCCCGTATCTAGGATTTTGTTTCAGGAGGGGGCACGATTATAATTTTTGTTTTAAATATAAGGGGGACCAAGGGATGAATTTTGGTTTGCGAATTTAGCTACCTGGATCGGTTAATAGACGTAGCCCAGGATTTTCGCCTGGAGGAATCAGAGCAAATTTTTTCTATTTAAAAACCCACAAAACGGGCGAGGGCCTTTAAATGACTTGTTTTCAAGCTTTTACATCGTCATGCACTATTTAAGCAATAAAAATTAATTTTGCTTGAAATTTTGGCTAAAATTTGGTTTATGGTCCTGTCAAGTAGTAGTGCAACGGAAGTTAGATTCGTAGTAATTCTGGTATGGGAATTCAAATCTGAAAGAATTAGGTGGCGGTCGGCATTATTGAGAGAGTAACAGGCTGTTGAAGCTCATGTGCTTAAGGATAGGCGAAAAGTAAGCTGTGCCTTTGGGAATGTTTTGGATTAGTCTCCGAAACGTCGAGGGACTGTGACTGAGCGGGATACCAATGTCTCAGGCTGTGGGTTAGTGATGTGATTAAAATTGATGCCAGCGCATGGGCTAAGCCTGAGATAAATGGAGCAAAATTGTAGAAGCGAGCGGAGCAATTTTTGCTCTATTTATGCCTTAGGCTTAGCCCATGTTTGGCATCAATCTAAATCCGCAATCAATTACTCCCGTCGCTTCGGAGACTAATTCTAAACATTCTAGTAATCAAACATTCTAGTTATCAAACATTCTAGTTATTATTATTATTTACCCTAGTTATCAAAAATTTTGGGTACTATAATATGTTGCAAGAGGACGATACGTCGAATTGGACTAATTTAATTTAATTTATTCATACGATGGGCAAGAATAGCCAGTCGAGCAAAGGCGACCAGAAACAACATCAGCCATGTACTGTTTGCCAAAAAGCAGTAACAAAGAAGGACAAAACGGCTCTAAGTTGTGAAATAAAGTTTAGTAAAGTAATAAGTTTTGTAAAGTTTATTGCAACAGCGAAAATACGTCATCAGAAACATTAACGAAGAGAAAAATGTACAGTCGCGGAAAATGTAGAATACAGAATAAAAGACATTAAAGCAATAATGCGAATACAGCTCGTACCAAGAAGAAACATTGCTGTGCAAGGTCATAAAGGCAGTGCTCTTACTTATGACCAA
Organism: Mermis nigrescens; assembly: GCA_036768485.1. Lineage (NCBI taxonomy): Eukaryota > Metazoa > Nematoda > Enoplea > Mermithida > Mermithidae > Mermis > Mermis nigrescens. Next base: position 9,977,574 of record JAVLUZ010000145.1, on the reverse strand, counting down.
GGTTTATTCTCCATAGTTCATTTTTAGATTTTCTAATTTTAGCCTAAACATATTACTACTGGAAGCGTTTACCACTGATTCAGGGAGCATATTCCAAACATTTATTATTCTGTGACTGAAAAATATTTCTTCAAGTTAGATTTTAGAGCAGTGACTTTTAATTTTAATGTGTTGGTGGATCTAGTGTTGTTGTCTGATAATGTGAAGAAGTCATTTACATTAACATCAACTGCAGAATGAAACATTTTGTATACCATAGTTAAATCGTACAATAACCTTCTATTCTCTAGATATTCTAGATTCAATGCCTGAAGTCGATCCTGATAAGACATGATGTTTGGATAACGGCACCCTAAGACACGTTTAGTAAAGTATCTTTGAACCTTTTCAATGTTACGAATATTTTGCTTTGTATGTGGTGACCAAACAGAGGTAGAATATTCTAAAAGAGGCCGTACATAAGTTTTATAGGCCATTGTGAGAAGTGTCAAATCTTTACTTTTGAAACAGCGAAAAATTAGTGACATGCGATGAAAGGCCTGCTTCACAAGTTTGCTTATGTGAGCAGTAAAATTAAGTTTTTCATCAATTAATATGCCTAAATCTTTTACAGGGGATTTTGAGGTTGAGACGAGGCTATTATTTATTGTGTAAACCATTCGAGAATTATTATGACCAAAATGAAGGACCTGACATTTTGGTAAGGATAAAGAAAGCTGCCAAAAATCTGACCATTCAAAAATTCGATTTAGCAATTTTTGAAGATGGAAAAAGTGCTCAGACTTTGCATAAATCTTAATATCATCTGCAAAAATAAGTATGTTTGAATAATGATCAGTTAGTAAAGATGTAATGTCATTTATGTAGAACAGAAATAAGATTGGACCCAGGACGCTGCCCTGTGGTACACCACTAAAAACACAGGTCTCATTTGAAAAATTTTTAGCGATTCTAACTCTCTGAGTCCTATTACTAAGTAAGTTTTTAATCCATTTAAGTACGTAACCTTGAATACCGTATTTTGACAATTTGAGAACCAGTTTACTGTGAGAGATGGAATCAAACGCTTTTGCAAAATCCAAGTATATAGCGTCCATGGGCTCTTTATTGTTTACATTGTTAATTATCTTATTTAAATAGCACAAGAGTTGCAACTCACATGATTTTTTAGGAAGAAAATCAAACTGCTCAAACGAAATCAAGTTATTTCTTTTAGCATAATCCATTAACTGAGTTTTCAAGACTTTTTCAAGAATTCGGCAGCTAACACAAGTTAAAGAAATCGGATGATAATTAGAAGATAAAGATGCATCGCCTTTCTTTAAGACTGCAATTACAAAAACAGTTTTCCAAATTTTGGGTAAGGTTCCAGCACTGTTTTTTTTAGCGCGGCGCAAATGGAGCAGGGTCTGCGCTAAAGGAAAATTTTAAGCATTAGCGCAGTGCGCAAATTAAAAATTTTGGATTAGAAAAGATTAGAACTTAATCTCTTCATCACTAACGCCTGTTACTGCTGATGATTTCTTGAAGAACGTGAATAAGGACGACTGGGACATTCATTAAGAATATTTCGCTGTAAAATAATTATTAGGCAAATTTAATTATCATTTCTAATCAGTTTTGCATAAGTTTTGGCATAAATTTGAAGAGTCAACTTATTGTTGGATTTAGTTTCTAACATTTATGCCCAAACTTGTGCAAAACAGACTATTATAAGTCATAGCTCTCAGAGGATGAGGATTATTAGCAAATTAAGCAATTTAAAGAAAAGAAAAAATAAGCCATTTGACTCGGGTGTTTACAATACGTCAATGCCATGTTTCCATACAGCTGAAATTTGCTTAAATATACCATAAGGTTTCGAGATATTCGTTACATCACTAGTAGAAGTCATATAAAACACTAAGACATTTAGATTTCTGTTTTTCTATCCTCTAAATTTTGGAATTAGGCTGTTAATCAAAGAACGCCAGTTCTTATGGAATGAAAAAATTAATATCCATAGGTAAATATGCGCAAATCATATGACATCTTCATTTCATTCAATAATAAGCATAGACATCCACTCACAATATTTTATTATTGCAACAATCAGGCAAACATAGAATAATCATGAGCGATTCACATAATAAGATTGGATGGCATAATCATATAAACAGAACAACTTGTCAGTATTCAACTGCGTGTTGCTAAGCATCTATCTATCGTTTTTCAGTGCGCTAAGAAAAAGCTTCCTGCGCAAACGCTTATCAGCACCCATTAGCGGCTGCGCAAATGGGGGTGGCGCTGAAAAAAATCCCTGGGTTCCAGACAGTAAGGATACTAGAAAAATTTTTTTCAAATGAGTTTTCAAAGAATAAGCTAATTTTTTGAAAAGAATACTTGGAAGCCCATCAGCTCCACTAGAAGGTGAAGAACTCAAACCTTTTATAGCAGCTATAATATCGTCTTCCGTACACGAAATATGATCAATAATACTTTCTGTAAAGGGTGTAGGTAAATCAGGTAAAATGCCATTATCGAGGGTGAAAGCATCAGAGAAGAAATTGTTAAGTAGATTAGCTTTTTTAGATTCGTCAAAAATGCATTTACCATTTTCATCCTTTAGGGGTGGAGAAGGCGTTTTATCCTGTAAACGTTTACCAACGTAACTGTAAAATTTCTTTACGTTTGACTTTTCAACAAGTTTTTGTTCTTTTTTACAGTAATGCTCATGAACAGCACTTTCTAAAGAAGCAGTAATTTGTTTGTATTCATGCTTTAATTGAGACGTTTTAAATTTTTTGAGCTTTCTCCACAAGTTTAATTTTTTTCGCTGTAATTTTTTTATGACTAGAGGGTATCTTTTTGGTGATTTGCTCTTGAAAGGGATAAATAGACATACACCTTCATTTATAATACACAGGAATTTTTTATAAAATTCATCTATATTTGTGCAGTCAAAGAAAGCTTCTTCCCAACTAATATAATCAAGGTAAGTGGCAAAATCAACGTAATTTCCACGATTAAAATCTCTAATTTTTTCAATATTTCTTGATTTCTCAAAATTTGTTAGAAATTTAAAATCAATCTGAATGTGATCACATGTGCCCATTAATGGTGATAATACAGATGTATCAAAACATAAGCTCATGTTGTTAACAAAAATAAGGTCTAAAATGTTATCAGAACGAGTAGGCTTGGTAACTAATTGATAAAAATTATGACTAGTTACAGTAATCCAGAAAAGACGTGAGCTTTTGTCAGATGGAATTTTGGTTTCAGACCAATTAATTGACGGAAAGTTGAAATCACCTAGGAGCACAGTAGGATAGTTGTCTCGAAGACAATAATCAATGAGCTCACATACCGTTTTTGTCTGGTTGAAGTCGTAATGAGGAGAACGATAAATTAATATTATTCTCAGAACAGTGTTTTTAGAAAAGATATCTAGAACTAAGGATTCAGCCAGGCTATATTCGTTTGGAAAACTAAAAATGCTAACTTTTATAGATTTTCTAACCAAAGCACAAACACCACCTCCTTTATAAGCTCTATCCTTTCGAAAAACTTGAAAGTCTGAATTATAGAAAACGCTACCATCGGGAGTATCTTTGTTGAGCCATGATTCGGTAATAAAAACAAAATCGTACCTTTCAAGAATGGAATCCAAAAAATACAGTTTTATTATATATACTACGAACATTAATTAAAGTAGCCTTTAGAGAATTTACACAGCCCAATCCCTAGCAGTCAGCAATGTTTGATCTTGGTTTAAATGTAAGAGAATCAATCCTGCGTTTTTTAATACAATCGGCCTTGTAATCGATGTAATAATCTTCCTTATCAGGCAAATCATTATATTTTTCACGGAGCTCGCAGGCGCGTTGACGTTGTAGATAAGATAAATCAGGACGAGCGCGTAAACCATCAGTTTTTAAGTACTTATTTATCATAGATATAAAATCTTTCTTAGCCTGAGGATTAGAACATATGACTTTCAAGAAACGCGGTTTGTTATTATATGCAGGACCATCTCTAAATACACGAATTATAGAATCAGTTTTCAAGTTAAGATATTCGTTACGACTGCCTCGGCATTCCTCCAGCCGTCAGTACAATTCTTTAATAGCCCCGATTTTATCAGCGCAAAATTCGACTTGCCTTTGATTTGCGCGAACTGCAAACCTGTTTTTATGCAATTAAAAGAGCTTCCGGGTAAATTGGCGTTGCTAGAGCTTCGATTCGTTGTTCTACAATCGAAATTGGAACAGTCACAGACGTCGGATTAAGTCTTTCCACCGCTGATGAACCCGCTCCCGCCCCATTTACGCCGACCGGCCCAATCATATGCAAATGCAATTCCTGCTTTGGGCACCAAAAATTTCACTGACGCCGTCGAGGATGTAATTGAAGCGCGCCTGAAACAGCGTAATGCTGTTTTGCTTGGCTTGCCAGACACCAAGGACGATTTGGCCGCAGTCCGCGAGCTGTTGGTCGCTAACGAAGGAAATGAGGAATTTGAAAACATCCGTCCATCGGACATTCAGTATGTGTTCCGTGACGGGCCGGTTGATCTGGAAGGCAAGCGACCCCAACTCCTTAAAATTGTTTGCGCGACGACAAGGGTAAAACAAAACTTTATAACTTACATAAACAAGGTAGTCAAACAGGCGGATGATAAGTACATTGCATTGAGGGCCCGCCATGACCTGACCTACAGGCAATGTCAGGATGGACGGAAATTGCGTGAAAATTATGAAATATTAGGTATTTCCGATCATTTTATTGATTATCGTAGAGGCGTCATTATACATAAAAGTGACCGCGAAATTGTTTTTTCAACATCTAACATGTCAGCGTAGGAACGTGCGCCCCTGATAAAACCTCAGAAGTCTAAATAGAGAATAAAACCAGCAAAAAAACAGTGTAAAACAGGTTTTTTGGTCATTCTCAGATTCACTCAGATTCCCATTCCAGCCTTCCTGTTTGTAAAGCGTTGAAGTGTGTTTTATTCAATGCCAGAAGCATATGTAATAAACTTGAACATTTTCACTACCTCTTAGACCTATCAACGTATGACATAATTTTTATTACAGAAACATGGTTAAATGAATTACACGCCGATTCTTTACTACTCTTAAACTCTGGGTACAGTATTATTCGTCGTGACAGAAAAAATCGGACGAGAGGAGGTGTCGCCATAGTATTCAAATCATTTTTACAGCTAAAAAAGTAAACATCACGGATGAGTTTTCTTTACTTGAAGTTACTGCATGTGACATGACTGTTTTCGACTCAAAATACAGAGTTATTTTGTGTTACAGGCCTCCCAATCAAAATGAAATTGATCAGCAGTTTTTAAGATTCTTAGAATGGGCCACTGATACCCCTAGGATAATTATAGCTGTAGGTGATTTCAATTTTCCAGAAATTAAATGGGATAAACGATCTTCTCTCCATGAAAATAGTATTTCTTCACAATTTTTTGAGCTTACAAACGAAATAGGGTTACATCAGTTTACACGACACCCTACTCTAGGTAATAATATATTGGATCTGATTTTCTGTTCATACAAATCATGCGTTTTTAACGTCAAAAACATTGAGCCTTTTTCAACTAGTGACCATGATGCCCTAACTTTCGATCTTCTTATTCCCAAAAAATTAGTAGTTGATTCTCCTGAAGAAAACTATGATTTTAGAAAAGGTGATTACGTTTCTATTATACATGATCTATCACTTGTTAGCTGGCCTGATATTTTTTCAACGTGTGTCACTGTTGATGATTTTTATTCTGTATTTTTAGATATTTTAAATTCGACGATCAAATGCCACGTTCCTTTGAAAAAATTATTTTCGAAAAAACGCAAATTTCCGAAATACATTCTGAATTTGCAAGGAAAGAAACGCAGACTTTGGCGAAAATTAAAGAAGGATACAAGTTTGTCGGATGACTATAAAATTGCTTGTAAAAATGTTGATAATGCAATTTCGGATTTTTATGCCAGTGAAGAGAATGAACTCATTAAAAAGGGTTCATCATTGAAAAACTTTTATAATTTTGTTAACACCAGGTTAAAACTGAAACGTTCCATACCTGATCTTGAGTTCGATGGGCAACTTATTTCTGATGAAACTGAAAAAGCCAACGTTTTTAACAATTTTTTTGGTTCTGTTTTCACTTTAGATAACAACATTCAACCACTAAATATGGAACCTGTAAAGGTAAATGATCGCACTCCTTTGGTTAAGTTTGAGCTCAGTATTGTAGCCTCGGCTTTAAATAAGCTGAAGCCCACTCACTCAGTTGGTCCCGATGGGCTCTCAGCTTACTTTTTGAAACAGATTAAAATTGTCTTAATTGAACCACTTTCAAGCATTTTCGAAGTTTCATATCGGACTGGCAGGCTCCCACGTTTATGGTTGGAAGCACTGGTTACACCCATTTTTAAAAAAGGAGACCCCCACTCAGTCGAAAATTATAGGCCTATATCTCTTTGTTGCGTTTTATGTAAAGTTATGGAGTCAATAATTAATAATACCATCATGAACTATTTTGACAGAACTTGTCTGATAAGTCAACAACAATTTGGGTTCTTAAAGAACAAGTCTTGTTCATCCCAGCTGCTAAAGTGTAAAAACAAGTGGACTAAAAGTTTAGACAATCACGTTCCGATGGACATTATTTATATTGATTTCTGTGAAGCCTTTGATTCTGTTGTTCATTCGAAACTTTTGTTAAAACTTAAATCCTTGGGAATTTCGGGTACACTGTTAAGCTGGATTACATCATTTTTAGCGGGAAGGTCACAAAAGGTGAAGATAAATAGTTGTTTCTCAAACCCACAACCGGTAATTAGCGGTGTCCCTCAAGGCAGTGTGTTAGGGCCTACATTGTTTTTACTGTTTATAAATGATTTAGTCGATTGTATTAAACATAGTGATATTATGTTGTTTGCTGATGATGCAAAAATTTTTAATGTTTCATGTAATGCTGATCTCTTACAATCAGATCTGAATTCATTACACGCATGGACCAAAAAATGGCAGTTGCAAATCAGTTATGGTAAATGTGCAACGTTGTATTTGGGGTATGGGAATCCTAGAAACAACTACAAACTGGGTTTTCAAGATTTAATTGTTTCTGAAGGATCTATTAAGGATTTGGGAGTGTATATTAGTGATGACCTGTCTTCTAGCATTCATTGTGTAAACACTGCGTCTAAAGCTTCTCGAGTTGCATCACTGATCCAGAAAAGCTTTGTCTCAAAAAATATTGAATTAATGGTAAAAGCTTTTAAAGTCTATGTAAGACCCATTTTGGAGTATAATTCGGTGGTTTGGAACCCTTATTTGATTAAAGATATTAACTGTATTGAAAAAGTTCAGCGTAAATTTACAAAAAGAATACTATGGCGACAAGGTGACTTGCCTTACAATGAGCGGTTGGGTTTGTTAAATCTTGAAATACTCTAAACTCGGCGTATTCATTTTGATCTCACTTTTGCTTTCAGAATAATCAAGAGACAGTTACTTTCCATTGAAGACTTTTTCGAACTCGCACCCGAAAGGGGTACCAGATCGGTAAGTGATATAAAGCTTTATATCCTCAAATTTCATTTGGACTGTAGGAAAAACGACTTTGCAAACAGGACGGCTAGAATCTGGAATACTCTGCCCCAAAGTATTGTTGATTGTAAATCTTTTAAACGGTTTAGGGTTTGATTTTTAAACTTTGTTTAGATGAGTTTCTAAAGGGGCCTACGTGAGCGCGATCCGCCTGTACGTCTCAGCCACTACTATGCTATGCTGATAAACGTTCTTTCGTTCCTTCGACATCTTTAATTATATATATTCTTTTTCATGTAATTTCTATTGCATTTTCTACGGCAGTAATTGCTAATAAAATATTATTATTATTATAATATTATTATTAAAGGCACAGCTTACTTTTCGCCTATCCTAAAGCACATGAACTTCAACAGCCTGTAACTCGGTCAATAATGCCTACCGTCACCTAATTCTTTCAGATTTAATTTCTTGATACCAGAATTAGTCTAAATCTAACTTCCGTCGCGCAACTAGTTGACAGGACCATAAACCAAATTTTTTACGTTTTTGACGGAAAAAATGATTATAATGCGCACGAAGCGCTAATTTTTTTACATTTCCAGCAATAAAACAATAGAAACTGCCATCATGCAACGATATTGCTCAGTTCTTGAACATGTCGAAATTTTTTAGGAATACACTTCTTCCCCTGGCTACGCCAGTGGATAGGTATTTTAGACTTATTGAAATTCCAATAAATACCATCTTTTATAGGGTCGAGGGGGTCTGGGGTCTCAAGCGTCCCCCTGCGGGGTTCGGGGCAGAACCCCTGGAAAATTTTGTAAAAAGAGCACCTCAATTTTAAATCGTAACGTTGAAATTTCTATAAAATCAGCCGAATCACACTTCTGAACATGTGCAAGTTGATAGAAAAGTTGAAGTATTGTTGGATAAATGGAATGCTATTAAAATGGTCAATTTCCTTATTGACAAATCGTTCTCAAAAGGTCAAAAGTGCTGACGCTTTTTCTGATCGGAAAACAGTTATCAGTGGTGTACCTTAAGGTAGCGTTTTAGGACCCTCCTTGTTTCTGTTGTTCGTACACGATTTTGCTAAAGCTGTTGAGCATAGCGAAGTCTTTTTTACTGACGATTTGAAAGTTTTTAATCTTTCTCGGTATCATAATTTGCTGCAAAAAGATATTAATAAAGTGGTTTATTTAATCTGAAGAAAATCAATTAAGCATATCTCTCCCCAAATGTTCTGATTCATAATTGGGTACGCTAATCCTAAAATTACATATCACATTAGCATTTTTTTGTTATCTGACGCAGGTTCTTCGATTCGAGATCTAGGTGTTCCGTTAACAACGAACTTATCTTCCAGGCAAAAGCTTTGAAAATTAGTGCTTTGATTTTTGAATGTTTTGAATCACGTGATCAAAAAATGTTGATTTTGCTTTTAAGGATTATATTCTGCCTATAGTGGAGTATGCGCCAACTGTATGGAGCCCTCCTTTGCTATCTGATATCAACAGGATAGAATGAGTATAGCGGAAATTTATGAAAAGGTTATTTGGATATACTAAACTTTCTTATGATGAAAGGCTAAAAGCTTTAGATGTAGAGCAGCTTGAACTCTGAAGAATTTTTTAATGTAGTTGTTACATATATTATTCATAATGATCTCTAACCTTCTGAAGATTTTTATCAGTTTTATGGTCATTCGCGTGCTAGGAATGGATTTGCAAATCAGCTCTAGGTAAATTTCGACTTGATTGTAAACAGTATTGTTTTGCTACTAGATCAGCTAGAATTTGGAACGATCTTCCTCAATGTATTCGAAATTCTCCAAATGTTGAGACATTTAGGAGAAATTTGAAAAAGGTTGATTTCAGTAATTTTCTTATGGGGCACATGTGAGCGCAATCAGCTGTTTACCTGTGTGTCCAGGTTATTTCGCGTTTTATATTCTGCTGTCTTTTTTCCATGCGACATTTTATTCTCGTGTTTATTCCGAACAAAGTATTAGTATTAGTATTAGCAAATATCATAGGCAATCATCGCCAAAAAATTGCCGTCATGCTTGCTTCTTGATAAAATCCGAGAAGATCAGAAGATAATGATGCCAAATACGCTTTGGGTTGTACCGGGACTGAAAGTGAAGTGTTTGAACCACGCACTTGGGACTAAATATACTCTAATTATAATTGGCGCCAAAAGTTTTTCGAGATTTTGGTCAAAAAAGCAAACGGGAGAGTAAAAAAGACCCAAATTGTTTTCCACAATTTCACTTTTTTCTAGATTTTTTAGAAGATGTGAAATCGTTCAAAACTAGAATGCTCGTGTTGAAAAATCATGTAATGGCGGTGATTTAAATACTTTGTATATAAAAAGTTTGCGCTTGACTGGGAATATCACGACCAGTAATAAGTTATTTCTGTAAAACTTAGTTTTCTTTGCTTCAATAGAGCATTTTAGCCAAATTCTGTAGTCACTTTTGACAATAAAAACTCAGCAATATATCAACTAAAACGCATTTTCGCAGTACAAAAATTGCCTAAATCTAGCGCGGCCTGAACATCAATAACACAAGTAATATAATTGAATCAATTCAGTGCGAAGCGCTGAAAAATTTTAACATTTTATCTTTCTAAAACGCATTTTTGCATTACAAAAATTTTCCACAAATGCCAACTAATCTCAAAAATGTTTTCCATTTCCCAAAATTATGGTTGACAGATAGACCAAAAACGGAAAAACGGTGGTAAGCACCCAGCTGGAAATTCGCCGGATTGGCCGATTTTTAGGGCTCGCAAGATTGCCACCAGGCGCGCAGTTGAATTATAATATGTGAGTTTAGTAGAAATTGAAATATTTAGTAGCGTTAGAATGATGTCTTAGTGGAATTTTCGGTAGAATGTCAAGCTGGACAGTAATAGAATGCAGTGGAGTGGAATTTAACATTTTCCTAGTAGAATCTGAAAAAATTTGGTAGAATTGTTAGAACTCTTCTTTGAGATCGGCGGGTAAGATGATTCATTTTAATGCATCTGCTTCTATTTTTCGATTCCCTTGTTATCGAGTTTTACCTCAATACAGAATCAAGCACGCTCATTTGTCTCACATCACTATCACTGTTTTTCCTAGCGATTTGATTCACAGTGTGATCCATACCCAAAATTTTTTTCAACATTTAAAATTTTGGTTTCACATGTTTGGGGGTCTAGAAACATTAAAAAATTGAGCGCTTATGTCGGAAAAACTGAAGTTTTTTTTTGAGAAAGTCCACCCTACATGTGATGGCGAGACCCAAAGCGAGTTTTTGAAAATTTTCATGAAATCAAAATATAAAGTTGATTAAATACGTAAAGAGGCACCGGCCGGCAGGTACCGACGTATCCTATATCAGTATGGTTCTTTACGTGGCCAAATTATATAGCGTCACTGTTTTAAGAATAATTTATAGGTGATCGAATGAAAATATGCAGTCCGAACAGTCTCCTCCGTGTAACATTGAAGAAGTTCGAAATGGTGTAGAATTGAGATACCGGCGAAAAATTAGCAAGATACAATTACCTACATTGCCCGAGGGATGCAAATTCGATGCGGAAAATTTAGCCTCCGAAGAACAAGACGATTCAAATATGCCCGTTGAAGATTCTTTCAAGAATGGTGGACTTCGTCTTCAAATGGACCGTTTGAAATCAGTGGCCGAACAAATAGGAGGCGATGGGTTTTCACTTTCAGATAGTCGTAGTAAAAACAGCAATAAGTGAGCCTTGTTTTAGCCAGTCACTCTATATTCCTCTAATCGGTAGATAGTTCGTCAGTTAATTACATAGATAAATATTGACTCGTTTTAACTAGGACTTGACAGTACTTTTTTTGCATCTCGCACTTAATACCTAAAATGCTATCATCACTGAAACGATAGTCAGCCCAATGGTTTTTTAAAATTTTCTTCATTGCTAATGCTTAGCCGGACTCATATCCAGGAGTCGTTCACTGAAAAGAAAGTCAGCCCAATGGTTTTTTAAAATTTTCTTCATTGCAAATGTTTACCCGGACTCATGTCCAGGAGTCGTTCACTGGGAGGAACAGGCGGTCAGATCCATGACAAATTTTATTTATACCTCGGAATCTTCATTAAGATAGCTTTCAAGAAATTTTCTTCTCTAAATAAATTGTTAATAGTGCCGTTTTATTATGGAAAAAATTATGGAAATACTTCACATAGGGCACTTTGTGCGTTTTTCCAATTACTCTTGGCCTTATCATTTTTTGTTCAGTATTACTCTTTGGGTCCTTCTTTGGTTATGCTACGGCACCTCTCACCCTGTGATGCGCATTAATTGATGTTATTTTATTTGGTTCGACTAGTACACTTGGCTTAGTCAATATGTAAGAAATCGTAGTTTTGGCAGCCGATCGATAGCCATTTAGGGATCCTCGCTTATGTAATGAAACTCCAAACATTTTTTCTTGAAAATTGCATGTTTTTCAATTTATTATTTACGAAGCTTAATCTGAATTTCATTGAAGATGAAAAGGAAAAATTTGGTGATTTCTGAATAAATGGATGATTAGCTTTGAAAAGGATCTTCCTTTCAATATGACGAGTACAGCTTAAATGCTAGAAGTTGTGATAACTAGACATGCATAGCATGGGAATTCTGGGGGATCGAAATTTTAAAGTGCCTTTTTAGGGCCTGAAAATGGTGGATACTGGATACGCGCGAAAAACACTTTAAAACTTTCGGGAAAAAATCAGAAAAATCGAACAAAACAAAATAAAGTCAGAACAGGAGTACGTGGTTCGAAGCGCTGAAAATTTGACACTCTTGGGTTAGTAGATAGGTAGCTAAAAACGCTTAAAAAGCTGCTTTTCTACGAATTTTTAGGAAAATTTGTGAACGATCAAAAAATCGCGAATTCTGGGGAGGAGGGTATAAAATTTTCTGGGAGGCCGATCCCTCTGGATCATGTATGGTAATGAATAAGTGTATCTTTCAAGAGTAGTCAATATACGTATTTAAGACAAGGAAATGGGAAACTGCCGCAACATAGTGAAAACGAATGCTTCACATGGCCGGTCAGTACTGGCGGAAACGAAAAAAAATCAATCAGAAGTGGATTCTGGCGCTTCTTCTGGTTCGAATTAACGCGCGGTTATGCGTTAGAAAACGACGAAGCGCGGTACAGCGAAAAACGGAAAAAAGTCTACGCATTTATTAAAATTCCGAAGGAGTTGGAAAAATTTCTTTTTTACGGCTATTTGCAATGCCTGGACGCTTTTCTTTACGTGTTCACTTTTTTGCCTCTTCGCTTTTTCATGGCTTTGTTGCATTTTTGCGTCGGCCTTTTTAGTTTGCTCGGGCGCCGGAAAATTCATAGAAGATTCAGAGCAACACCAGGCGAATCATGTGATGTCTTAAAGGTCAGCAGAGCTTCTAAATAGTACATAGCGATAGTATGCTCGTACACAGGGCCGTATCCAGATTTTATGTATTTCGGGGGGCCGAAAATTTTGAGGCCAGATATCTCGAAAACCACTAGGAGATGAGCGAAAATAAAGGCAGTTTTGAGCGTATCTCGGCGAGCTCTATACGATGGTGAAGAAAAATTTCAAAAAAAAATTCAAAAATTTTTCACTATATTTCATATCGATATACAGCAAATTTATCATTTAAGCTGATTTCTCATCACTTAATCGACGAATTATTTCTTATCTCTTGCCTTTGCACTTAATCATTGTGCTTTACAGAGAAAAACAATGCATATAATGAATAATTCGGCGCCAAAAGCCGAAAAAATTGACATATTCTGCATGTCAAGTTCAAATTTGAGCGGTTTTGAGCGGGCTAGAAGACAAAAAACATATATAAACAATAAATACGGCGCGAAGCGCCGGAAAGATTTCATGTTTTCCATGTCAAACCTCAAATTTGAGCTGTTTTGAGTGAGCTAGAAGGCAAAAACTGTAGCTGAACAATGAATCCGGCGCACAGCGCTGGAAAAAATTGACATGATCTCTATGTCTAACTCGAATTTGAACGATTTTTAGCGGTTCAGAAGACAAAACTATACATAAACAATAAATCCGGCGCGAAGCGCCGGAAAATTTTGAGTTTACTTGCTCAAAAGTACGCTAAAACCTGTTTCGGGTGGTGTTTTAGACGCACTTCGCCAATTTTCAATTTTTCCCTTTGGGGGACCCTTGGGAAAAAACAAAAAATTTTCCCATTTCGGGGGTGGCAGGCCCCCCCCGCCCCCCTCTGGATACGGGCCTGTTCTGTACATATATATATATATATATATATATATATATATATATATATATATATATATATATATATATATATATATATTCAGATTTAAAATTTGAGTCTCAAATTAATTTATTCAGTTTTTCTGTCTGTTCATTTAAGTAAAGTCCGACCATTGTGCATGTTTAAATATGGTTGAACGAAAATGAAATCGTTACTTGCTGTGCTGCTAAAATAAGAAATATGTAAAACTATGTATATGTAAGATCTCAAAAAATTTTGGTCGATAGTATAATGTTTACTTTTTATGCACGACCCTTGAATAATTATTAAGATTAGCTTCTTATAAGATGAAGGCAGACAACGGATATGTAATGGCTTACACTTCCTCTTTTTAAAAATTAATTCAGCTCTGAATTTTATGATTGTGGTTGAAATTTTTGGCTAATTTCTTGCTGAAACTTATCTACGAAAAAAGCTTCAATCGTTTGATATATCAGCACAAGCAAATTCTTGTCGTTCTTGTCAAGCAGTACCGCTGTTCAGCCAAAAACAGTTAGTTCAATAATTTTAGCTTAAAGAAGAAAAACAAAGTCAAGCTTTGAGCAACCCGGTGTTGTTGTCCTGCATTATAGTATTTATATTTATTACAATGTCTATTTCAATCAACTAATTAATCTTGCAGTTAACGCCATACATGTACGGCGTAGAAATTCGTGGGGGGGGGTCAGCCAGCCCCGTAAAATTTTTAAAAGTCCCTTTTTTGACTTTAAAACATATATACACTTCAAAGATACTGTTTTTCGATGTTTTAGATCGAGCTAGTTCTTTTTAAAACATAAAAACATAAAAAAGTTTTGGAAGAAAATTTGAAAAAATTCGAGTAAATTTAACAAAATATAGTCGAAAAATCAGTGTATGGCTTGAAGCGTCGAAAATTTGCATTTGAATCAAAATATATGAGGTAAAAACGCTTAAGAAGAGAAATTTTCTACGATTTTTTCGGAAAATGAGCAATTCTGGGGGTCAGGAGCTATTAAGCGAGGATCAGCAACCTTTCTGCGGGTGCTAACTACCCTCCCCCACCACAACTCCCTCCAAGAATACAAATGGATACCACCAGCCATGCACAGCATTGGAATTCTCAGAGGGGAGTGAAATTCTAAATGTCCTGTCCTTTTTTGGGTCCAAAAATGGTGTGTTGGGTACGCGTCAAAAGCATCCTATTTAGGCGTTTCTGACGATGCTCTATGTTTCTATAAGCATAAAACAAAAAAATTTCGATAAAAACCAAAAAAGTCGAACAAATCGAACATATAGTCAAAACATGGGTACCTGTATATATGGCGCGAAACGCCGAAAATTTGATACTTTTGAGCAAATAGCTAAAAACATTTAAAAGGCACCTTTTCTACGAATTATTATAAATTTCCGAGAACTTTTGAAAAATCACAAATTCTGGTGGAGTAAAACCCCCTGTGAACCCCTTTCCCCGATCATGCATGCTTACAAATGGTGACGGTTTAACTTCAAACTTCTTTACGCGTCTTTTTCCGCCGGAAAAAAACAATTATGTTTATTGTATTGGTCTTCGAAATTCCAGGCACGTATCTGGCCGTCCTATTTTGGGGGGACCAACACTACTTTTTGGGGGGACTATGCCCAAAAAGGCCAAAAATAGCACAAAATAACGTTTAAAAAGTCCTATTTTTTCGATTTTTCTGAATTTGGGGTGGGTGCGAACCCTTCCCATTTCCCCCAGAGATACGTGCCTGCGAAATTCCCGTCTACTATTTTCATTCTTTTTTTAGTGTGATTTTTCATTTCTTATGTTATATCCATTATCCAGGCTAGAAATTGTTTCAGGTTATAATTATCCTAATAGCTAGCTTCTTGATGACCTTCATTGATACGTCAGTCTTGTATCACGTAGTGCGTGGTCAAGCAGTGATAAAGCTGTATATATTTTTTAATATGTTGGAAGTAGCCGATAAATTATTTAGCAGTTTCGGGCAAGATATTCTAGATGCGTTATTTTGGACGGCGACAGAGCCCGGTAGTCGCAAGTAAGTATAAAAACAAAGCAATTTATGAAAACACTCTGTAAAAGATTAATTAGTTGGTCTACCAAATTACATTAATATTTAATTTTTCTCACAAAATAATGATTTGAGTCATTATCATGGATCTACATAATTTCAAATAAAAGTGTGTTTCCTATGCTATTCTATTATTGCCTTATTGGCTTGTGTCAATTTTTTTACATGAACAAGCAAATATGTAACAGCTCAAAATTTCTGGAGAGGGCAGTCGACCATTGCTTAGGTGGGAGTGGTCTGAAGATGCCAATTTTCGCTAAAAATTAGGGAGGGCCAAAAAATTTTGGTCTTTGGGGGATGGAGGATGACTAGGTTTGAGTGGATTGATTCCCCATCCTCCCTGTTTCATGTAACAGGGGAACATTATTATTTGTATCAGCAACTTAGGTACTGTGTAGATTTCGACTTTTCTTTTTTTCGAATCTCGATTTTCAAAATTAATTCAAGTGTGTAAGTATAACATTTCTAGCAGTGACGGATCCAAGACTTGCGTGTCGGGGTAAAGGGTGATGGGTAGGTAATTAATTGGTGTCCAGCTTTTTTCAAGATTCCGTTTACTTTGTGATCCCGAAGTTAATTTCTTCAAAAAAAGGACATCGTTAGAAAAGTAGTGTTTTTTTCGCAGTACGTTAGTATGCGCCGAAAACTCAGAGTTTTCCGTAAAAAATGCGTAATTATTTAACTTTTCATTTTAATTCTGGCCGGCAACTAAAAAGTGGTAAATGATCTGCTGCTTTTTTCCAAAATGTATTCGAAAAATTTAATTTGAAAAATTTTTGTATGAAAGACGTGTTTTTTCACTTCTTGAGTTTGCGGCGCTTTGTTTTTTAATTTTTTTATTCATCTCTGAGCTTACGTCAATGCTTTTCATCTTTATTGATGCTTATAACGTATCAATATAATCACTCGAGGCAAGAAATATAGGTTTTGGGCTTTGATTATTGACAAGAAACATGAACGGTTTTCTTGGCCAACTTTAGCTTCGCTGTTAGTCCATCATGAAAGTGGCTGAAACAATGCTGTATACTATCGTAAATTTAAGAGAGCATATCAAAATCATCAATGAATTTAGCATGAAATTTTACGCATTCTTTTGCCAGTCTTTTTGGCTAATGTCTTACAGCTCAAATCGAGTTGCCGGTTTTCAGGTCCTTAAATTGAAATAAAATGAAAAATGCGAAAAACTGAAAGCTTTTCGCGGTTACGGAGAAGGAAAATAAATTATAAATTCTTGTTTAAAGTTTCCGTCAGGGAAGAAAACAAAAAGCGCATAATCTGTTAAGTTACTTGTAGGACCGCAATAATTAAATTATTATTTGCAGACACGCACAGCATGGAAATTCTGGGTGGGAATGAACTTATAAAGTGCCTTTTTTGCCTCAAAAACCTTGGATACGCGTCAAAAATGTCATTTTTCAGCGTCGTCGGACTATGCTTTAACTTTCTAAAGCGTGTTAAACAACAAAATTTCGAAAAAATATTAGAAAAATTCGATTAAATTGAACAAAATATCGTCAAACGGATAGCGGAAACGCTTAAAACAGCATCTTTTCTACGAACTTTTGGCTATTTTTGAGATATCGCGATTTCTGGGGAAGGGAGGGTGAACAAATTTTTGCAGCGCGCAAAAACTTATGGGGTTGAAATCCCCCAAGATCATGTATGATTGTTTAGATAGGCTCTTATTGAAATATAAAAATACATTTAACCTATTTAAAAACTGTTGGAAAACCGATTTTATTAGGCACAATAATTCTAATTATCTCGGAACAATACCACATTTGTTATTGGCCGTTTTATACGTGTGGTTGCACACGGTGTTGGTCTTGCTGCAAGCTACTACGCTCAATGTTGCGTTTAACTCGCACAGCAAAGCCTTGTTAACAATTATGATGAGCAATAACTTCGTTGAACTAAAAGGTATAGAAAAACTATTGGAATTTATATAGAATGCGAGCTTCTATGTAGGGGACTAGCCACTTACGTTTTGAAACCTCGCCTTTGAACTTTGAATATTACAGTCAGAATAGGAAAGTTTTCAAGAATAATAAAGTTGTATCAAAAACATATTAAATAAAAAATGTATCGAACAAAAAAATGTTTTAAATTTTTATAGCTACTAAATAAGTTTTTGCTTTTTAAATTTTTACCGCCGAATAATGTGTCCATCTATCGGTCGTCTTCTTAATTTCTGATTCTAAATTGAAATTAAAAAGATAAAATTTACAATTTTAAATTGTCTATTTGAATATTGATTTGAAATAAAAATTATCAAAAATTGCAACATTTGATTCGAATTGTTTTTCAGTTCCTATTTAAAATGTTCCGCTCTGCCTTACCTCATTTTATTAAAAAAGTTCCAAAATCCTCACTAGTTTTATGCAATATGGACATGCATACGGAGTACTACTTCTCCTTCCTGCACATTTTTTGGTAATTATAATTGAACATTCCCGCCTTGTGATAAATCTATCCATGTAAAACAACTTTGCATTTTTCAAATGTCAAAATATTTTGCTTTCATTTTTCTCTGCGGTCCATATGGCATGCATCGCCATGACTCATGCTCAACTGTCCGGTTTTAGTAGTAATCTCTATCCAACGTTTTGTATTTTTGAACAAATAGGTACTTCATTGAAAAATAGTTACAATTAGTGATGATAGTCGCTTTATAAAAGTTATCAAATTTAGTTCTTAAAAACTAAAAATGTAACTTATTGGAATTCGGTAAGAGGAATCAAAAAGGACAAATACTCGGCTGAACGAAAGAAGCTTAAGTTCTTTTCTCTGGCTTATCAGTATTATGAAAGGTTTTACTCAAAGCATTCTACAGCTACCCAGCTCGTCAAAGCCAGCATACTTAACTTTGTAGATTTTTTAATTTGCAACGTGTAAGTAAAAGTTTTAATTTGACCAGTTTATGCCTTTGTCATTTTAGTTTTCTACTTAAGGCTTTAATGTTCAATAAATCGTAAGCTTTAAGTATTGGTTTATATCTAATGTAGCTTATAAAATATTTCATTGAAATGGATCTGAATTAACGAGAAATGCTACGAAATGAAAATTTTTTACAAAGCTTAAATTTTTTGTTCTTTAAGTAGACCATGCGTGTGGTAGTAGGATAGATAATTTAACTTTCTAAGTGCACCATAAAAAATTGGTGGGTTGCTGATTGCTTTAAATTCTTCAATTTTTTCATTTAAACATTAGACTCGTTTTTCGGATTTTAGTTCAAAATTCTGCGCCTCAAATCGTGATAAAACACTGCCTCATAAAAACTGCTAATTAATCTTATATTTATAAATCGAAGTATCAAGGTATCGGCCGGTTTTGAATAATCATAGTGCCCAATACGACTGGCCAGTGGCGGATCTAGGATTTGAATAAAGGTACATAGGTGTGGCACCTCATCTTTTCCAAAATTAGTCAAAAATAGATCCAAAATTTTGCCCTTCACGTGCGAAGTAGCGTTCTTTCAGCGTTTTACATTGTCTGTCTACTTTTGTTTGGAACCATTTTCGACGCAACATTTTTCCGATAAATTTTGAAATTTTCGACGATTTTGTGTGAAAAAATAATTGAATTTCATAACTTTAGCGAAAATCCGGCGCGAAGCGCCGGAAAATTTGTGGAATTCAGGCGGAAGGACATTTCGAAGCTTGATTTACTGTTCTATTTCGTGTATTCGTAGCATTTAACGCGGAATGTTAAAAAATTTTTAAAGTTATGCTCGAAAGTTAAAGCAATCTATGCATCTATGCTGAAATAGCTGTTTCTGCCCTTGAATTGTTTTGAAACCTATTCCATGAGCAGAAAATGGCTTCCAGGCCGCTAATAAAAAGTAGATAAATGCCATTAATAAGTACGAGGGGTGTCCAATAAGTACTTGGTCTACATGGTTTACGTTGAGGCCTGATGCTTGGAAATTTTTGTGTATAGTCTTCATCCAATTATAAACCTTTTTTATATTTTTAGCTAATTACATTAATTATTGCTAATTTTATATAATTTAATTGAAAATTTTTATGGTCAACAATGGAATCATCGAAATTGGAGCATCGATCAGTCATAAAATTTTTGTTCATGAAAGGCCTAAAAACAGAAGACATTCAAACGGAGCTGGCCAGCGTTTACAAGGATTCATGCCCTCCTAAAAGCACCATTACTTATTGGGCTGCAGAATTTCGGAGGGGCAGACAATCAGTTGAAGATGATCCGCATCCCGGACGACCAATTGATGCAAAAACTGACAGAATTTGTCATGCTGTGGAAAAACTGGTGATTGAGGATCGACGAATCAGAGTTCGTCAGATTGCCCAAGCAGTAGGAGTCTCCAGAAAACACAGTTGAGACAATCTTGCATGAAGAGCTTGGTCTGCCAAAAATTTCATCGAGATGGGTGCCAAGAATGTTGTCAGCGGTCAACAAGCATGACAGGTGCATAATCAGTCATTCGAATCTGGCTCGAATTAAAGCTGACCCAGAAAAATTTTATTCACGTCTTATTACTGTGGATGAAACCTGGATTCATTATTATGATACTGAATCTAAGGAAGAATCGAAGCAATGGCTCCCAAAAGGTGATCCAGCACCCATGAATGAATTTTTTGAGTCACAATCTTGTGACTGGTTTAAAGATGGTTTAGAATTGTTAACCAATCGTTATGAAAAGTGCATTGATGTTAAGGGAGGCTATATTGAAAAACAGTAAAAAAATTATTTTGAAGTACAAACTTTAAGGCAAGTAGACCAAGTACTTATTGGACGCCCCTCGTATATCCGGCGTGCAGCACCGAAATAGTTAGAGAAATTATGATCACTGACGGCCAAAAATCGTTGCGAATTACATATTCATTCTTTATCTCGCCAAGTATTCTGGGCCAATGGGGGTGGCCTCCCAGCCCCCTCCCCTCGAATCCGCTCCTGCAATTCGCCTCTATACATTATGATTTTCCAGATCTAATGCCCCGGTCGTCTTAAATATTTTTTATACGTGATGTTGCTTTTTTATAGGGAACGTGTTCAAAAAATTCGCCAAAAATAATCTATTCCAAATGGCTTGCTCGGACGTTCGAGAACGTTTTCACTATTTCGTCCTCTTATCCGTAGTGGTCATTCGGAATATGACGGCTGTGCAGTGGCAAAGCGAGCATTTTCTCGAAATGGTTCCCGACCTTTTGCTAGTGGTAGGCGGCGAAATACTAGTCGATTGGATCAAACACGCTTTCATAACAAAATTCAACGACATCCCATTCGAAGTGTACAAAGATTTCACTACGACTATCGCCTATGACATGGCCAAAAGTCGTGATACAGCTGCCTTTTCTGATCATTCCGATCAAGTAATATATGCAGTCATACGTGTAATGGCTCGAAATTTCGGGTAAGTGGTCCCTGACACACATGGGCGTAGGGGTTGGGAGGTCTGTACCCCCAGAAGTTGAAAACCCCCCGCAGATTACTGTAGACCCCCGAATTCTATTTTTAACATATTTTGGCGATTTGACCCATCCTGACCCCCCCAGAAGTTCGGTACTGCCTGTGTATGGTCCCTGACTGTTATCAAGGGGAAGGGGTAAAATATTTCCAATGTTTGGCCAAAAACGGCCAAAAAATTCAATTTCTTCCAGGAATTCGGTGGGGGGTCTAAAATTTTCTAGCTTTGGGGGATAGGGGCGGGGCAGCTAAGTTTCCCCATCCCAATGTATGTAGTATTTGTTGTTTTGGAAGAGCTTGAAATTTAGGTAGTGGAAGCATGCATGATCTGTAGGGTTTCACCCCCACCCCTGAAAAATTTTCACTCCCTCCCCCAGAATTCGCAATTTTTCGAAAGTTCCCGAAAATTTGCTAAATATTCGTAGAAAAGGTGCTTTATAAGCGTTTTTAGCTATCTATTTGCTCAAAAGTGTCAAATATTCGGCGCTTCGCTCCATATACTCATGTTTTCATTATATTTTTTCAATTTATTCGACTTTTTAATTTTGTTCGGAAATTTTTTTGTTTTATGCTATAGAAAGATGAAGCATCGTCAGAAACGCCGAAAAACGATGTTTTAGATGCGAACTCCCCTTTTTGGACCCAAAAAGGCCTCTTTAAACTTTCATCCCTCCCCCAGAATTCCTGTGCTGTGCATATCTAATGGAGAGCGTGCATGATCTTGAAAGGGAGATATTCGGGATTTTCACACCCCCTACCACACCTGGGCAAATCCATATCGACCCATCACCAGGACGGGCCGAACGAAAAGTTGGACGGGGCGAAAGGGTAACTTGGGCGGGGCTATGTTTTGTACAGGGAGAAAATTTTTGGAGATAATTTAAGGAAATGCTAGATACAGTATATCATGATCAGTTTGCAAAACATGCACAAGAACCATCTTATTACACTGTTCGACACCTTTTCAATGGATGGACCTACTTTTCAGTGACTGACCCACTGATTAAGCTGAACGACCCACCTTTCTCAGGCACGGACCCACCTTTTTCAGGGACAGACCCACCTTTTTCAGGGTCTAGGGACCCACCCACCCTTTTGGCTGGAAGTTGGACGGGGCGAACCGTCAGCCATTGCCCAGGTATGCCCCCTACCCCGCAAAAGGTGTTTTACCCTCCTCAGAGAATTTTTTGATTTTCGAAGAAAATCATTTGGAATATCCTGTTCTAAGCGTTTTTAGCTGTCTTTTAGTTCGTGAATACTAATTCAATAATCGTTTTGACTAACCAGTATGCTGCTCAATTTCATAAAATTTTTCCTGGCATTTATTTTTTTTAATTGTATTCAAAGAAATTGCGTCATCAGAAATGTCGAAAATTGGGTTTTTGACGCGTATACATCGTTTTTGAACCAAAAAGGGTATTTCGAAAAATTTTGGTTTCCCTCCGAAATTCCCATGCTGTGTACTGTGCGTGTACATAAATATGTATTTAGGAGAGCAGGCTGTTTTTAACAGGAATGCATTAGCAGCAGATTGGATGCATAGATAGAGGGACCATACATACATGCAACGATTCGAAATTTTGTGTGAGGGTTCTCTCGCCATTTTCAGGGGGTGGTAAATTACCTCCAATTTTTGGCCAAAAATAGCAGGAAAAGCGCCTAATGGCCAATAGACGCAAGTTTCTTCCAAAAATCGGGGAGGAGGCAAAAATTTTTCTGACTTGCGGGCCAGGTTACGACCAACTTTGAGCGGGGATCCCCTTATCCTCCCTGTTACATGTCTGAGATAGACTCTCAACTCTGCTGAGTATACAAATGTGCTTTTATAATGCCCAAAGTTCAATTAAATGTGGCGAAAACGTCACAAAATTTGGATTCTCTGCTTTCTCTTTATGCAGTTTAGAAGCTTAAATAAACAGAAATGCTCCATTGTTTGACAACGATGTAGTAACTCAGTGTTACCTACTATTTCTTTATAATATAAAACTCTAAATGTAAAATGTAACTTGGACATCATGACAAAGATCTAAAAATTATTTTGTGGCAGTTTGACCATTTTTTGTGCAATTCAGTTTTCTGGATTATCAGTCATAAAAAAGTCGCAAATTCGACATAAAACGATACATGTATCAAACTTTTCAGGCGCCGCATGTTTGTATTTATAAATTTTTATATTTTTTATCCTTAGATATCTGGAATTTGGCTAAAGAGCGCTCTAGTAAAGGTCTAACAACGCAGTTTTGCATTAAGGAACTTTAAACTGAAATCTAACATGTAAGAGATGCATAAGGACATTTGGGTAATCTTTGTAAAAGTACAAAGAGACCTTGTTAAAATAATTTGATCATGAATTAATCATATTTTCGAGGCTTTCCAGTGTAATATCTTGCTTATC
This sequence comes from Mermis nigrescens, assembly GCA_036768485.1. Classification (NCBI taxonomy): domain Eukaryota; kingdom Metazoa; phylum Nematoda; class Enoplea; order Mermithida; family Mermithidae; genus Mermis; species Mermis nigrescens. Next base: position 9,953,842 of record JAVLUZ010000145.1, on the reverse strand, counting down.
TATTCATTCATCTTAACATGGTAGCATACAGAGAATCAAAGCATTTTACTTACATAATCTATTTGTTTTTAAAAAAGAATAGCCTTTTTCACGAAAGTTCGTGCGTGGCGATGAATTTTTAGCGCGAAAGCAAAAACTACGAAAGTCGTTTTAAGACAGTCTACAGTAATACAATTTCGCACTGTAACGCTTCACATGCTTTTCAGATTTCATGCACAACATCCTGATCGTTGCATCAGTTTAAACCGCTTTTGTAATCGATTTAAATTCATTAAAAGATTGTTATTTATGCGCAACGTTTCGTGAAATAGACTATAATTACCATACATGTAACGGCTCAATATTTAGGATGGGGCAAATGGCTCCAATTTTTGTCCAAAAAAACCAAAAGACACCTAAAAATGACCAGAACACACAAGTTTTTTTCCAAAAACTGGGGAGGGGTCAAAAATTATCTGCCTTTGGGGGATGACCAACTTTGGGTGAGGGTCTTCGGTTTGGGGGAGGGGGGAATGACCTCCAATTTTTATTCGAACACGGCTAAAAAATTCAATTTTTTCTAAAAATCAGGGGGGTTCAAAATCTTCTGGCTTTGGGGGATGGGAAACAACCAACTCTGGGTGGGGGATCCCTCATCCCTCTGTCACATGTATGCCTCCCATCCATGCATGTATAGTCTGGTAATTCTGGGGATCAGGCCCTAAAAATTTTAAAAAGTGCCTTTTTGGGCTAAAAACGATGGGTTCACGTCACAAACTCCGGCTTTTGACGTTTCAGACAATGCTCGTTCTTTCTAAAACATGAAAACGTCAAAAAATTTCGAAAAATTTTAAAAAATCGAGTAGACTGAACAAAATATAGTCAGAAAATGTGTATATGGTGCGAAGCGCCAAAAATTTGAGATTTTTGATCCACAAATGAGCAAACGCGCTTAAAAAGGCACACTTTTTACAACTTTTAGTAACTCTTACGAAAAATCGACAATTCTGCGTGACGCAACCGTTTTGCGGGGGTCAGTACTCAGTCACGTACATTTAACGGCTCGAAATTCCGGGAGGAAGGTCCCCGGCCTTTTTTGGGGAATGGGGTGAATGACCTCAATTTTCGGCCATAAACCGCATGAAATCCCGAAAATCGGAGGGAGGGTCAAAAATGATTTGGCTTCCGGAGGATGGGGCACGATAAACTTTGGTTGGGGACCTCCCTATTCCCCCTCACATGTATGGTCAGTCATCATTTGTGGGAGTCAAACCCCCGGTATAAGTGTATTACGTTCACAGTTCCCCAAAACTGAACAGCGTACAGGCCCGCAGGTGCAGTACGTGCGCACTTAAATAATATAGTAGTTTAAGTTGTAGGCTTTGTCTGCTTAAAGCTAAATTACTTTGAGGGTCTTCTCTAATTGGTATGCATACAAAAAAGGGCACTTCTGCAGTGGTCCCTATACCCTGATTACGAAAATGAAAATCAAATTCGCTTTTTCTGCTCTTATTTCTAGCTTTTTGTATTGTTTTTGAAACGTGATATACTTAAATGGTTCACTTATTACTTCGTTACCTACTTTCGAAATTCGGCGACGAAGCTAATTGGTTAACGCATTGTTCTGTAGAGCGAGATGTCTGAGGATCCAAAAATCCGGCAAACTAATGTTGAAAAACAGAAAAAATTCGGTAGGGCCCAAAGTGAACAAGTACCCAAGTACCATTACTTGAACTGTGCACGTACTGCACCTGCGGGCCTGTGCACTGTTCACAGTTCTTGTGAACTGTGCACGTAATACACTAATACCCAAACCCCCAACCCCTCCCTTAAGAACACGTACGCTCCCATTCCCTGTTACACGTATGATAATAACACGTGCGATTTTAGGTGGCCCGCCGTATGGGCTTCATACCGTTGCCGCTTAGTGTCCTGGTCATTCGTATTTTGACGCAGAGTTTTCCGTTTTACGGTTGGTCATTTGGCCTCCTATGGATTATGACATTTGTGGCCGTACTTTTGTTCAAGATTTTCAACAGCATATTCGTACTGGGCAAAGCGTCGCGCTACATTCGTCAGTACGAAGAGCTGCTGAGCAAAGCGGATTTGCTTAAGCGTTTGGGCAAAAAGCGCTCAAAGAGCGTGCCGTCGTCGCCTAAATTGGGGCTAATCGAATTCAGTGACGTCATGCAGCAAAGTCATCCGGCCGTCGGCGCAATGCTGACTGTGTCCGACTTACTTCATCAGCAATACGAGGAGTTTTACGTGCGTGTCACTTCACTAAACGCGAGTTTTTATTTAAAGTCGTCCGAACAATCTCGTTTTTGAACGCATTACGATCATAAATGGGCAGCAGCCAAATTCTGGGGTCAGGTGGGGCTAAATTGCCAAAACTAGCACCGAAAATTCAATTCTGGGGTAGGGGTTTATCGATTTTTAAGGGAGTTTCAGATTCTGGGGGTGTAACCACCAACCCCCTGCCCACGCCCATATGTGATTACCGTGTAATATTTTAAAACTGTTGCGTATTGGTTGACCTAGGGTTGGTTAGAACCGAAAAACGTGCATCACTCTATAACATAGAATGACATACTTGGGCATATGGGTTGGGGAGGTTCATAGATTTAACGACTCGAAATTCGGATGGGGGTCCCCGGCCATTTTTACGGGAAACGAGTTAAAATTAACTCCAATTTTTTTGCCAAAAAACACCTGAAAACGGCCAAAAATACAAATTTTCCCAAAAATCAGGGAAAGGGCTCAAAAATTTTCTGGCTTGTGGGGATGGGGACGTCCAACTTTAGATGGGGTTTCTCTATCCCCCTGTTACCTGTCTGAGGAGGATGTTATTCCCTTCTAAGCTTTAAAAACAGGTACCTAGCCATTTTGCCCGAAAAAACATTGCTATTTGGGTTCAGAGAACCAGCCACAAATAGTTTTTTGGACTCAGAAACGTACCGTGTGAGTTAGTTTGCAAATACTACTATATGGTTGTTTTTTTCCTGAGTTTTAAGAGGATAAATAGCCATTTTTCCAACTTTAAAACGAGATAAATAGATATATTATGTGAATTCGAAAAGGCTATATGTGTATTTGTCACGTATGCTTAAAAACGAATATTCTAAAGCGATACCATCGTTTTTTCGCTGTAGAATCGTTTTTATCAGTGGGGTAGGTAGCTGTGGGGGACTAGTCCCCCAAAAATTTTGGATGTATGAATATTTTTTTACAAGGGTCCCTCAAAGGAAAAAATCGGAGATCCTCAAAGCGTATTAGAAAGACCGCTAGAATAGATTTCAGCACACTTTTTGAGCTAATGAACCCAAAATTTTAGGGCGCTTCGCGCCTTATCTATTTATACGAGTATACAACATATTTGTTTAATATAATTGAAATCAATTTGATTTTTTAAAATTTTTTTGTTCTCTCATGTATAGTTCTTGTTAAGAAGAGCTTAAAAACACCATTTTTACCTATCCATAAGTAGTTGATGAGATATCCAACTTCGAAATTTTCACTCCCCCCTACCCCCAAATCATAAGGCCAGCTACGCCACTCTTTTTCACAAAGCACTCAGCTAAAAAATCAGAAGGCCAGCTACGCCACTCTTTCTTACAAAGCACTCTGCTACTTCCAAATTTCTGATCTTCAGCCTCCCTGAAAGGTTGATGTTGCGCACCTATGAATGAGTCCCGCAGGTGCATTGCTCTTATACCAGCCAGTGTTGTTTAAAGTAATATTTGATTTAGTTTAGAATCGAACTTGGTGCGACAGGTTTAAAAAATTAAATTCATTTTTTTTCATTTTTCGAGCATTATGAGTATCAGACACGAAGTAAAATTTCTCAAATGATGTTTTTAAGAATTAATTCAGAATTCCTATTATTCTGTCTGATTTTAATGCTAAATAATTTTTCTATTCATCAGTGTGGTCGCTTGCTCAATAGCCGGTTTAAGGCAACTATTGTTGCTCCTTAATGAACTTAAATTGGAAATTGAACAAATAATCAGCTTGTTTCATTTATAAAGTTGTCTTTGATGCAACAGTTAAACGTTTTGATTAAAATGCGTGATTGACAAAAAAAGTTCATCGTAGAATAAAATTATCTATTTTAATTTCATAAAAAATTCTAGGAGTAATTTATTAATTGAATAATTTTCTCGCTCAACACGTGGTTTTTTTAAACAGGGGACCGTCGTACATGTATAAAGACTTTTATGTGTTTTAAAAATTTTGGTGCTTCGCATCCAAATCAGTCAATTTATGTTCTGTATGACTTTAAAATACACGAAATTGCGTTGAAAAGGTAAAAACGTCAAAATTTATTTATTTTGTAAAATTTATTAAAATTAACAGAATTGGCTGTATTCTCTTTTTCTTTGTCTCTTTATAAGCTTCAGCATTAAGCTTATGACGTTAAATTACCTATAAAGTCGAGCAGTGGCGGATCTAGGATTTTCCTAAGGGGTGGTATCCCTTTTTTCCAAAAATAGTCAAAAATAGGTCCAAAAATTTGCCCTTAACGCGCGAAATAGCGTTTTTTAGGTGTTTTACATTGTATACTTTTACATAAAATCACTTTTGACGCAATATTTTTTCTACAAATTTTAAAATTTCCGACAATTTTGTGCGAAAAAATCATTAAATTTCTTTAAGCTTAAAAAAATCTGGCGCGAAGCGCCGGAAAAATTTGTTAAATTAAGGCGGATAGACGTCTAGAAGCATGATTTACTGCTTAATTTCCTGTATTTATAGCATTTGATGCGAAACATCGAAATTTTCAATTGAAAATAGAAGAAAACTATGCAAAAATAGCTGTTTCTGCTGTTAAAATTGTTTTGAAACCTATATGAACAGAAAATGGCTTCCAAGTCGCCAAGAAAGTAAATAAATGTTATTGATGGGTATTATCCGGTGGGTAGCGCCGGAAAAATTTGAGAAATTATGTTCACTGACGACCAAAAATCATTGCAAATTGCATATCCATTCTCTATCTCGCCAAATATTTTTGGCCGATGGGGGAGGGCGGCCGCCCCCCTTAAATCCGCCCCTGAAGTCGAGTTGAACTTTAGGTAAAGATGTGGAAATTTTTTCGTTAATTCGGCTTCTTTTCTCTTTAGTTAATCTTTACAAATCCTCAAGTTGTGTTTCGGACTATAAAAATGACGAAAAATGTTTGAGATTCAATTTTTTGAACTATCTATCATTTATAAGGCTGCGAATCCGCTTTGAAAACGGTAAAAATAACGAAATTGTCTCATTGATCAAATTTTATATTTTTATTGTTAAACATTCTGATGAAGTTAAACAACGCGATTTAATACTCGGAATGCAATTCTGAATTATATTGTAGTATTTTAGTATTTATCATGTACTAATTGCACAACAATTTATCGGTACTGTACCATCTATCACAGTGAGAGCTTGTAGAAACAATAGTGCAAAGGTTATTTAAGAAAATGAATTATAATTATTATGATAAGATTGTAGAAAATTTATTATTATTATTATTATTATTATTATTATTATTATTATTATTATTATTATTATTATTGCAGACTCGCGAAAGTTTGAAGCTCCAGCGTCGCAGCAAGAGTGTAACTTACCTAGCCGACGTGCAGCCGTCCAACGAATCGACGACGATCGCCGCCGAAGGAGGCGTCGGCGGTAAAGAAAACGCCGCGGCTTTGCCGTCGGGTAGCGCCGACGCCGGCGTTTCGGTTAATCGCGTTGAACGTCTACTAAACTCGCAAGCTGCGGCTGACGACGGTGGCGGCGAGCTAGCGTCAACCGCCGCTTACCTGGATTCTTTTACTTCTTCGCCCGGCGACGACGAAGCGTTCGCCGCGAAGTTTTCGTCTTCCGCGACGGCGACGCCTCCGTCGCGACGCGTCAAACAAAATCCGATGACGTCGCTGTTGGAAACGCGCGATGTCACTGAAGCGATGGCGCTTCTCGTCGCCGAAACGTTGTTGACGTCATCGCCGTCGTCGTCGGAAAAAACGCCGGACGTCGTCGAAACGCCGATCGCCGCGTTGAAAACGCACGATCGACCCGAAGCGGCGGCGACCAACATAATGACGTCACGAATGATGACGTCATCGTTGCCGACTCTCGCAACGGCGTTTAGTCGATCCACGTCGCAGAACGCCGCCGCCGCGTCGCCGAACGATTCGTCGCCGCAAGCGGCGTCGTCGACGCTGCCGTCGTCGTCGCAAGCGACGTTGGCGATGTCGACAAATCCGGCGTCGAAGGACATGCAGGCGTTGTTGGACGTCGATCGATACACGCTAGTTAACGGCGATAGGATCGAACCGTGATCAATTCCGGACCATGCATGCACATAGGAGGGTGAAGGGTATTACGATGCATGGGCATAAAGAAAATTCTCGGGGTTCTGTTGATTGAAATCGCTAAAAATTGCTAAACATTTTGCTAAAAATAGAATTTTGGTGGTTTACGGTAATCTGTGGGGGTTTTCAACTTCTGAATGGTGTAAACCCCCTCGCCAACGCGTGGGTATTACCTTCGCTGATGGGTCGGGTGGAAAGGTACTGTCCGGCGATTTTTACCTGGCGGAACGTTTTACGCATCATTTTCGAGGACAAAATAGTAACAATGTCAAATGTTTTGGGCGCCACGCGCCGGATCAATACTTTTATGTGCTTTTTAGTCGAAAAGCGTCTAAAATCGATTAATTTTTCCATTTTTTAGCGCTAAAAACGATATAATGCAGTCAAAATGCATCAAAAATGTTTTCAAAACTCTTCATTACCACAAAAAGCGTTCTTTAGGCTGTTTTGACCGTTTTCGTCGTTTAAATTGCAAAAAATCGTTAACACTAAGTTGACTGTTTTGGATTTATAATGTTATACCTAGTAATCGACCGGAGATCCGGCTCCGGCCTCCGGCAAATCCGGCCATTTTTTCCACTCCGGTGCTCCGGCCGGAGGACATCCAAAAATCGGCCGGAGGCCGGAGAATTTTTCGTTTTGCATGATGAGTGAACGTACTAATTGCTGACATTATGCTTATTAAATTTAGTCAGAGCACAATACAATAGCAGAAAAACGAAATAGCACCAAATAAAGTGTCTATCACAACCACAATCGTAAAATATTCATTTTTAGGAGGAAAGAAAATTACTTTATTGATCGATTCATACAATCGCTGTGAAAATTGCTGCAGGAAATTCTTGTTAACAATGGAACTCATAGAGTAGCAGTCTTTTTTTGTACAAGGTCCGTTTGTACATGCAAATTTTTGTGTACTATAATATAGTACAGTAGCGATTTTAGTATGGCAAAACAGGGTTTTCGATCTTTGGTAGTGTATTTTAGCTAATTTATGGGTTTCTGACGCCAAAAATTACTAAAAATTGACTCAAAACGGCGTGAAGCGCCAAAAAATTTGTCATTTTCCATTCTAAATACAAATTCTGCCATTTAAAAAATATGTAGGACAAACAATTACTCATTTCGGCGCGAAGCGCCAAACATTTCTGAGAATTTTGCACCTTTTTACAGTTTTTGTCTTCCCAAAAATCTTTACACAGGGTGGCCCACTTATCTGTTACACATTTTGTTTTTTTTAAAGCTACAACAGTTTCTACTTGAATAGTATAAAATTTTGACGACTTCATAAACAAAGCATGAAAGTTTTATTGTGCTAAGTTCGGCACCATCAGCGTCTATAATTACGAGTATGATCTCTATCATTTTCTACCTTCATTAAGCTCGCGAAAAATCGAATAAAACTTTTTCGCGCATTTTTACTTTTAACATCATTTTAAAAGTGTGTAATGCAATTTTTTAATTTCTAAATTTTGGAAAGGTGCATTTTGTTGCATATCCTTTGGATTTAATAAACCCCAGAGAAAAAATCAAACGGCAACTTGAGAAAACTAGGCGGTCAATGAATGGAAGGCGATCCGCGGCCGTACATGCAGAGCATGGAAATTCTGAGGGAGTTGGAATTATAAAGTGCCTTTTTGGGCCCAAAACTGGAAGGCACGAGTCAAAACATCATTTTTCAGCGTTTCTGACGATGCTCTATCTTTCTAGGGTATAAAAACTCCGAAAAAAATCAAAAAAGTCGGAACAAACTGAACAAAATATAGTTAAAACATTAGTATAATGGCGCCAAGCGCCAAAAATTTGGCAATTTTGAGCAAATAGATAGCTAAACCGCTTTAAAGAAGCTCCTTTTCTACAACTTTTTAGAAAGTTTTTGGAAATTTTCAAGAAATCGCCAATTCTGGGGGTGAAAGTTTTCTGGGGTGTGAAACTCCCGCTCCCCCAGATCATATATGTCCCAACTCATCCATCCTTGGCCTTATCGTTCTCCTTACTAAATATCGTGCAATTTTTCTTTGCGACTTTTTAAATCTGATGGGGCACACATAACGCGCCCATTAAACATTCAGGAGTTGGAAAAATTACGTTAATAACTCTTCCAATCAAATAATAATCAAAATTCGCTGAACGAACTTTTGACTGAATGTTGTTGATACTTAGCGATCACGTAGAATTTCACTGCTTATGAAATAATGAATTTGACAATTGAAAACTTTGCGAAATAAAACTTTGATGTATGCATTATAGACTGGTAAAATTTTATGTTGTTTGAACAAAAACTGTTGTAGATATAGAAAAACAAAATAGGTAATATATAAATGGACCACCCTGGACATTTTGCACACACAATTTTTGGGTACTCTAATATGGTACAGTAGCGATTTTAGTGTGGTAAAAACAGAGTTGTTGGACTTTTGGTAGTGTATTTTAGCTAATTTCTGGGTCTCTATGGTCAAAAATCCCTAAGAATTGTCTTAAAGCGGCGCAAAGCGCCAAAAAATTTGACATTTTTCCTTTTGAAATGCAATTTCTGCCATTATAAAGATATATAGAACACACAATCACACATTTCGGCCTGAAGCGCCAAAAATTTATTGCGAATTTCAGACCTTTTTTTGCAATTTAGGTCTTCCCAAATATCCTTGTACAATTACAAAGACAGTCCCCAAAAGTCTTTGTACATCGATAAAAATTTTTGCCGAGTACAAAAAACACTGTAGAGTAGCATAAGATGCAGTCTGGCCTGCACTGCACATGCTATACTGATTTTCCAGATAATGTTGCTGTGATTCACTGAACATAGTATAGTATGTAATGTAGCTATATGTATATACGGTCACACAAAATCATGCTTTAACATATTTTACATAACTAACTAGCTGGTATGCAGTTGAGATGCATGTGCACTATGGTCTAGGTCTTGGTCACAAAGATGCACTATCTATCCAGATGTGTAAAATAATATTTCTCCGGCTCCGGCCGGAGCAACATGGTCCAATCCGGCTCCGGCCGGATCTCCGGCTCCGGCCATTTTGGCCGCTCCGGTCGATCACTAGTTATACCTTTTCCCCCTGCCGACCCTGACCTTGTGCATCTATGTTTCGGATGTTTTCGTTTATGAGTCGGTGAGCTTTGTTAGTTTCGATTTCGTCGCTGTTTTGTAGTCAATTTTTCAAATTTTTTTGAATTGTTTCTGGGGAATCTCCGGCGTCAAGAACAATTTTGCGGCTAAATGACTTTTTATCGTATAAATGTGTTTTTTTCACCGAGATGAGTGCCTGCATATATTCATTTAGGCAGATATTACAGTAAGTCGCGATGAAATTTTAAAACTTTTCACAAGAATGTACCAATCTATAATTCCTGAGGCGCGTTGTGTTTCAAACGTCGAACTATGTATCTTATTCGACTAACCTGACGAAATACGCAAACTTTTAGTTGTGGTTTGTCAGATTGATTAGCAACCTATGTAGGTTATGGTCTGGTCACTTTAGTTGTTTTATTTTGATGATAGTTTAACTGAAACAAATCATCCCATTGGTCTCTAAACAATAGGCGTGCTTACCATACTTGGTCGTTGGGGGTTTGGTGGTATGCACCACGGGGGGGGGTCTGGACCCCCTTCCCCAGAAACCAAAAGACCCCCCCCCCCCCAGAAATCAAAAGACCCCCCAGAAATCAATTTTTGAAAATTTTTTTCGTTTTTTTCGCAATTTTTTGATGCCAATGGATAGTTCTTGATGAGAAACGTCGAAAAATGGTGTTTTTATCGCCATATCACCATTTTTAAGGCCATTTTTTGACCTTCAAAAAATCTTGGACCCCCCCAGAATTTTCTTGCTGCCCACGTATGGTATGCACTCCCCCCCAGAAACCAGAATACCCACCCTATAATTCAATTTTTAAAATTGTTTTTTGTTATTTATTTATTTTATTTTTAAGGCCATTTTTTTACCTTTGAAAAATCTTGCAACCCCCAGAATTTTAGTGCCGCCCACCTAGAATGCCTACTGCTTAGCCTTATACGCATTATCTATACTTCTTTTTTGAGGATGTGAGTAAAATTGCCTGATTTAGCTTATAATTTTATGTCAGAAAATTTCATTGCTGGGATCTAGGAAACGAAATATTTGCAAAAATCGTACTCATCCACTCGTTCGCGCTTATCTTATAATATAAGATCGCTGAAGCGCTGATCTAATTTGCTAAAAGCTTCTATAATTTTGTTCCATGTTATGAGTTCATTGTTAATAATATAATGTCTATGATGGCTGTGAACTCAGTTTTCCAAATTTCCTCCTTATGCTAATACTTTTCTTTCATTCTAATTAGCTGTATCTTTCCGTATTAGTGATTTGAGATTATATTAAGAATTCCGATTATGCTTATTCACGTGATCATACAAAAGTTTAAACAGGAGGTTCGACTACTTTAACTTGTTCTATGCATTGCTAGTTCATTTGGAATCATTCAATAAATATAATCTCAAAAGAAGTGTCAAAGCATTTGTCAGTCTAAACTGCTCGATTGTTTTTCTGGAAAGGTGGTTCGAGAAATCGTCAGATAGTATGTTAAAATCAATTAATTTATCTGCCTTTTATCAGTAGAGCCTCTGTTTGCATCATATATGTATGTATGTAACGGCTCGAAATTTTGGGTTGCGGGTTCCCGACCATTTCCAGAGGGGGGATTACCTCTAATTTTTAGCCAAAATGGCCGAAAAAATTCGGTTTTTTCCCGAAAATCGGGTAGGGTTTTTTAAATTTTTCTGGCTCTTGGGGGATGGGGACGACAAGAGATTCCCTGTTACATATACGGTTTACATTTATCTAATGAAAATATGACAACGATTCCTAATTTGTTATTGATGTGTCAACTTATCTTCCTTTATGTTGCTGTCCTCAATCGTTCTATTCGACATGCGATCGTCGTTTTCGTTACTTGACATTGTTTGCATATCCGGTTGAATACGATTTCCCTATTCGTGATTAGTATTTATTCCATTACTAAGTGATTTTAGCAGTCGATTAATTTATATTGTCCAATCGGGCTCTTTTACGGTCAGATTAAAAGCAATTGTACAGTAGATGCACATACATATGTAATGTATGTTCGTGCAGATTTATTTAGGTAATACCTGCATGTATACATAATCAAACTTGCCAGGTTGGTTGCTTTTTTTGTATTCGGCAAAGATTATTCCGGATATACAAAAACTTTTCGGAACAGTCTTTGTGCATTTCTAAAGATTGGGGGCCAAAGCAGTAAGAATTTTATATTTCTAGAAAGTTCTGGCGCGCGCTGACTTCAGTGATTAAGTCTGCTGTTTGTCCTTATTACGGCTGAAACTGGGTTTATAATCAGTAAAACGTCTAAATTTTTCCGCTCTTCGCGTCAGTTATATTTCGCTATTCAGCATTGAGATTGAAAGCTTGAATCGCCGAAATATTCTAGTGCTTCTTGTTAATTTAATTTGCACTGTTTGCTCAAAGTCTACACTTGGCTTGAAGTCATGGTTGTCAAAATCGTCTTGCACAAATTTGTCAATGTTCTGTTATGTGTGTCTTAATGAAATTTCAAAGTGTGTTTAGGCAGTAGAATCTGCTAAGGTTTTAAGCGCTTCACGCCAGATTTCTCCTAAGTACTTATTTGTAGATTAAAGGACTACAAATTCTACTTGAAAACGATAGAAACGTCGAAAACCTGCGTGAATTGGCAAATTTTTGTATTTATATTTTTTCTTGTCAGAAACCGAAAAATTGGCTGTAAACTTCAGTCAAGTGCTGTGTGCAACGAAAACTAGTTTATTTTTTAACCTAGTGCGTGCAATATGCTCGGCAAACGAAATTCCTTGTTACTGTAATGACCCAATTTCTCCATCGCTCGATCCGCGACCTACAAGAAAAAATTTGCTACCTACTCCGCCGGGCAGGAGAAAAAACAAGTGCTACAGTAATGAAGAAATTAGTTTTACGAGCCGATCCATGCACTAGATTAAAAAACAGACTATAACTATCAGGAGTTGTAATTCTGATGTTCCATAGAATATTTTGAAAAAATAAACTTTTGCAACGCTCTGGAACTAAAATTAATTCTTAGCATAAACTTTACGCAACTACTACGTGTAAAGAAATTTTACAATTGAATTTGTAAGCCTAACGTTGCGGAGAACCTCTTGGAAAAAATCACGTTCTGTAACGCTTTAGAACTGAACTTAGTTTTCGGTCTAAACTTTACACAACTATTGGGTGGAAAGAAATCATGTAGTCAGATTCGTAATCCTGATGTTTTCGAACATTCTGAAAAAATTTACGTTTAGCAACGCTCTAGGAGTATATAATTTTTAGTGTAAACTTTAAACCTCTGCAGTGACTGAATTACACAACTGCTGGGTGTAAAAAAAGCTAACAGTTGGATTCGTAATCACGACGTTACGGAGAACATTTTGAAAAAGATATTCACGTTTTTAAACGCGCTTAGAATAAGATAAATGATTAGTGTAAACTTGACGCCTCTACAATAACTGAATAGTGTAAAGTTTACACAAGTACTGCATGTAGAGAAAGCTAACAGTCAGATTCGTAATCCTGATATTACGGAGAAATTTTTGAAGAAATATCCACGTTTTGCAACGCTCTTTAAATAGAATAATTTTCAGTGTAAACTTTACACCTCTGCAATCACTCAATACTTGGCGTATATTATCGCGCCTACGTGCATCTTTGATCCTAGATGCTTAGTACATTTTTATAAATAGGATCATGTCTCAACTAATATCAGAAGCGGTTGACAGACAAAAATCTGCGAAAAAAACGTTTTTTCACTCTATGGTTGAAACTTTACACTTCCAGAACTAACGCAGTATTAAGTGTAAAAAAAGGCGACCAAAAGCGATGTGTACGCGCTAACGCGCTATCTATGATTACTCAAACGAGTACTACGTACTGACATTCTCTGTTGTACAGAACGCGCCTAATTTATATGCATCTCGCACATGATAAGTATACCTACCTCATTTCTATGCGTTTTTTCAATTTTTTCGCAAGCCTAGGTAAATACTTTTTTGGATAAGCCGGAATAGTAGCGTATAAGCCCTACTCCTTTTGCTACTCACTAAAACGAATTGATAGACCACCCTTAAGTTATCGTTTACAAAAGCGATTATCGTACAACAAGTCTGAGAATCGGAACGGACGGAGAATCGAGACGGTCGGAGGAACATTATTTTGGCACTCTAAAAATAACCTGTTTTATTCTTAGAAGGAGAATCAGAACAGTCGATGAATTGGAACGGTCGGAGAGACGTGACAGAGTGGTTAGGCCATCAGCTAATCCGAACGGTGACACAGGACGGGCGGCCATCCCAGACGTACGACCAGACTGAACGGGCGGCTACATAGAACGGACAACCACCCTGTACAGTACCCCTACAAAGACTTGGAGGCCGTCTTTGTACATAAGCACGAGTCGATCGGGGTGTGTACTAGCTATTCTTGAATACAGGTGCATACAAATGTATGCACATAGGCATGTACCTTGTGTTCGGGGAGTTCTTCTGCAAAGGATTACAGTATTACCCATTTTTGCTCAATAAAGCTCGGCTAAACCTCCCTAGTCATCTTGTATGTTTAGCAGTGAAAGTTCTAAATTTTAAAAGATGGGTATTAATATTTATAGCCAATATTAAACATAAAATGTAAAATAAAAATTCATACTCTTCATTAGCTAAGACCATTGGAACGTCAGAAAGTTCTATTTCGTTTTGGGTGTGCATCTCAGCGAATGTGGACTACGAATTTGTGTTAGCGGTCTATTAAAAGGAGAATCACTTCGAAAGGTTCTTCAATTATTGCGCTGTTCAATTTAGTCCAGTCGTTTTCATGCTTTAATTGAAATTAATTTTCAGTGGGGTAAGTAAGCTACTTTTTGGTCAGACTCCGCCTCCTTTGGAAAAGAATCATAAAGCAACTGATTATGAACAAAAAATAAAACAATAGATAGTGGTACCTAAAGCATTGGTAAAGACGTACAGAACTGATAAGCGAATCGATCAAAGATTAACTACAGCAAGAGCCGCCTTCATCTGGCTTCGTAACTAAGGAGAGTTCGAAAGAACTTCTTGTCCAGTAAATGTCGTAGATATACTTTGCGTTCTAAATCGCGCATCAATTTTCGGACATTCTTTTGTTGTAAAAATGAGCACCATACGAAAAATAGCGATCCAATCAGTATAAAACAGGCGCCAGCGACTCTTAAAAAATTTGCGAAGTTTAATGAACACAAAAAATTGACTCGAAAAGGCAAGTATTACCTGAAAACATTTTGTAGTATTCTACATTTTGAACATACAAAAAATTCTGAATGTAAGAAAAATAAAATGTAGGTATCTTGTTTTCATTGAGTCTCTCTTCTGAAAAAAATCAAAGTATGTAAAATTAATTCAAACTTTTGTTTTCCTTGAAAACTAATTGTCAGTGCTCCACAAGGAATACCTACAAAAGTGGTTTTTCGGTAGCTTGAAACAATTTTGCATACCTTTAAATATGCATACCTGACTTGATTGCTAAGCACATTGCTTCAAAGCGAACCGCTTTTATTGCCTTTACACACATTGACAGAGCCTAAATTTTTGGGGTACAAAAGTGGGTCAAAAAATTTTAAAGGTCGAAAAAGCTCGATCAATTAATGATAGGATTAGAAACAATATGTTTCGACGCTTTCTGCCAAAATCTATCCATTGGCAAAACATTTTAAAAATTAATTTTTGGGGTCTGCGGGGTATCGAATCCTTCCATTCCAGCCCTCCCCTAACCCTACCTCACGTCAATGTGTTCTCATGACAGACAGCTTACTCCCAATTACATTTTCAATAAGCATTGTGAGAATAAGATTACTCAACAGATATTGTTGATGCTAGAATCATGCTACACTTTAATCACTAATCACCGCCAAAGAATTTCAAAACAGTTTATAATTAAGTAAAATCATCTCATTTGTTCTTCGCGAAATTTAAAGAAAATTTTGTTCACCAGCTTGGTTTATTTCGTTCTTATATAAGCACTAAAAATAATCTAGCTATAAGTTATAAGCATCGTTTACTACTAAAGCGTGCCTCCGAAAAAGCTTTCGTTTACGTATCATATGACGAATCTACTATATACATATTTGTGAAAGTTTGTTTGTATGTCCGGGGTTGGCTCCGGCCCCATATTACTTGGTGGGCTGACGTTTTGGCCCGAGCTCGGCCTACCGGCTGGGGGTGTAGTAGCGACATTTAAATTTCACCAACCTCACCCATGCACCCTGCACAGGGGTGAAGCGGGGGGCGTCCCTTTGATTAAGCATGGCGGATTTTGGGACATAGCCGATGTGCCAAAACATGCAGTGATATAAGATAGCAGATACCCTCTGCTATAACATTTGAGTGATATAAGATATCACGTTAAATATGACACCCTTTGATACAACAAACAAAAAATTTTTAAAACGTCAAAAATATGGTATGACCAAGGAAAATTTTCCAAATTATCCCAAAACATCAAAAATATGGGTTTGATCAAAAAAAATTTCCAGAACATCCCAAAACATCAAAAATATGATTTTGGCTAAAAAATTTTCAAAACCATTCTGTAACGTCATAAATATGGATTTGATCCAAAAAAATGGTTGACAAAAAACATTTTTAAAAAATCGAAAGAATAAAATATGGTTTTTACCAACAATTTTTTTAGAAATATTCCAAAAACATCAAAAGTCCCGAAAAATAACAAATACAAGAGACATCTCGATTCCATATAGCTATAAGGCCGAAGTTCAGTCCGGGCAACGCCGGGCAGCTCAGCTAGTAAGCTATAGAACACAGATTACAAACAAATTTCACTACAAAATACAGAAATACTACAGTCCAAATAATTTTTATTCAAATCGCACAAGTATTTTCAATGGCACATGTATGTCATGATGCTCCCAGACACTCATGATGATGCACAGCATGGCCAATATGAAGGATCAGCCGGTCTAGGGACCTTTCAGAGAGGTTTTTTAAAGTCAAAATGGCCTGAAAATCTAGCATAAATGCTAAAATAATGTAAAAACTATGTTTCAC
The DNA here is from genome assembly GCA_036768485.1 of Mermis nigrescens. Taxonomy (NCBI): domain Eukaryota; kingdom Metazoa; phylum Nematoda; class Enoplea; order Mermithida; family Mermithidae; genus Mermis; species Mermis nigrescens. The sequence continues at coordinate 9,937,402 of JAVLUZ010000145.1, read as the reverse complement.
ACTTTCTGGTGAATTACAAGCACTTTTTTGCGGACAATTTTTTATTGGTATGCTCAGCCTACATTTTGTCTTACATTTCACAGAAAGTTTTCCATTTTTTCATTCAGACTCCCTCAAACGCCCTCATGCGTATGTCTGTTCACGATCCTCTCTCAACAACCTTGATTTTGTAAAAATTAGGAACATCGCTGCATACAATGCAAATGCTAAGCCTTTTTGTTTTTTACTTTTGATTGAAAATTCAGTCTTCTTGAAAAGGATCGTATACGATATAAGGAAGCAAATTCATCGAAACATGAAGTTAAATATACCTGAATGCCACATGTTTCTCGATAGCCAATATGATAAGACCAGAAATAACAAAAGTCATGCCCACGATAAACAGGCCGGCTATAGCAAGAACGGTATTTTTACTCGACAGGCCTCCAGGTGATTGCATCAAAGCCAGATCAGTTCCATCCGAAATTTTCCTTTTAACCTCTGATAAAATAGAAAATCAGACTGATTTGTTGTTAAAAGCAGGAAAAATAAGAAAGCTTATCAAATGAAATTTGGCATTTTCTCCTCGAAACCGATGAACTGTGAAATCGTTTAATAGAAAGCTAAAAAGCTCAGGCTTTAAGAGTCGCAAAAATACGGATCGAAATCGTTTCGCAGTTTTGCCCTGAAGGGATTCAAACCGAAGTTTTATTTACCGTGTGTGCGAATATTTTTTTAGAGAAAACTACTTCGAGCCATGAAGAAGAAAGAGCATTTAACAATAAAAATAACTACAAGAGGACTTAGTACAACAAATCAATACGCATTACGAACTTATAATATGATGATAAAATACGTTATTGCTATGGAGGTATAGGACACAATAATAATAAAGTAATCACTAAGTACTTGTTCTAATTTCATCAAATAATATCTTTTGATTTAGTCATAATATCGGTATAATTAATAACGTTTTCACCAATGAAAACAATCAAATAATACAATAAAATATATTTCCATATATTAATCAATTTGCCATTTTTCTAAATAATTTCTCGCCGCTTATACAACTACGCACAGACTGTAAAAGAATATTTAAAGATGTTCTCAATAAATTATTTGCTACGACGTATCAAAAAATCTAATTTTTAGCCCTTTATTGTAAATTTTTCTCCCATCGAAAACACCAGAAATTATCAAAGAAAACCTTTTGATTCGCAAAAGAACATATTGAAGCATAAATATTTGTTTCATTATTATTCAATCATCATTAGACAATATTTACAAAAGGGTGACCGAACGTGATTTAACTCAATCTAAACTTGACCCATATTTCAGTTAGCCTCAGCTTAAATTGATTACTCCGTTAAATAAAATTTTCCTGAATCGTTATTAAAACCGAAATTACTATATATTTTAAATGTTCAATTATCGTATACTCCGACAATTTCCTGCTCCTTCTTGTTAGCTTTAAATTTAATCCATGTAAGATTAAATTCAGCCGTGTGACAAATGGAAAATTGGTCTCGAATAAGTTATTCTAGGTATCGGACGACCCAACCAAACCTGCACAGCATGGGAATCTTAGATGAGTCAGGCCTACGAAATTTTTAAAAAGTGATTTCTTGGGCTAAAAAACGATAGGTACACGTCAAAAGCACCCTTTTTAACGATTTTGGGCAAATACTCGTTCTTTCTACAACATAAAAGCATAGAAAAATCTCAAGGAAATCCGAAAAAATTTAGTTAATCGAATAAAATAGTCAAAAATGTGTACATGGCGCGAATCGCCGAAAATTTGACACTTTAGCCAAAAATGACCTAAATACGCTTTAAAAAAGCACACCCAAGAGCACGTACCCGTCTATTTATGACCTTCACGTAAGTTACGTTCGTACCAAATTTTGAAAGATGCATATTTTATTTTTTTGTAATTGATTTCTTAAAATAATATTCAGCTCAGTACGCATTGCACTTCAGTGCAAAAACTTGCATCTAAATTATACTCTTTAATGTAAAAATTTCTTTTCCTAATGCTCTCAAATTCCCAGAAAACCGAAATAAAACGCTACGAAAAGAGAATTCGTTTTAGAATTACAGGTATAAATTAACGATTGCGAGTATTTAAATATCATTAACACTTTATGAGTTACATGACTGCCAATGAAACTGTTTTCTAAACAATTGTGATTCTAAAGATGTGAATACTCTGCAATAATATTGATAAAGGGTATATGAACAGATTAGCGTCGATCAGGTGCGAAATTCTACTAAACTATACAAAAATGTCGGAGATATTTTTTAAAATTTAAGTTTGGTCATAAATTTTAAAATACATCTCCGACAAGATGACAGATTGCATTTATAGCATTGATCTGATATATGATTATCTTGACCTCCCGGCTTACTGTCGGTAGAAATTCTTAAAATTTATGCACGAAGTTAAACGAAACAGACTATAGATTAGCGTCAAATCATATGTAGCGCGTAAGCGCGTATCTATAATATACTTAGGTACCCCAACATATGTCTACCGTCCAACAGCAACACTGGAACACTTCTGCATTGTGCGGTTTTTTAAAAACAGAATTAATAAAAAGATTCACTGCCTGTGTTCTTTTAAATCAATACCCAGTGTGTAAGGAGCGTGTAAAGTTTACTGTAACGTAATAACATATAGCTTTTTAAAATTTTGGTGGGAGACACGACTTTGCTAGCTCAGCTATGCATTTCGTTTAGTCTAGTTTTTTTATGTAGACCATTGATTAAGCTCGATGATACCAATTTGTTTTTTTGAAAAGTGACTTATTTTTAGAGTGTCAGTGTAAAGAATGTAAAGAATCTGAGGTGAAAAGACACATTCTAGTCCGTTTTTTGTCTGACAAAAACTCCGCTTTCAAATTCCAAAAAATTTGTTCCTGCAGAAATGTACTACGATTCAAGGGCTACTTTTAGCTTACCAGCAAACTTTTTTACACTCAACGACGGAGTTAGATCTAGGGGTTCGAACTTTACACTCTAGTGAATGGTGTAAAAGAGGTTTTGTCAGAAAATTCTCCGCCAACTTCCCCATTTATCAGTCGAGACAATTTGGATAGAACAAAATTAAAACACTTTCTAAGGGCTACACGTCACAGTAAATTGCGTTTGAAAAAACTTAATATTGAGTAATTATTGGTGGCATAAAGTTCGAAATCAGGGGTGTGACATTGAGCGAAAAAACATAATTTTTTTCCATTTTTTGATTGGTAAATATGTCAAATATTTTGCGGAACAGAATTTTTCCACACACAAACGTACTACGATTTAAAGGCTACAAACTGGCTCACACCGAATTTCTTTAAACTCAATGGGGAGTTAGGTTCAGATTTTTGGTGGAAAAAAACGTTTTTATCCCTTTTTTGTTCGCCATTTTTTCCATTTAGAAGTCGGGATAAGTCGAATAAATAAAAATGAATTTCTTCCTTAGGGGTACACGCTACAGCAAATTGCATTTATTAACATCAATATTCAGCTTTTTTCGGGAGGTGTAGTCGAAAATCGGGGTTTAAATGTACTTCTGTCTTGTCTTTTCTGCCAACTTCTCCGATTATGAATCTGGACGTGATGACAAGTCTAAAAATACACCAGGGGTCACACGTCATACGTCAGTCGGACGCGTTTGTTTACACTAAACAGTGGTGTAAAGAGATTTATACTTAACATTTATTTTTCTTCAGACTATTGTGGGGAGTTAATCTTTTCATAAATATTGATCGTAATATACAAGTAATATCAGAAGTAGGAAACCAACTTAAATTGTGCTTAAATTGTGTTTACACTCAGTAGTTATGTAAAGTTCACACCGAACATTAATTTTAGTTCTAGAGCATTGCAGAAGCTCAATTTTTTTCAAACTGTCCTATATAGCGTCAGAATTACGAATCTGACTGTTAGTTTTCTCTACACCCAGTAGTTGTGTAAAGTTTACACTATTTATTTAGTGTCGATGTCTAAAAATCACACTACAAATTTATTTGACTTACAGAGCGTTGCAAAACGTAAAGTTTTTCGAAATATGTTCCGTAAGGTCAGGATTACGAATCTGACTTTATGTTTTCTTTGTATTTTCTTTCTTTATATATTTTTCTTTTTTCCTTCATTTTCTTTACAGCTTAATTTTTTTAAATGTTCCATGTAACGTCAATATTACGAATCTGAGTTTAAGTGTTCTTTACACCCAGTAGTTGCGTAAAGTTTACGCTGAAAATATTTGTTCCGTTTAAATAAGGTGAGGTGCTCTTGTTTAAAAAATAATGCTGATGTTCAGAACAATATGGTTTTCTGCGTTCTTAGACTGCTGTCATTATTGTGGACTGTTACCGTATGTGTTTACTTAATGATTTAATCAAATCAAGCTAATTAAAAGTAGGGTACAGCAAAGAAATATGCTCCTATGAAACAAAAAGGACGAATATGCTTTAAATTACGCATCATTAAGGACATAAAAGGAGGGGACTAGGGAAAAGTTATTTAAGTAGGCCTCTGAAAGTTCTAAAAATCTACTGAAAATGAGACTTCCTCCAGAAACGCAAAAAACCGAAACAAATTCTGCGGCTGCTGAAAAAAAGCATGTCTTCACAAAACATTGATCACTGGCTCAGAAAAAGAGATAATAGGCAAGCTTTGATGTATTTCAATAACCGATATCAAATTTCGCTTTCAATATATAACTGATATTTAGTTGATTGTTAATGGCTTCGAAAATGAATTGTGAAAAGCATAGGAACTTGTTAATTGTAGCCCCACAGCAGTGCGTGGCATGTTAGCGTAAGAATGCACATTATGTCGTTTTTTGATTAGTGATCACTTATTTTCTAGGAATAAGCTGTTCTAGCTACGTATTTTTATGTCGGATGGACAACTCCCTTCTGCAGGCCGCAGAATATACTTTGATTTTTTTCGTTTTCTAGCGGAAGTCTTAAGCCCGAAATATACTTCACGCGATTCGCGCCGCAAAGGGGTTTGCGGCCACCGTATACCCAAAAATGTGACGTCATGGCGCGAAACTGGCGCGGCGAAATTTGTCTGCCGCTTCGCGTCATCTAGGCATACTTCAAGCGGCGCAGTCGCCGCGCGGCAAGAAAAAAATGGCGCCAACTGGGCGACCCTTCGCCGCTTCGCTGCCGCTTCGCTCGATGTTGGCATACTCCGCGCGAATTGCCGCAATGATAGCGCGTTGATTTCTTTCATAATCGATTTTTTTAAAATCGGCCAAAGCTCATTTAAATTCATTTATGCATTTACAATGTAGGTTACCATGTTAGGACACCATGTACATATGTATGTAATGTACCACTGATGTCAGCTGGTTAGCAGAATCACACGATATCATTCTGAAAGAGATGGAGGAGGAAGTTTGTTTTACACTTGCTTGTTATCTGCACAGTGCAGGAAAATTCTGCACCTCATTTATCAGTGTTGTATCGAAATCCATGATCCTAAGCAAAAAATGCGTACAGCAAAAATAAAATCACTCAAGTGGTCAGAAGCATTCAGGATTCATGCACCTTTTCTATACAAGAAATAACTAAATTTCCAGAATCAATGACTGAACGTCTTGCATCCTGCATGAATTTTTTAACACTATTTATTCAAAAGACAGGTATGTGCGCAATGATTAAAAGCTACACAACAAATTGGAGAAAGTCCGATCAAAAACGTACAAATCCAGTACTGCCACATACGTACTTCTATGACATTTCAAAATCGACGAAGATCGTTTGCGCTCACGTAGATACGTATTTCATTATAGATTCAGAGCAGATCGATACCGGCGCACCTCATTAGCATTCGCGAGGAAAGTCCAAACGTTTGGACTTCTGCGGCGCGACGAAAAAATTCAAAAAAAATGCTAAAAATAGACATTATTTGCTTCTCGCCGCGCGGTGAAGTATGCTATGAAAAGCGGCAAAAAAAATTGGACTTTAGCGAATTTGGTTGCGGCGCGGCGGCCGCTCGAAGTATGCCTTTGGTCCGCTTGAAGTCAGGGGCGGATTTAGGGGGGAACGGGGGGGGCGGCCGCCCCCCCCATAGGCTCAAAAAAGTGCGCAAAATTAAGGATTTTTGAGCGATTTTAGGGTCAAAATGGCTAATTTTTCCGCCCAAGTCACGGTTCCGCCCCCCCCTTAGGGGTACCGCCCCCCCTTAGGAAAATCCTGGATCCGCCACTGCTTGAAGTATGTCTTGAAATGCGGCGCGGCAAACTTCGCGCCTCGCCGCGCGGCGCCAGGAAGTATGCCATGGGTCAGCGCGAATTCGGCGCGGCGACCGCTGCGGCGAATTTGCGCCGTTCGCCGCGCCGCGTGAAGTATGTTTCGGGCTTTATTTTTAGTATATTATTACAACTTTCGCAGGCATACATAGGTAACTTTTCCCTAGACCCCCTTTTATTTCCTTAATGATGCGTAATTCCAAGTATATTCGTCCTTTTTGTTCCATCGGAGCATTTTTCTTTGCTAGTGATTGACATACGCAGCACAGTTTTCTCTGTACTTTTTTAACAACTATTTGAGTCATTTGTACTAACGATTTTACCCGCAATAGATACTTTGAACCGATTTTTCGTTATATTTGCGGGAGCGCCATCATTCGAAAGTGAATAGTCGAGTGATTCGCATCCATTAATGTCTTGTGAATTGGTTGCTACAGGTTGGAAATGAGCAATATTTGGCTTCTTTTTTCCAGTCATTAAAATACTTGCACCATCGCTTAGCTAGTAATTTTTGGCAGCTGTAATTAAAATAAGAAATATCACAATACCGACATCTGAATGAATGGAAGGAACATTGATCGAGTAGTACGGATTTGTTTTTTATTTAGTGCGCCAAGGTTGTCAAAAACAGTAGACTACTAAATGCTACGCAAACAAAAGCAACTGGTTTTACATTTTTAGTTCGTGAAGTATACAAGCGTAGCCTGTTTTTGAAATATTGCATATTTAGTGAATAGAATCAATGTCACAAAGTCAGTTTATATACATAATGGTGTATCTAATGTAAGCTTTAGAAAACTACTATCAAACAGTTGAAATTATCATTTCTATCTTTTCAATTTTTGTGTTTAAAATAATTACCTTCGCACACATTGGCTACATATTTCATCAGAGCTGATCAAAATTTCAATTTAATTTTATTTTTCATAATCGAATCAGTATACCTATCGAATTCAACGGTCGTAATTTGTCACATTATTCTTCAGAAGCTCAAATTTGAAGAGCAACACAACTTTTTAAAAATATATTTACACGTGCAGCAGGATGGTAAACCTTTTCTACGCTATTTTCGACGTCAAATTTCCGGCTGATTATGCTAAACCACACGTTTTGGGTGCTTTTTACAATCAAAGGTTACCGTGATAGGACAGCGTCCTAGCCAGATTAAAATAGGATTAGCTTGACCATGCGAGTAGATATTAGTACCAGTAAATGTGATTTTTACTATATTTAAGCAAAGGCATGGAATGGATATGACCAAAATCAGTGCAACTATATTTGAGTTAAATACAAGCTGTGGATCCTAGTGGGCAATCAAAAAGCAAAAGACTACCATGTTTGTACCAGTTTCTGACCAAAACGCTATTTCTCATATTAGAATTTCTGTGATAATCATTAATATACGCTAATTTGTCATGACGTATTACTTCATGAACCCATGGCCTAAGCATTAAAAGTAATAAAAGAAGAACTGGAATGAGGGCAGATGAAATTTCAGAGACATATATGTCAAACGCAACACAAAATTGCAAAAAAATGGAACAGCTAGAGTTAGTCCGCGGTAACGCGAGGGTACGGCACGCGGATGAAAAATGAATATTTTCAATAATAAAGTCCAAGTCGATAATTCTCAGCTTAAGTACTTTCGGAAAAAGAAATTGATTGGAACAGGTGACAGGTAGGAGCTAATTTATCCTCGCATTCTTGCTCAGTTTGTCATGCTTGCGTATAATTGAATAACTTCCACAGTCATGCTTGAAAACGCATAACGAATAACATTTGTGAGCAGGTATGCGCGTTTCGCAGCGAGCGCCCTTCTCATAAATAGATAAAATGGATAAAAAATATAAAAAAGATATAAGAAACACACTAGTCGCCAAAGCAACCTTTGCTGCAAGCTCGATTATTCCACATTATCATAATAGGCAGCTGGGACGAAAAAACCGTTGCCTATCATATTTATTGTGAATAACAAAGCTTTAACCCTTTATCATGGGCATCTGGGTTTTTAGGTAACAAATGACCAAAATTGTACTACCATTGCACAGAACATGATCGAAAATCGAATAACTCGTAAATCCTGATTTTCAATTTTCATGCAAATCGCGTTATCAGCGATGAAAATTTGCAAAAAAATTAGCTCAAGTACAGAACAATTTGAGTGATTTTAAAATGATTTGCATATATAAAAAGTGATAGTGCACGCATTGTTGCAGTTTCGAAGTCATACGAGTGAAACTTATGTAATAGAAAAAAATTTTGCGTAATATAATGAAAAAAACACCTTTTTTAGGACGGCCCTCAAAAAAGGTTAACAATGTGAACTTGAATCAAATGACGTTTAATTATTTAGCCGAACTTATATTACATAATGCATTAAGAGAATTAATTTTTGTGATGGAGCGAATCGGAATTTCAAATTCATCTTATCATTTCGTTCAACACTATTCTCTTGTCAAAATCAGTCTTTTAAATCGCATTATTGAACAACCTGCATAACAGGACGAACATGGGCATATTTCAAATTACTAAAATAAATTTAAATCTAAGTTTTAATTCTTAATTTTCAAATTAACTTTTCAGGGATTTCATACATTCACCGGGGTGTATCAATTTTTTAGAAGTTGAATAAACGACGGGTGTATGGCCTAAGTAAACATTCAGACTTATTGAACTTTTAAATGTCATGGTTAGCAAACAGATTATTACTTTCCTGAAAGATAAATTATGCTTGATAAACATGAATGCACATCTATGTAGCTGCTCATATGTGAATCTACCTAAAATGAACCCATTTACAGGACTTGTCAAAATCGTCTTAAATAGTACGAAGCACCAAAATCCTGATACTGATAAGGAACCACTAATTTTATGCTCAGATTGAAATTCATAATTTGCATGACTTTATGAGATGTCAGCGTTTCGCATTTTCTTCTCGAAACGTGTGTTATTTGTTTTTTAATTTCTTTCATTGTACAAGTCTAAATAAAATAGTGCGCTAAGGACCTAGAGCTTTTACAATAAAAAGACGCGAAATTTTCATACTTGCACGCATTATGTCATATTTTTGCAAAAATTTAGACAGCCAAGAGGGCGGTCACTCCCTTCCAACTTTCTCTGAATACGACCTGCTACAGATTAAAAAAGCTGTAACCTCTAGCTTCGTCGAGCTAGTAATCAAAATGCAATTTAAGTGATAGAATAGTAGAGAAGAGGCCGTCTCACATAAGGTTACGCTTCCCACTCAAGAGTTTCAGATGTCGTATTTTTTCTTGATTGCACTGATTTGATCCATGTTAACCGTATGCTATTAGCTTATTTTCATCGAAAATTCTAGAAACAAAACCGCAAGATTAAGTGGAACAGAGTTTAGTAGATAAACGGTGAGCGTTTCTAAAAAATCTGATTAATAATCCTTTTTGATGTTGTCATCTTTTCTGTTTAAATATCTCCATCTGGGGGTATGCCTAGACCAACAAATGCATTCTGTTGTTGATTCGCATATATTATTGACAAAGAGTTATCTACGTAAGCTTGTTATCTACTTACGAAGTCACGCTGTGAAAAATCCATAAAAAGATAGCAAAAACAAACAACACCGGGTTAGCTAACATTAGCGCACAATCGCATAAGCTCGAGTATATCGATAACAGCTGTGGCAGATCAATATCGAAGCTGTAAAACCGATTCGGAGGCTTACTATAAAGTGGTTTTTAGAATAGCATTGTCTAATTTAATGTCTTTAAAAACAGAACGAAACCGCAGAGGAAGGTGCCTACCTATATACCTACATATCAAGCTTGTTAACTAGTTTAAGGGAAAGCTTCAAAGCCTATATAGCACTAACTTAGTAAATAAAAAGCTCGTGGACTAGATTCATAAAACCTAGCGCTCACGCAAACTTCCAGTCAGGCATTGATTAGTCGTACAATATGAAATGTACAAACGTAGATAAAAATAATAATAGAAAGAGTTTGGCAGAAAAAGCTTTTAATTTTCAATCCTTAACATTACATTGACGTAAAGGTGAAGTGCGTAGGTATTCCTTGTTACGAAACATAAGGTTATATATAATTAAATTAAAAATTAGACTTAAGCTGAACTAACAATTAAACAGCATACTTACCTGCCACCTTATTGCTTTCGCCGTGAAAAGCAATTTGCTCCTTTTTAACGAGAGTGCAAGATCTTCTAACGTATATAAATCAATCATCTCGACTTTCTGCAACATGTGAAGCGAGTGGGCACTTATAAGCTCATCGAACTCCGAGCTGTTTAGTTTTATTCTTTTTTTTGTTGAGCAATGAATGGTACAGTGCGGGTTCATTCTTCAGACACTGAACATTTGCTGCACCAAGCTGTGTAGGATTTGCAAAACGATGAATAATTTAAATATTGGATATGAAAAAATAAAAAATGAAAAATATTGAATAAATAATAAATATATCTGTCAGCATGCGAACCACTACTACCTACTCATATATTAAATGTCGTTCTAGCCAAATTATTCAATGTTAATATTAGCGACTAACATTTTCTTTTGCGTAATTTTTAGACTGAATCAATTTTTGGATTGGAACAAGAACTAAAGCTCCAGAATGAGATTTGCACGATAATAAACGCCAATAAATTGCTTTGACAAAATCAGAATTCAGGATGAGTCCGCCCAGCTCTCATGAAATTTGTTGATTCAACTTTTACGCAGATCTATCAAAGAAAAGTAAAATTGGGTACGGAAATGATAAATTAAAATAACAGAATTTTTTGTCCATTTATCTACAGTTGTGGGAGATTCCACTACTGGTCCAGCTCGGTGCGCTTACCATGCATACGTGGGCAGCGACCAAATTCTAGGGGTCTGGGTGGCGTACAACCGATCAAACCGCCGCCCCCCCAAAACATGCCGAAAATTCAATTCTGGGGCTATCGATTTTGGGGGTCATCTAACATGAAATGGATTTTTTAGAGATAAAGCCGAAATAAAAAGCATGCCAGCTCAAGTTCGCATCGCAATGTCAGTTTCAAAATCATCAGGCAGAATGAAAGCATTTAAATGCTTCTTTCAAAATTTAGATGTGTATCTACCATGCGTTTAAACCTGGTGTCAGATAACCTTTTGCACCCCTTGCAGCCATGACTGTATCATATTGTGCTGACTTATATATGCCACCAGAAAGCTTATTTAATTTTCAACTTATTGGCATATTTGTTGGACAAGCAAATGAAAATGCTTCGATGGAATAAAAAGGACGAATATACTTGGAATTACGCGTAAAAGGAGGGGACTAGGGAAAAGTTATCTATGTATGCCTCTGAAAGTTGTAAGAGACTTCCGCTAAAAAACACAAAAAAAGCAAAGTATATCCTGCGGCCTGCAGAAGGGAAAGGTCACTCAGACGTAAAAATAATTAACATGCACAGCTTATTCCTAGAAAAGAAGCGATCACTAATCAAAAGACGACATTATGTGCTTTCTTACGCTAGCATGCCATGCACTGCTATGGGGCAGCAATTAACAAGATCGCGTGCTCATTTTCGAAGCCATTGACGATTAAGTGAATATTGGTTTTATATTGAAAGAAAAATTTGATATAAGATACTAAATCGTTTATTAAAACACATCAAAGCTTGCCTATAATCTGTTTTTCTGAGCCAGTGATCAAAGTTTTGTGAAGGCATGCTTTTTTAGAAGACGCATAAATGCTTCAATTTTTGCGTTTTTTAGCAGAAGTCTTATTTGTCGTAGATTCTTTTAACTTTCACGGACATACATAGGTAACTTTTTCCTAGTCCCCTCCTTTTATGTCCTTGATGATGCGTAATTCCAAGCATATTCGTCCTTTTTGTTCCATAGGAGCATTTTTATTTGCTAGTACCCTACTTTTAATTAGCATGATTTGATTAAATCAGTTAGTGAACATATACGGTAACATTCCACAATAATGACAACAGTCCACGAACGCGGAAAACCATATTGTTCTGAAACTCGGCATTATCTTTTTCGAACAAGAGCACCTCACCTAAGTTAAACAGACCAAATGATTTAGCGTAAACTTTACGCAACTACTGGTTGTAAAGAACACTTACACTCAGATTTGTAGTCCTGACAATAGGTGGGTGGCACCTAAGTTCTGGGGGAGGGGTGCAAGATTTTTTCAAAGGTCAAAAAATGGCCTTAAAAATGATGGTATGGCGAAAAGATACCATTTTTCAACGTTTCTGATCGAGCACTATCCATTGGCATCAAAAAATTGCGAAAAAAAACAAAAAATTCAAAAATTGAATTCTGGGGATTTTGGTTTCTGGGGGAGTATTTTGGTTTCTAGGGATGCATACCCCCGAAACCCCCACGCCCGAGTGTAAACAAACGCGTCCGACTGACATATGATGTTTGATAAATGATATATTTTTAGACTTGTCATCATGTCCAAACTCATAACCGGAGGAGTTGGCAGAAAAAACAAGACAGAAACACAATTAAAATCCCCGATTTTTGACCCTACACCTTCCGAAAAATCTGAATATTGATACGTATACACCTCAAAAAGTACTTTATTTTTATTCTATTCGACATATCCCGACTTCTAAACGGAATAAGTGGCGAACAAAAAAGGGATAAAAACGTATTTTCCGCCATCCACCATATTGAAAACTATAAAAATCTGAACCTAACTCCCCATTGAGTCTAGAGAAACTTGGTTTAAGCCAGTTTGTAGTCTTTGAATTGTAGTACCTTTGTGTGCGGAAAACTTCTGTTCCGCAAAATATTTGACATATTTACAAATCAAAAAATGGAAAAAACGTGTTTTTTCGCCCAATGTTCACCCTGATTTCGAACTTTACATCTCTATAAGTAACTTAATATTGAGTTTTCTCAAACGCAATTTGCTGCGACGTGTAGCCCTTGAAACGTACTTTTATTTAGTTCTATTCAATTTGTCTCGACTTATTACCGGAGAAGTGAGCGGAGAAATCTCAGACAAAACCTGTTTTTTACATCATGTCGTAGTACATTTCTGCTGGAACAAATTTCTTGGAACTCATAACCGGAGTTGTTGGCAGACAAAAAACAGGTCATAATGTGTCTTTTCACCCGCCTAAGATTCTTTACACTCTTTACACTGCCACTCTGAAAATAAGTCACTTTTAAAAAAACAAAAAAGTGTCATCGAGCTTAATCAATTGTCTACATTTTAATAAAAAAACCAGACTGAACAGAATGCAAAACTGAGCTGGCAAAGTCGTGCCCCCTATCAAAATTTTAAAAAGCTTTATGTTATTACGTAACGGTAAAACTTTACCCGCTCCTAACACACTAATATTAATTTTTAAAAACAAAAAAACATGGGCAGCAAATGTTTTAATATCTATCATTTAGAAAAACCGCGCAATACAGAAGTGTCCCAGTGTTGCGGTAGAAGGTAGACCTATGTTGAAAGTACCAAAGTATATTATAGGTACGCGCCAACGTGTTACCTATGAATATGGTGAGAGCGTATGAACATCAGTGCATTTTTAACCACATCAAATATGTCAGTCAAAAAAGCTCGCAATTCAGGAACCAGGATATTCACGTCAAGTTGTCATGACAAATCTGAAACTGCTGTTGAAAAGCTCGATAACAAGAATGATTTATTCCTGAACTTATTGCATTCATACCGGAATCGATTAAACACTATTTTGAGCACAAATAGTATTCGTTTTAGATATTAATTATGCGCTATTCAATTCCAAATTGAATGCTGATTAAAATGAGGTATCATATCTGGGCGTGGGGGGTTCGGGGGTATGCACCCCAAAGAAAACAAAATACCCCCAAAAACCAAAGTACCCTCCAGAATTCAATTTTTGAAAATTTCATCGGTTTTTTTGCAATCTTTTTGTGCCAATGGATAGTGCTCAATGAAAACGTTAAAAAATGGTGTTTTTTGCCATACCATCATTTTTGACCTTTGAAAGAATCTTGCCCCCCTCCCCAGAATTTCGGTACCGCCCACCGATGCTTATAATTCGAATATTACTATTATGGCTGCAAGGGGATGGGCGCAAATAGTTATTTGACACCTGGTATATTATATTCGGGAATAGTGTTTTTATTTTTCAGAATGTTTCATTTCGTTTAGGCTTGTATGTAATTGCAAGCATTGCTACTTATGAAATAATAGAGCTAAAATCAATCTAGAACATCACTTGTATGTAGTCTAGTAGTAAGGAGGGGGGAAGGGGGTCGCGCGCGCTTTTTTGGGGGTCCGCTCTATGCTTAAGCATTACAGGTCGGCCAATGAGCCTTCTTTTCGGGGGTCCGCTTTTTTCCATGGTGGTAAATTTCCCAGGGGGAAAATTCAATAGTGGAAAATTTCTCCGGGGGAATTTTTGAAGTCTTTTTGGTAGTAGTTAGCCGGGCGTCCCTAGATCGCAACGTTATAACATAGCCTGTGTTATTGCATAGGCAGAGGGGGCGTGGCTTTCTCGCTCAGGGAGCAACGTTATATCATAGCCTGTGCTTAAGCATAGGCGGAACGAACATGCACAGACGATAACCATGCCCAGAAATGACCGCCGCCGCCCGCCCGCCCAGGGCCAGGGGCCCAGGGCCAGGGAGAGGAAATTCCACTGTGTGGTTTGCGGGGGTCCACCGTCGGCTACCCCCGCTGTTCCATGGGTAACCCCGGGTGTTATTAGCCAGGGGGTTATTACCCCGGGGGTTATTTTTGAAGAGGCGTAAGTCAAGAACCAGCAGCCAGATCGGGCTCAAATTTTAGGGGTAGGATGAACACCTTATTAGCTGTGCTATGTGCAAAAGTTTAGCGCGCAGCATACAGTATACCAATTTACTTTACACTTTCTCGTATAGCACTATATTCCGGAAACCGTGAGCCGGATTTTGTTCAAATTTCTAGGTTATGATACATACATACCTTAGCTGTGCTATGTGTAAAATTTTAGCGCGAAACATACAGTATACTTATTTACTTTACACTTTCTTGCATAGCTCTATATTCCAGGAATCGCTAGCCGGATTTTATTCAAATTTTCAGGATATCATGTATCTAGGCGAGGCATGTTGCGCACAGTGTTTTAGCGCGCAGCCTACAGTATTACCAGCATTAGTTTACACTTCCACATAACTCAAGAACCAATGGTCGGATTTTGTTCAAATTTTCAGGATATCATGTATATAGGCGAGGCATGCTATGTACAGAATTTTAGCGCGCAGCCTACAGTATTACCAGCATTAGTTTACACTTTTGCATAACTCAAGAACCAATGGTCGGATTTTGTTCAAATTTTCAGGATATGATGTATATAGGCGAGGCATGTTGCGCACAGTGTTTTAGCGCGCAGCCTACATTATTACCAGCATTAGTTTACACTTTTGCATAACTCAAGAACCAATGGTCAGATTTTGTTCAAATTTTCAGGATATCATGTATATAAGCAAGGCATGTTATGTACAGAATTTCAACATGCAGCCTAGGGTATACTAATTTACTTTACACTTCCTCGTATAGCACTATATTCCAAGAACCGTTCGCCGGATTTTGTTCAAATTTTCAGGATATGATATGTAAACCTTAGCTGTGCTATGTGCAAAAGTTTAGCGCGCAGCATACAGTATACCAATTTACTTTACACTTTCTCGTATAGCACTATATTCCAAGAACCGTGAGCCGGATTTTGTTCAAATATCTAGGTTATGATACGTAAACCTTAGCTGTGCTATGTGCAAAATTTTAGCGCGAAACATACAGTATACTAATTTACTTTACACTTTCTCGTATAGCACTATATTCCAAGAACCGTTCGCCGGATTTTGTTCAAATTTTCAGGATATGATATGTAAACCTTAGCTGTGCTATGTGCAAAAGTTTAGCGCGCAGCATACAGTTAACCAATTTACTTTACATTTTCTCGTATAGCACTATATTCCGGAAACCGTGAGCTGGATTTTGTTCAAATTTGTAGGTTATGATACGTAAACCTTAGCTGTGCTATGTGCAAAATTTTAGCGCGAAACATACAGTATACTAATTTACTTTACACTTTCTTGTATAGCACTATATTCCAGGAATCGCTAGCCGGATTTTGTTCAAATTTTCAGGATATGATAAATAAACCTTAGCTGTGCTGTGCAAAAAATTTTAGCGCACAACCTACTGTTTTCTGATTTTTTATTTGCACTGTCTTTACAATGCTTGATTTTTTAGCAGTACTTGTCTAATGATGCCATTAGGGGTTATTTTTGCCCAAAAATAAGCAACCAGTATAGGCAAACATTGCTCAAATTGGAACGCCTGAAAAGGGCGATCTATGCCTGCTGATCAACTTGTGGGAATTTTTAAACACTGAGGCAGGCTTTACTTTACACACCTCCATACAAAATTCATTAATGACTACGTAACTTAATCCATGTCATCAGTATTGATCTAAAAATTAACAAAGTTTGGCATATTTTTTGTAGAGTTTGGAATATTTTTTGTAAACTTTGGAATACTTTTTGTAGAATTTGGAATATTTTTTGTAAAGTTTGGAATATTCTTTGTAAAGTTTGGAATATTTTTTGTAAAATTTGGAATATTTTTTGTAAAGTTTGGAATATTCTTTGTAAAGTTTGGAATATTTTTTGTAAAATTTGGAATATTTTTTGTAAAGTTTGCAATATTTTTTGTAAAATTTGGAATAAATTTTACATGCTTAAGCATAGTACTTTTGTAAAGTTTGGAATATTTTTTGTAAAGCTTGGAATATTCTTTGTAAAGTTTGGAATATTTTTTGTAAAGTTTGGAATGTTTTTTGTAAAGTTTGGAATATGTTTTGTAAAGTTTGGAATATTTTTTGTCAAATTTAGGAATTGTTTTGTAAAGTGTCAAATTTTATGTATCTAATCTGCATTTCTCAAGCATCGTTGACTCTATTTTATATGCCCGGTGCAACGCATGCTCCTCTTTTGCACCTGTGAGGATTGATTTTTTGCTTGTGAACACTATAAAGGTCACATTGCGAAATTTGTAGACTAATCCATGAATCTGTTCTACTTCATACATTCATTTCCTTATCGTCAGTTGATAAAATCTGCAAAGATTAAAATTTGCCAAACCTGCAAACGTATGAGGTTTCACCTTTAAATCATCACTTTTAGTATATAATGCATTAAGACGCCTACTGTTTAACTAGGGGGGTGGGAATTCTTAAGCCCTGAGGCTAGGGTTTACTATGCAAACCTTCACACATAAGCGATTGATGAATACATAACTTCATCTGAGTCATCAGTATTCATCTAAAAATTTCTAAAGTTTCAAAAATTTTTTGTACAGTTTCAACAAATTTTGTAAAGTCTGTAATATTTTTTGTAAATTTAAAATATTTTTAGTAAAGTTTGGAATATTTTTTGTAAAGTTTGGAATAAATTTTGCTTGCTTAAGCATAGGAATTTTGCTAAGTTCGGAATGTTTTTTGTTAAGTTTGGGAAATTTTTTGTAAAATTTGGAAAATTTCTTGCAATGTTTGGATAATCTTCATTTAATATGGCATTGCTCCAGGATTGTTGACAAATTTTGGAGGCTATACATACACTAGCATACAGAGAATGCAGAAAAATGACAAAAGCTTGACAATGGTCAATATCCCGAAATGATCTACTTGAATAAAGGCATGTTCCTCACAGTATAAAATGCTTGATTAGATTTAAATTTAGGAAAATTGCATGTATTTTCTGCACGTACACAAATGGCTTAGTGTTTGTCGCATAGCCATGGAATTTCATTGATATTTATGTATGGTTTGCTTCAGCCTGTCATATAATTCTTTAAATACCGTGTGAAACAAAATAGTTCTTTCCACAAAGTAAATGAAGTTAATGATTCACGCAAAATCTAGCCATATTTTATCAGAGATTGTAGAGTATATGAATAGACTATGCAAAATTATCATGTTTTTTTGTGTTTTGAAGTAATTTTTGACAAATATACCCCAAATTTGAACTGAAAATTATAGAAAATTGAATGAAATTTAGAAATTTGGGCAAGTTAATTCACAGAAAACTTCCGCCTCTTGATAGAGGAACTCCAAGACTTCAGTACTTTCCAACTATTTTCTACATATTTTTACCCACCTACAGAAGATTTCTATCAAAAAGCTAAGGAGCTATGATATTAATAGAGAGGGTACATGGTTGATAACTTTGATATATGCAGCTTCTGCTGGATTTCCCAACAGCTTCGGAGGTACAAGCCAATGAAATAATGTAATAATCAATATAATTATATTCAGCTGTTGCTTAAGCTTGAGACAGCTAGCTTTTTCGATAGGTTTTTTAACACTTTAACACTGTAATCTTCCTGAGACTGGAGCAATGGCCGCGGCTTTTTTAGTACTTAAGTAAAAACTTAGAAAAAGCAATCCAACAAGTCAAAATGGCTCTTTATTCTGAAATAAGGCACAATTTGTGCTCTGAGGAGCGCCCCATTGGGGTGAATCCTGCTGCAGACACTGCCGAACATGAAGTAAATCAGCTCACGCGTGAATTAAATTTACCCGATGTCTGATGAAAACAGAAATTTAAGCAAAAAGTTCAGATAATTTTATTTCTGTTGTGTGCACTCATACTTTGTGTGCTATTACATATTAGAGAAAATAGTCAAATACTGTACCTTTGTCATGAAAATATTATGCCAAGTTGTGAAAACTTCTCAATCCATCCAATGGTTTGTGCCTCAAACCATAAATGAACATGTAGAAAATAGGTAATTTTCATAGTTTATCCACATTGAGTAGATGCATGCTTTCCCATGTGTTTTTAACTAAATAACTGACTAAAGTGCTTCATCTTTATAACAATTTTATCATTTGTTACACCAAATAAACATTATATTTACTATCCTCTCTTATTTTTTAGCTAAATGTAGAGCTATTCACGCAAAGATGCTAATCTATCCTAATTTCCACACTTGATTCTAGCATAATTTGGTACGTCTTGGTCCTAGATATATAGTGTGAAAATTAGGATAAATTAGCATCTTTGCATAAATAGCTCTACATTTAGCTAAAAAATAGAGAGGATAGTAAAAATTATGTTTATTTGGTGTAACAAATGATAAAATTGTTATAAAGATGAAGCACTTTAGTCAGTTATTTAGTTAAAAACACATGGAAAGCGTGCATCTACTCAATGTGGATAAACTATGAAAATTACCTATTTTCTACATGTTCATTTATGGTTTGAGCACAAACCATTGGATGGATTGAGAAGTTTTCACAACTTGGCATAATATTTTCATGACAAAGGTACAGTATTTGACTATTTTTCTAATATGTAATAGCACACAAGTATGAGTGCACACTACAGAAATAAAATTATCTGAACTTTTTGCTTAAATTTCGTTTTCATCAGACATCGGGCAAATTTAATTCACGCGTGAGCTGATTTACTTCATGTTCGGCAGTGTCTGCAGCAGGATTCACCCCAATGGGGCGCTCCTCAGAGCACAAATTGTGCCTTATTTCAGAATAAAGAGCCATTTTGACTTGTTGGATTGCTTTTTCTAAGTTTTTACTTAAGTACTAAAAAACCGCGTAGCCCAGTCTCAGGAAGATTACAGTATTAAAGTGTTAAAAAACCTATCGAAAAAGCTAGCTGTCTTAAGCTTAAGCAACAGCTGAATATAATTATTTGATTATCACATTATTTCATTGGCTTGTACCTCCGAAGCTGTTGGGAAATCCAGCAGAAGCTGCATATATCAAAGTTATCAACCATGTACCATCTCTATTAATATCATAGCTCCTTAGCTTTTTGATAGAAATCTTCTGTAGGAGGGTAAAAATATGTAGAAAATAGTTGGAAAGCACTGAAGTCTTGGAGTTCCTCTATCGAAGAAGTGGAAGTTTTCTGTGAATTAACTTGCCCAAATTTCTAAATTTCATTCAATTTTCTATAATTTTCAGTTCAAATTTGGGGTATATTTGTCAAAAATTACTTCAAAACACAAAAAAACATGATAATTTTGCATAGTCTATTCATATACTCTACAATCTCTGATAAAATATGTCTTAGATTTTGCGTGACTCATTAACTTCATTTACTTTGTGGAAAGAACTATTTTGTTTCACACGGTATTTAAAGAATTATATGACAGGCTGAAGCAAACCATACATAAATATCAATGAAATTCCATGGCTATGCGACAAACACTAAGCCATTTGTGTACGTGCAGAAAATACATGCAATTTTCCTAAATTTAAATCTAATCAAGCATTTTATACTGTGAGGAACATGCCTTTATTCAAGTAGATCATTTCGGGATATTGACCATTGTCAAGCTTTTGTCATTTTTCTGCATTCTCTGTATGCTAGTCATGTATAGCCTCCAAAATTTGTCAACAATCCTGGAGCAATGCCATATTAAATGAAGATTATCAAACATTGCAAGAAATTTCCAAATTTTACAAAAAATTTCCCAAACTTAACAAAAAACATTCCGAACTTAGCAAAATTCCTATGCTTAAGCAAGCAAAATTTATTCCAAAGTTTACAAAAAATATTCAAACTTTACAAAAAATATTTTAAATTTACAAAAAATATTACAGACCTTACAAAATTTGTTGAAACTGTACAAAAAATTTTGAAACTTTAGAAATTTTTAGATGGATACTGATGACACAGATGAAGTTATGTATTCATCAATCGCTTATGTGTGAAGGTTTGCATAGTAAACCTAGCCTCAGGGCTAAAATTCCTACCCCTAGTTAAACAGTAGGCGTCTTAATGCATTATATACTAAAAGTGATGATTAAAGGTGAACCTCACACGTTTGCAGGTTTAGCAAGTTTAAGCTTTGCAGATTTTATCAACTGACGATAAGAAATGAATGTATGGTAGAACAGATTCATGGATTAGTCTACAGAATTTCGCAATGTGACCTTTATAGTGTTCACAAGCAAAGAATCAATCCTACAGGTGCAAAAGAAGAGCATGCGTTGCACGGGCATATAAATAAAGTCAACGATGCTTGAAAATGCAGATTAAATACATAAAATTTGACACTTACAAAACAATTCCAAATTTGACGAAAATATTCAAACTTTACAAAACATATTCCAAACTTTACAAACATTACAAACTTACAAAAATATTCCAAACTTACAAAAAACATTCCAAACTTTACAAAGAATATTCCAAACTTTACAAAAAATATTCCAAACTTTACAAAAGTACTATGCTTAAGCATGTAAAATTTATTCCAAATTTTACAAAAAATATTCCAAACTTTACAAAAAATATTCCAAATTTTACAAAAAATATTCCAAACTTTACAAAGAATATTCCAAACTTTACAAAAAATATTCCAAATTTTACAAAAAATATTCCAAACTTTACAAAGAATATTCCAAACTTTACAAAAAATATTCCAAATTCTACAAAAAGTATTCCAAAGTTTACAAAAAATATTCCAAACTCTACAAAAAATATGCCAAACTTGTTAATTTTTAGATCAATACTGATGACATGGATTAAGTTACGTAGTCATTAATGAATTTCGTATGGAGGTGTGTAAAGTAAAGCCTGGCTCAGAGTTTAAAAAATTCCTACAAGTTGATCAGCAGGCATAGATCGCCCTTTTCAGGCGTTTTCTGATAAACTTTGAGAAGCTCAAAATAGCATGATAATCCAATTTGAGCAATGTTTGCCTATACTAGTTGCTTATTTTTGGGCAAAAATAACCCTAATGGCATCATTAGACAAGTACTGCTAAAAAATCAAGCATTGTAAAGACAGTGCAAATAAAAAATCAGAAAACAGTAGGTTGTTCGCTAAAATTTTTACACAGCACAGCTAAGGTTTATTTATCATATCCTGAAAATTTGAACAAAATCCGGCGAAGCGATTCCTGGAATATAGTGCTATACAAGAAAGTGTAAAGTAAATTAGTATACTGTATGTTTCGCGCTAAAATTTTGCACATAGCACAGCTAAGGTTTACGTATCATAACCTAGAAATTTGAACAAAATCCGACTCACGGCTTCAGAATATAGTGCTATACGAGAAAATGTAAAGTTGATTGGTATACTGTATGCTGCACTAAACTTTTGCACATAGCTACAGCTAAGGTTTACATATCATATCCTGAAAATTTGAACAAAATCCGGCGAACGGTTCTTGGAATATAGTGCTATACGAGAAAGTGTAAAGTAAATTAGTATACTGTATGTTTCGCGCTAAAATTTTGCACATAGCACAGCTAAGGTTTACGTATCATAACCTAGAAATTTGAACAAAATCCGGCTCACGTTTCTTGGAATATAGTGCTATACGAAAAGTGTAAAGTAAATTGGTATACTGTATGCTGCGCGCTAAACTTTTGCACATAGCACAGCTAAGGTTTACATATCATATCCTGAAAATTTGAACAAAATCCGGCGAACGGTTCTTGGAATATAGTGCTATACGAGAAAGTGTAAAGTAAATTAGTATACCCTAGGCTGCATGTTGAAATTCCGTACATAACATGCCTTGCTTATATACATGATATCCTGAAAATTTGAACAAAATCCGACCATTTGTTCTTGAGTTATGCAAAAGTGTAAACTAATGCTGGTAATACTGTAGGCTGCGCGCTAAAATTCTGTACATAGCATGCCTCGCCTATATACATGATATCCTGAAAATTTGAACAAAATCCGACCATTGGTTCTTGAGTTATGCGGAAGTGTAAACTAATGCTGGTAATACTGTAGGCTGCGCGCTAAAACACTGTACGCAACATGCCTCGCCGATATACATGATATCCTGAAAATTTGAATAAAATCCGGCTAGCGATTCCTGGAATATAGTGCTATGCAAGAAAGTGTAAAGTAAATCAGTATACTGTATGTTTCGCGCTAAAATTTTACACATAGCACAGCTAAGGTATGTATGTATCATAACCTAGAAATTTGAACAAAATCCGGCTCACGGTTTCCGGAATATAGTGCTATACGAGAAAGTGTAAAGTAAATTGGTATACTGTATGCTGCGCGCTAAACTTTTGCACATAGCACAGCTAATAAGGTGTTCATCCTACCCCTAAAATTTGAGCCCGATCTGGCTGCTGGTTCTTGACTTACGCCTCTTCAAAAATAACCCCCGGGGTAATAACCCCCTGGGTAATAACACCCGGGGTTACCCATGGAACAGCGGGGGTAGCCGAAGGTGGAACCCGCAAACCACACAGTGGGAATTTCCTCTCCCTGGCCCTGGGCCCCTGGCCCTGGGCGGGCGGGCGGCGGCGGTCATGTCTGGGCATGGTTATCGTCTGTGCATGTTCGTTCCGCCTATGCTTAAGCACAGGCTATGTTATAACGTTGCTCCCTGAGCGAGAAAGCCACGCGTCCTCTGCCTATGCTATAACACAGGCTATGTTATAACGTTGCGATCTAGGGACGCCCGGCTAACTACTACCAAAAAGACTTCAAAAATTCCCCGGAGAAATTTTCCACTATTGAATTTTCCCCCTGGGAAATTTTCCACCATGGAAAAAAGCGGACCCCCCGAAAAGAAGGCTCATTGGCCGACCTGTAATGCTTAAGTATAGAGCGGACCCCCAAAAAGTGCGCGCGACCCCCCCCCTCCCTTACTACTAGTCTGTTTCACACAAGTTTGGGCATAAATTTAAAAACCTATGTCCGACAATAAGCCGACAGATTGTGATTATAGCATTGATTTGATATATAATTACCGCAATCCGTCGGCTTACTTTCAGAAAAATTCTTAAAATGTATGCTCAAACTTATGTGAAACAGAGTATATGAACTTCGACTGAAGAAATTAGTTTGTCAGCCTCAGAAAAAGGCAAATTTGTGGAATCACACCGTGTGAATGCCATTGCTTCTCAGCATTCATTAGAGTGGCATTTGCTGCAAGAATGCAAATATCACCTCGAACAGATTCGCTTTTTACTCCGGAAATTCACTTTTTGTGAGCAATTTTAGCTTATCTGATTTCTTATTGGATTCAAATATTCCCATTTGTCATTGTCACGGAGTGTTACGAAAGTCTAGTAGTAATTTGCTTTACTCTATAAAGCCATAGTTGCAGATATATAATTCTTTGGAACGGTTTCATATTTTTTGATTAATGAATCACAGTAAAGTCTTTGATTAACCCACATACAAAATTACCGTTTGTCAATACCTCGTGAAAATCCTCTCAACTCATGCTAGAAGTCATTTAAAAGAGCTTTAAACCCAGGACCGCAGCCAGGATTTCATTTCCGATGGAGAAGCAGAGGGCAACAAATTTTGGAAATCAGATATCTCGAGAAACATTTGGGGTTAGTCAAAATACGAGAGGCTGGCGTTTCTCAACGAGCTCTATACAATGGTGAGAAAATTTTAAATAAATAAACATATTTCAGTGCATTTCATTCTCATATACAAAAAATCTACCGCTTGAACTATCTGCGTTACTTATTTCTCATTATCCAGTCCACTTCATAGACAATTTCCTAACTTACCGCCTTATGTTCATTCTTCGTGCTCTGCGAAGAAGAACAATCAAAAAATTGAAATTAATATGACATGTTCTCCATGTCTAAATCAAAATTTAGCAGTATAAAAGATGAATTTAAACATAAACAATAAATTGTGCCGAAAAATTTTGCGATTAATAGCTCAAAAGTATGCTAAAAAGGGTGTGGGTAAAATCCGAAAACGGAAACGGAAACGATGGGTAAAATCCGGAAACGAAAACGTAAATTATTGTGCACACTGTTCGTTGGGAGTTTCTCCGACCTCGGGGTACATAGTCTAAAGTACAGAAACCAGGTTCCCCAAGCAGGGCCATCCGGTCGAGCATCCCTAACCCCGGTACCAACAATTTCTATCACTGAAGGAGGTTTAGGGGCTCGGAAACGGGGTACCCCTTTATTCGTATGTGAAGCTGACCCCTGTTCCGTCGTGGGTTTCTCCGCTTTGGGGGTATTCCAAAGTGCCGGAACCGGGATTCTCCAAGTAGGATCCATCAGGGTGAACACCCCAACCCTGTTCCCGGCAAAACTTCTCCAACCGAAGGGGGTTTAGGGGCTTGGAACCGGGGTATCCCATTATTCATGTGCAAAGCTGACCTTGATTCCGTCGGGGATTTCTCCACCCTGGGGGTAGTCCAAAGCGTCGGAACTTCACAAGAGAATAATGGAGTACCCCGTTTCCAAACCCCTAAACCCTTCTTCAGCGATAGAAATTTTGCCGGAAACTGGGTTGGGGCGTTTACCCTGATGGATCCTACTTGGTGAACCCCGTTACCGCACTTTTGACCATACCCAGAGCGGAGAAACCTCCGACGGAACCGAGGTCAGCTTCACATATGAATAATGGGGTACCCCATTTCCAAGCCCCTAAACTCCCTTCAATGGAAGAAATTTTTCCAGGAAATGGGGTACTTGAGGAACCCCGTTTCCGGCACTTTGGACTACCCCCAGGGTGGAGAAATCCCCGATGGAACCGTGTGCACAGTAATATACGTTTCGGTTTACGGATTTTACCCATCGTTTCGTTTCCGGCTTTCACCTATCGTTTCCGTTTGCGTTTCTATGTAGATTGTACTTTTTTCTGCTAAAAACCTGGCGGTCTTTTAAATACGCTTTAATGAAGATTTTTAATTTTTTTCCTCTGAGGACCGTTGTGAGAAACAAAAACTTTTTCCCTGTAGGGGGCTTACATCCCATCCTATGGTTACGAACCCGTATACATCTACCAATCGTTATGTGCTGAATTATACGCTACGTACGCAAGATAGCCTCATTCTGGTTATAATTGCTATTTAAGAGAAATCTGATTAAGATTAAGTAAAAAGCTTATTAGAAGACGAATAAAGTTATATCGATCACTATTTCATGACATTGATGCATGCCTCGTACGCATGAAGCATAATGAATGCAGCATTTTACGACGCATTAACTTTGAATATAAACAGGACATGACTTCCAAAAAACAAAAATAACATTTTTATTATGGCGAATATTTGCGTCGTTAGTTTATGTTTCAATACGCACTCCAAAACCAAAACATAACACAAACTTAGTGTAGGCACCTAATTCTTGCAGAACCACTTTAAAATCTGTTGTTTCACGTCGTCTTCCGAAAAACACTCAAAAACTCGCATGTTTAGCCGTTCCATCAAACGAAAATATTCAATGATATCCCGCTGAGATTCAAAAGTAGGTTTTCGACCGAAAAAATCTATCGAAGTGAGTTTCATCATTCATACGGGGTTTTAAGGTACCGTGGTTTACTGTATATCGCATAGTTTCACGATATCGTGAATACTGGTTTTTAAAATACATTTATTATTTCACAAATGATAACAAGAGTTCGTGGATGTTCCTGTCCTGCTTGCTCATACATTAGTCAGCACAAGCGATTAAAAAACTTTGTGTAGGATGGGAAAATTAATACTATCAATTGATCAGGCATCACCAGTGGCGTAGCTGTGGGGATAGGGGGACTAGTCCCCCCAAAATTTTGGAAGTACAAGTATTTTTTACAAGGTCCCTCATAGGAAAAATGAAAAGTCCTTAAAGCTCACATGAAAGACCGCTTGAATAGATTTTAGTACACTTTTGTACTAATAAGCCTTCGGGCGCTTAGCGCTTATTTATTCATATACAGCATCTTTTAAAAATACAATTCTAAACTTTTTGAAATTTTCCCAGTGCATAGATCTCGCTGTGAAAAGCTGAAAAACACCATTATTTTTGCCTATTTGTGAGTAGTTCTTGAGATATTTGACTCAGAAGTTTCGTATTTCCCCAAGTTAAGACGGCCATTTACGCCCCTGGGTATCACAGCTGAAACCAGTGCCGATTCTAACTATGGCCCGTGGTACCATCTTCAGGATCGGAATAGATAATTCCTCAGACATTTAGCCACTATACACGAACGATGATGACTCGCTTGTTATGCTTAAATGATTTGTGACAAAGATTTCTATCAAATTTGATTAGACTTGGCCGACTTTTTTGAAAATTATGATTTCGTTTATACTTTATTCGCTATGTTTCAAAAGCAACCGGTCTGGAGGAGACGAGAATGAAAATCTAGAATTCTAAGCTGTATTGGACTACATTGGCTTAAAAACGCTTCAAGCGATAAAATAGCACCCATAAGAGTTGACTGTTATTCAAAGCTTTGATACATTTCCAAGAACGTTAGTGAAACAATGTCTACTTATATCCATTTAAGCTCATTTCTTCTTAAGCGCACGAAATCTCCCGGACGCTCACGTATAAAATCGCTTTTAAGAAAAATTATATCCAAGCTATTTTTACATTTTCTGATGAAAGTAAAAAGGCTATTCTTAGCTGAAATAATACCACTTTTATCATATACAAAACGCATATGGAAACCGAACACAGAAGACATATGCATATAGGTATTAATTAGGTTTTCTATTAAAATTTGTCATCTCCAGCTTCACTAATGAATAATTTTATATGCTATTTATTTTTTTAAAAGGACCTTCTTTGATTTATTGGAAACTGTCTTAAACTACTTCTTTCAGCCAAATGTGCTAAACTGCCGGTTTAACTTAGCAGAGAGAAAAAGGATATAGAATTTCCAGATTTAAAAGTGAAATGGAAATAATTGTATAATATCAGACATTAAAATGCATAGTACTAAAACAACTATTTTGCTTGGTTTGACCCTCAATGGCATTTTTTCTCCGAAAAACTTTCGTTTTTTCCTTTGTTATATCAAGATTTTAAAATCGTAAACGCGTGTACCTGGTTAGCTCACTGTCCTCAGTAATGTCACCTTTTTTAAGCCTTCCTAATCATAGTTAATCTCAGAAAACGTTACAAAATCTGAGAAAATCAAACATGATTATTCTAATAATATTTTTTATTTTGCATGAACTCGAAACTGCACAAAACAATATAGTTATTTCCTCAGAATGAAGACACATGAAAAGGTTCCAGCGAACAAAAAACGCCCTGATATTACAAAAACAAAAAACATAAAGAAGCGTTTGTAATGTTTGCATCACACAGAGTAATTCATAAACAAGAAATCGTACATATAGTCACGCAAGCATCGAAACAATACACGTTTAACTTATAACTGTAGCATTTATCCCTGAAAGCGTATAAAGAAGCGATCAATGATACGAGTACAAATAATGATCAGTCAAACAGAATAGATAACGTTTGTGTTTCCTATGTCTCATTATCTGATTCAATGATAGTCGATGATTTCAAGCACTTTTTAAAAGCATAATTCTTTTGTCTAGGCTTCAGTTTGCCTCAGTTTGAAACAAATACAAAAGTATTTATTTCCCTTAGAATCAGCTTTTATTGAAAAATAATATCTACAATAATAAATGTTTAATTGAATTGAAAAAAATATGCTAGAAACTTTGTTCATTTGGGAAATAGAATATGTAGAAAGGGGTGATCCTGAGCTCTAACTGACTTTCAGTAGAAAGCGCTTCCGATCGGGTTTTCTATAATGCTTAATATTTTGGTCATAACATTGCTAATGCTATCTGCATCTGTCATCCACGACTGGTCTAACTCAAGTCGGGTTCACTCTCCACCTCATTTCACCCAGACGCTCAAATTATGTACAGGTAGGACTATTAATTGAAAATCTCTTATTCTTGACCTTACTTACATGCTTACCTCACGGAAAGACTAAAACTTTGATTTTAATAAAAAAAATCAATGGAAAATACGCCTGCAAAGTATACACAACAGAATATCCTATACTAAAGAACAAAATTTCTAAAAATATGAAAAAATAGATCAGATAGTCTGACAGAGCAGAAAATTATCAAATTTGCACAAAACAATTTTGAAATAATGTTATTAGTTCAGGAAGAGGTAAATTGCGAATTACTAACTTAGTATGAAGCACTAGAGAAACAACAGTAAGCAGCGGCAACTCAATTTATACCGCTTAGATCACACAGAACAGGCAATAGTCTGTTTCACATAATTTCGTGCATAAATTTTAAGAATTTTCAACGAGGGTAAGCCGAGGGTTTCGATAATTATATATCAGATCAATGTTATAATCGCAATCTGTCAGCTTATTGTCGGAGATAGTTTCAAAATTTATGACCGAAGTTGTGTGAAACGGACTATAGTTCCAGCGCGAAGCGCCGGAAATTTTTAGAAATTTTCAAACTCTTTTACCTTTTTTGTGTTCCCAAAAATCTTTGTTCATGCACACGAGTTTTAGTGGCTGGGGGGTCTGGGATGGCGCGCTCAAGCTTCTACCAGCCGGTCCGGAGCAGAGCCCGGAAAATTTTGTAAAAAAAGCACTATAATGGCAAAATCGGCTAAAATCTTGGTTCTGAATCAAGTCCAAAAACAGTTAAAATTGATCAATTCCTACACGTATTGCACAAAATTTCTGAGCAGAAATGCGTTTTTCGATCTCAGCCAAGTAACTAACCATACAGTGCAGCAATGGGTCGCTGCTGACAGCTGCACATATCATTAATGAAAATTTTGTTCTTACCATTTTCAGGCCCATTTTGGCCTTCTTATTAACCAAACGTAGTTTAGAAAACAGAAAACGCGCAAAAACGCAAGGAAATCTAGCCATTCCTTTTATAGGACTATGTGTCCTCGTAAAGAAAGACAAACAAGGCAGGGAAAAGGCAAAACGGTATTCAATCATCTTCGAAATTTTATTATTATGCTCGACAAGCATGCGCAGCTTCATTCAACGAATAAATAGTTCATTAAATCACTAAAGTGATATGAAGCGCTGGATTATTTTAGCTGATTCAAGCTGCTAAACTCGTTGGATCTACATATATAACAATAAAGAATAATAACTCGGTACGAAGTGCTGGAAAATTTTGACGTTTTTTGTCTTTTTCGAACTCAATTTTCTGAACACAATTTTTGCACCATAATTCTACAAAATTTCTATAAAATTCCGGGAGGCATGTGCCCCTTGTGCCTCCCCCTGGCTACGCCCTTGGGGGAGGGAGGCCGCCGCCCCCATTTGGCACAAATATAATTGATGAGATAAAGAATGAACATGAAATTTTCAATGATTTTTGGCCGTCAGTATTCAATTTCTCAAGTTTTTCTTCGCGCATGATAATACCTGATGACATTAATATTGGTGGTCTAAAAGCCATATTGTGCTCATGAAATAGGTTTTAAAATAATTACAAGAGCAACAGTTATTTTAGCATAATTTTCTTCTAATTTCAAGCATATACGTCTCAAAAAATTTTTGACAATCCGCTTCAGTTGCTACAATAGCAAATCGAGCATTAACTCAAGCTTCAAAAGATCCTTCCACCTAAATTTCACAAAGTTTCCGGCGCTTTGCGATGGATTTTCGCTAAAGTAAAAGAAATTTAATGATTCATTCGCACAAAATTGTCGAATAATTCTAAAATTCATTGAAAAAAATGTTGCGCCAAATGCGATTTTAAATAAAATTAGACGACTTAAAACGTCGAAAAAAGGCTATTTCGTACATGTAGAGAAAATTTTTGAACCTATGTTCGACTGTTTTTTTTTCAGAAAGTTGGGGACCGCCCCCCCCCTCGGAAAATCCTAGATCTGCCACTGGGGATCAGCGAATGTTAATGACATATGTCGCAAAAAATTTGCTCGCATCACACTAAAAACTTCACCACCATGGGCCTTGCCCGTAATAAGACGTGAAATTGTGCGATTGTTGCGGCAGTCCGCCGACTTGTTGCATGGCCAGCGATTGGGCATGATGGAGGGTAGCCGATTGCGGCAAGGGTCCAAATCCGCCCGGGTAGAAGTTCAGGCTGCCTGAATCGGTGCTGATCAAAGGCCCAAATGTTGATGGCCCTAAGGCTGAGAACATGGGCCTCAGAGGCGGATACGGTTTGCCGTCTTTTACCAACACTGGAACGTTCACTCGACGAGCGGCTGGCAAAGGAGCCACGACGCCGGGTGGGAAACCCTTGTCGTGATAGACTTTTTTCGTCTTGTATCTATTAAAATTAAAGAAGCAGTACCGGCAATAATCATGTAGGTACTGATTCTGCAAGATTTTTAAAAAATTACGTGAAGAGTAGCAAAATAAATTGTTTTGTTACCGGTCTATTAAGGTGAAATGACCAAAGAGAGTCATTGTTCGATCAAGAACTGATTCGAAGTGTATCATAAACGTTGAAAACGTTCGAATCCTGAGCAAAACTCTGATAATCAAAGAGATTTTTATACCCAAAAATTTCGTGTATTCAAGTGTGAAATTATATTAGCGTATAACATTTTAATGGTTTGAATTCTTCGAAACATATTCTGCGGTTTGCTTTCAAACTGGTGAAAAGACTGCCTCTTAAATCTATCATTACAAATCACAATTCTCCTTATCCACCAATAATTATTTCAAATTTTCGCTAAAATTTTAACAAATTTGACACATGCTCTTTGCGCGCAGCTTTCTGTTAACATTTGTGTTTTTACCTTTACCATACATTTTAAAAATGACTAATAACGAGTCAAAAAAAGCAACATTTAATACAATTTTTTATTAGCATCAAAAATTGCGCCTCGCGCTTCCTAGCAATATTTGAAAATGGAAGTTCATATAGAGAAAATAAGAGAATGTCACAGCTTATATTTCAGCATATTTACATATTTGTAATTAAATTTCGTTTAATGCATATTAACTTCTGAGTCATGTGTATTATTAGGACTTTTTCCTTTTTTCTTATCAACATACACAATTACAAGCAAATTTCGGATTATGATCAATCGTTATTTCTAAATTTGTTTTCCGTTCGTTTATCGGCGCTTGATGCAGTTTAATATTAAACAAATCAAATCGTTTAAGTGTTAGCATGTTTTAGAGAAACAAATTATTTGCCGTTCCGTTATCTGAAAAAAATCAATCTGCCAATATCTTTTCTACAGTATACAGAGAGCAGGTGAATTTTATGCTAGTGTGCACGTACGAACAAAATTCAATATCCAATACAGAGCACTTTTGTCATTACAGAAAAAAGTGCACAATGTTTCTCTTCTTACCCAATAGGTATAACAAGAATATCAACAGGTAACTCTTAACAATTTCAAAAAACCAGTTTCAATGCAAAAGGCGAAAAAATTATCAACGCACCCTACTGTGCAATCGAAATGCAGTTTATCGCATTTACTCGCAGAATCCAGCTGAAAATTCGCAATAATGCGACCAGCTCGCTCGGCTTACTGTATTTACGGTTACAAAACCTGTATATTTTTGAAATGTCGATTTTATTGCATGCTTTACATAAAACTATGTAACTGGCTCATTTGTTTGCCGAAAAAACTTGCACTCAAACGCGACACCTAGGGAATTTCGCATAAAGTTTGGCAGAAAAACGCTCAATAAACTGAAGATTTAGGAGAATTGAAACGTTCTGCAACGTTGCGACGACCTTTGCTTGGATCTCCCGTTAAGCGGATTAGGTCCATAGATGCACAGCATGGCCGATCGGGCGGGTTTAGACGGTCTGGGGGGTCAATAATTGAGCTTTGTTGGGGCAAAGTGACCTCAAAAACTGATATAAGTACTAAAAAAGCGTTTTAAATACACTATTATACAGTTTCTAGTCAATTTTAATCACCTTTTGAAAAATTTTTCAATTTTCATCTGTTTTTCGCCTCCATTTTTGCCTAATTTTTCCGAGAAAATCTCCCTTTTTTTCATTCGGGGGGTCTAGACCACCAACCTCACCCCCGTGCATGACTGGTCAGGTCTAAAAAGGTTTTAAAGCCTTTCAAAAAATCATGTTATTTTCACAATTTTCTTTTCAAAATGCCGATAATTTAGTCGACAGAAAAGACAATTTACTAAATTTTTTTGCGAAAACTCAAAAATTCCATTTAAGTCGTCTATTGATCCATTTCTTAATTTTGCATTTGTTCATACCCAATTCTCTTGAAATTCTCGTCGTGCATAGTTTTTCAATTTTAATTTAAAATGTGAGCATTTTCTCAATTTTCAGTCGGAATTTAATTTTAAGGAAATCGGGTACTTAATGGTGCAAGTTTTCGTTATTAGCATTGGGTTAAAGGCTGATCGATGCATCTTTCCCATGTTTCATCTTTTGCATGCCTAGAATGAACGAAGCTGCTCAACTTTTTGAATTATGCACTTATATATATTTATGTTTACAATTTTTATCTGTCATTTATGTCTTTTCTAGAAAATTCGCTGACCAAAAGGATCAGGGACCGTAAAGCTTTTAGAAATTCTCAATGCCGGAATTGTATGTACACGAAAATTATGTTTCAGCTAAATCTAAAAGCGGCTAATTTGACCATCAGACGTACTCTATGACATTTGCATTCTATGAATCGATTTTAGGTCACCGATATTTCTGAAATAAAACTAAAGGTCTTTGGTGTGATGGAAAATTGGTTCTTGAAATTCGCGGATTTTACGAACGAAGGCAGAAACTCGTAAAAAATAAGGGATTGGTTAGAAGAATATAAACATGGCCTTCTACAATCTTTTTAGTCAAACCACCGAAATATTACTAATTCTGAGCTTATTCAGAATAATTCTGGGATTAAAGTTATTAAAAATGTAGGTACCTGTGATTCTGAAACCATATTTTGACTTGCGTCGGGGTCAGTCGAATCTGTCCGGCCAGGATTTCTCGTTCAGGCGCCGACAGATACCTCTGTTGCCTAAAACGCCTCTCCAGTTCGAAAGTTTGCGCCTTAGTGAACAAAACGCGCCGCTTCCGTTTTTTGGCTGATCCGCCGCCGACGCCGTCGCCGCCGCCGTCCTTGGCGCCGTCGTCGCCGTTCAAAGACGTTTCGGCGGAAAAAACTCTTTGTGACGTTTTTCCGTCGCCGTCAGCGTCAATTCCATCGTCCGACGTTGCGTCTAACGCTTCGTCGTCGCCATCGGCGCCCGGCGATACGGACAACGCCATCGTGAGATTCGGTGACGTCATCAGGGCGTCGACGATCAGCGGCGGACACGTTTCGACGACGTTCTCGCGCCCCCTTTGCTGGACGTTGATGACGTCATTGCGGTCGATCGAAAACGTCGGATAGCACCTGGCCCTGTCGTCGATGGAGACGTCGGGATTAATTGGCCTCAAGGACGATTTGGCGTCGTCACCGAGCGACATCGAGGTAGACGACGGATCGATTCGTTGGTTGGCGGCGGCGAAGGGCAAAAAAGAATTCGGTGGTGAAACCGACGCGACATCGAACGACGAAAAATCGCCGCTAACCACAGCGTCGCCTTTTGGCGCTCGAAACGCGGGATCGTAATCTGCTGATGATAAGGATGGATAAAAATAAGAAGTACAATATTGATCGATCGGGTTTTATAGTGGAATCATTTAGTTTTTATTTTTATATCTATTGAAATTAAATTAATGATTTGACTTCAACGCACGTGTTGCAAATTTTGTCTAAACTTACTAAAAGGTCAAACTCAAAATGATTCTGTGAAAAAAAAACTAAAATTTACCTAAATCAAGATATTTTAATGAAAACACCATACGGACACCAAATGACACCAAAAAACATCAAAAAATTAAAACCCCAAAAACGCTACTTTGCACGTGAAGGGCAATTGGTTAGCCCTATTTTCGTCCGTTTTTGGAAAAGTTGGGGTCCGTCCGTTAAGAAAAATCCTAGATCCACCACTCTTAGCGAGTAAATAAGTGAATATTTATGTACGCTGATAAAATCGAAATAAATAAATCGAACTTTTCCCTTCATTTTATGAAGATATTAAATATAAAATTAAGACATTGAATTCAGAATATATGAAACATATTTGTTTGAAAAATTAGGTCAGATCAGTAGAGTGAATTTTTTTGTACATTTCAATGTCGCAAAAAATTATATTACGGGATGAAAAGCAGTAATCTATGCATAACTAAAAAGTTTATTCTTAATCCGTTTTGGAGACCATTTGACTCCGGTCCACATTATACGAAACGTATAAAGATAAGTGCTTGTAACTGGAAAGCCAATTTGTAAAAAAAACTAGGTTAAGTAAAATCGCTCTTTTTCATCTTATTACCAGGAAAAAGTCCAAAATTAAAAGAAAAAATAAAAACTGATTAAATTTACGAATTCCTTCTTTAGTCCACTATGAGACTCCCATGACACCTGATTATTTCGAGATCCAAAAATTTAATGCACGCGCGTTCATACGCGAACCTGGTGGTCGATAGCCATGCAAGGATGGAATCCGATTATCCGCCGTCGATATAGCTGCATGCATCCAATAATTTGGCAAAAAGTTCTGGTGTTGCACGAAGGCCGAATTACAAGCATAGGGATTAAGGGACGAATGAGTCTTTTCGACCACCAGCCCGGAATTCTTTAGGTCTGCCGAACTCTCAGCAGATCCTTTGTAGCACTCTTGCAACTTGAAAGAAGTCATTGATGTCAAAGAATTCGGGTCTAGGTGTCCAAACATACAAGAAACGGCCGGTTTACCGCTTAATCTTTTAGCAGGAGATGGACTTTTTCTTTTCGCAGACGCATCAAGACAGCTAGTTGCTTTGTGAGAAGAATTAGCGCAAATCGGTCGCTTAAATTTTGTTCTTAAATCAGATCTTGCTTCGGACAAATCAAGTAAATCCTCAACCCTGAAGCTGACGAATCGCCGGCTTCCTTTTCCTACGAAATTATGCGTACTTGGCCCGGGACACCCGGAGTCGAATTTCGACGATTTTCTAACAGTTTTTGCATCAAAATCAACATCTTTGACTGAAGTACAACAGCTAATAAAGTTAGTAGAGCCCCGTTCGAACACCGTACCGTCAGAATTTATGCTAACTTCGAGATTAGCACTCGAACAATGCGGATTTGATGGATTATCGTCGACCAAGACCGGTTTTTCCCGATCGTCGTTAGCTTCTTTTTCTATATCGTCCTCATCGCTATTATTGATATTATCAAAGCCATTATTATTGTAGGTATTACTCTTCTTATTGCTATTATTGTAGCAATAAACGACGACTTGCTTCTTGTCTGTTGCCGAGCTAATCTTGTTATTATTAAGCGAGGGTTTGCCAACTTTTTGTTCGCTGATGCGGGAACCGGATTTCGCGCTATTCTGCGCAATATTACGCGGGCGGCTTTTACAGTTCGTCAACATTACATATTATATTTCCCGAGAAGAAAAATATTTATAAACTTTTGTTTGTTTTACGAAAAGTAGTTGGTAGCTCTTCGTATTTACGTAATATAAATCCAGCGAAAATCAGGCGTTGACGGGTGGAATATAATTTCGGGCTGGTCGGCGAAACTGAAATCCAGTAAGAAGAGAAATGATTACGTGTTGTGGTCGCTGGAGGTGCGATAAATCGACAATATCTGGAATAATAAGCTGAAAGGATTTCATGGCGGTAAATGATCGAATAAATCAGATCTTTTTTGTTTACAATTCTTTCTTTGAGGTTTAGCCTTTGCACCAAAGAATATCAAAAGCTCTCTCCATGCAATGCAATGAAGCCAATAATAGGATTCGCAATAGGAATACTGTAGTTCGATGAAGAGCGTAGACCATAAACTGATCTGAAACTATTAACAAAATTTTCCGAACAATGTGTTTACGAGCCAATGAGAACAACGCTGTGTGGTCCACGAACGTGTAGCACACTTATTACGGGTTAGCGACTCGAATCTCAGAAAGGCATCAGAACACTTTTCTCCTAGTTTTTCCCGTGAAAATGCATGATAATACATAGGAGTAGTAGAAAAATCATCATCTGTGATCGTCCGACTCGCGATTGGCTATTTTTGTACTTGAGAACGAAATAGAGGCGTGGTTTGCTCGACACCTGAAAATATTTGTTTACTGCCTTAAGGTACATAGCAGGGCGTGTTTTAGGATACTGTATGCGAGGCGTGTGTACTCAAAACACGTTCGTTTATTAAAAACGATCGAAATCGCGTAATGCTTTATTAATGGCCACACAACTGTTGTCGTATAATTAGGAATAACCTATTTGTTTGCCGTACACGAATACGAGTTTGTGGTTTGTGTTCCTCTTGAATTCGCAAACTATAAACATGAGCGTTTCGAACGACAAAAAAAGGATTTAAAATCGACTTTGAAAATGTAAGTATATCAAATAAATCACGCTTTGTCAAAGGACACCCGACAAGAAAAACCAGCTGATCGAAATTCGCCCCGAAAATACAATTATTTTTTTAATTTATTAATGTCTTTTATTTTGCCCGACTTTTGCGTATGAAATAGAAGTGACAAACATCAACTGCGAGTTCTTATATCTGTTGGCTAAAATTTGCATAATTTCATATATAACAATGCTTGCATAACTAGTTATTAGCTACGAATCGATTAAATTTTTTCAATTATTTAAAGATATCTTTACAACGAATGATTGAAAAAAGATTAAAAACGTTATTATGGCCTCCTTAATTCTTTTTTACGTGTTAAATTTTGAAATTTCTGAATCGTTCCTGCAAAGTCAATCACCAGAAAAATCTAATGAGGACGCAAAACTCTACATGATTATTTTGAAGTTAGTGAAAAATGGAAAATCAAAGACCGGATAAAAAAACGACAAAATCTTTTCAGTGAAAATTAATAAATGAATAAAATTATAGTTTGTTCAGCTGTACGTGCAACAGCGAAGTTTTACTTCTTGCGAGATCAAAGATGTCATACGGGATTGAAGAATAAAGTTAAAAGTACATACTCGCTAAGTTGGCATAAACTAGAATACCATTTTTAAAATTTTTCCATTTTTTGTATTTTCCTTGGTTAATGGATAAGGAACATCGGAAAATGAATTGTTCGCCCAATTTTTTGCTTCTTAACTGCAGTACGTTCTACAAAACATTGTCAATCAACCTTATACTACGATTTCTGCGCATATTATCTTGATGACGAAAGAATTTTTGAATAGGTTCAGTATTTCAGC
The DNA here is from genome assembly GCA_036768485.1 of Mermis nigrescens. NCBI lineage: Eukaryota > Metazoa > Nematoda > Enoplea > Mermithida > Mermithidae > Mermis > Mermis nigrescens. The sequence continues at coordinate 9,899,269 of JAVLUZ010000145.1, read as the reverse complement.
TTTTCCTGTTTCGCAAACTCAATCTTTGTCCCGTCCAGATTTTTCAATTGATCGACATCAAAATTCGCAAAATAATTCCGTATTTTTCGAAACTAAAGTGATGAATTGTTTTATAAAGTCAGAAAGTCAGCAAATATTGCCATTTGACTATTGAAATATGATTTCGTTAAATGCCTCACAATCGACTCAGAAACTGCCATAGGCGTCAGACCAGGTTGTTTATGATCCTTTAAAAATTTTCGCCTCCAAGAATTTCATCCTCACACGCTGTTGGGGATGCGTTGAATATTCTGGAATCCGAGACGTATTTTCAAATCAAAAGCGTAGGTACTAAGGTATTACTGTAAGCAATGCTAAGACGTGATCCATTGCGTTTGAAACTAGGGTAAAATTTGGACAAGTATCGCTTTTCGTTGCCTTTTGATGTAAAGGAAATAAACAAAACACTGCCAAGGTGGCGAGTTCTCATTCTTTCTGGTACGGTTATTCATCTTATTCTCATTTCAGCAACACGGGGTGCAATTGGCGCATATTATAAATACCTAAATGCTCACATACTCTTCCATTTTCTTTCAAACCCTTCTTTATAAGTTAGAATACGGTAAATCATCCTTGAAAGTCGGACACATTACCTTTAAATGCGCGCGCGCGTATTCTAATTTAGCAGTTTCGCACCCAAATTATTTCGCACAACAAAAGAAGCGCACAGGACCACCCCGAGTATGCCTCCAAACAAATTTTGCATTATCTACTCTACAAAATACATTTACGAAACAATGTTGCGCACACGCGTATTACGGTAGTATATATTACAAAAAAATTTCCCATTAGTACGTGTGGATGAATCCTAAGGCATAATAAGCCCGGGGACGGATTGGCCTTTTTAGACCACCACCTTGCGCCTTTTGTATGTACACGAAAGTCACGACGATGGTTCAACTTAATGCTGCGCCGTTTTGAGCGAAATAGTAAATTTTTGGTCCACCTAGACAATGAGACTTCGAGTGTCGCCTATTCGTCTACTATACGATGGTACTATTCTTTTTTCTATATTGCCTGGGTATAAATAATCCATAAAAAACGACCATACTTGACTTCCTATTAATATATCTTATGAGAGTAAGGGGTATTTCGAACAATAATACAAAAGTGGCTCGACATCAGTGTCGAATTTCTCGAAATCTTTTGTGTGTGTTCTCACGGCAAGTTTTTACTAAATATCTGCATAGATATACCTAGCTATTATTATTATTGATGGCATAGGTACAGTAATGACTGCTTATGATGAGAGTGCGACAAAAAAGGCGCATTTGCTTTTGTCGTATTTACCAAAGCAGTAACCTATTAGGGCCTATTCGACGCCTTGTTGTCTCTCTCGAAACGCACCTTGCTTCTTTTATGCGGCGTACTGTAGAAAAACAGGTTTGTTTGACAATAAGCCTAAGTGAAACACCGGAAAAAGCAATCGTATTTGTCTTAATGAGACGCGTTGAATGGCAACACGAGACTTGATGTACCTACAACGTCAACGGAGCTCTTCATGGCATTGATGACCCACTGGAAAATTTGGCAAAAGCCTTTGAATGCTTCAAGATGTGGGCCGTCTTGCTAACCCTACAAATGTTATGCTATTACAAGGCCTCTCGTTCGTACGTTTAAATTATTAGGCGCACAAAAAGATAGATATTTATTGCTTTTTTAGGATATGTGCGTCATTAATTAGCAGCGAAGGAAGGTTTTGCCGTAGTTAGTTTTCTATTTGCGAAATCTGGCGGTGCTCAAATCTCTTTGACAAATTAGGCCGAAAAATCTCTGCAAAGTGTATGTCTTTTGCGAATGACCAAAGCAAATTAAACAACACTTTGATGTCGGCTGAGCAGGCTCGAATTTATTTGATTCTGCTATTGCCGCTCTACTTTATGGCACATGACTCGATTCAGAATACATAGGTACTGCTTCATAATATCAATGTTTTTTCAGTCTCCTGGAACACTTGTGTGGGCAATTAATGAAACTGCGAAATGATCTCGTTGGTTAATGGTTCTTAACAAATTAACATCCTCAAAACTCGTCAATATGTTGTCACCGATTTCAACGGAGGCGGTCAGGTCAAGCAAATTTTAAAGATTTTCGAGACATTTGACTACTTTCTGAAAATTTGTTGCAATCACGAGGAAAATGAACATTTTCTGGTGAATATTAAATCTAAAAATGGAAGAAAATATAAACTTTTTGCAAATGAAATCAACCAGAGACTGTGATAGATTAAATCTTAAATACCGATTTATAATTTTTAACGCCAACAGCATTCTCTTCTCACTGCCCCACCCACAGACCGGTCCGACCGGCAATACTGTTCAAGTATGATTATTTTTTATACTTGCAGCTGTTTTAGAGCTCTCTGATCCAGACCAAAAAGTGATGTTGTGAGCCATCTTACAAGCTTCTAATGGTACAGTCGACTTTAGATTTTACAACTCGAGCGGATTGCAGAGCAGAAACCACTAAAACCAAGATCTGATAAAAGAAAAATCTCTGATTTTATTGTCTATTGTATCCTACGATTTCCTTGATCCAAGAGAGATGCCTAAACAGTTCAAATAAGGCCACCGAATTAGTCAATAACATGTCGTCGCACCGAAGCTAGCCAAACCCAATATCCGTCTATCTGCTTAATTGCGAAAGAAAAAATCATCAGATTTATTGAAATTAATTTTTTTCCGATAAAAATCGTATTGAACGTTCCGTGAAATGTTGGATGCATCAATATATTTTTTCTCTTCTTAATCAAATCCTTAATTTGAAAAAAATAAGTAAAGTGAATTCGAAACATGGGCAAGTATTTATTTATCGAACAAAATATCTAACTAAATAGCGAAAATGCAAAGTAAGTTAGGTACAAACGATAAATGAATAATTACAAAAACAATTATAAATTGCGCAATTAATTACGACAGAAAGATACGTAATGCAATAATTGTCACAAAAACAAATCGACAAATTGAAAAGTAATAACGAAGCTTATAATTAGTCGTAAAACCTATTTTAAAAAATGTTTTCTCAAAGCATGACAAACCGATAAGTTTTTAAACATTATTTTTGTTCTAACACGTCTCATTCAAAAAATTCAAAAGCCTCAGTTGGAAGGCTGTTGTTTTTCGTTTTTTCCTGCGAATTCGTTTTAACACATTTTTACATAAAGCATTCAGGCATCCGTATGTTTAATTCTTCCGTGTAGATTTCGAGGATCTAAAGAATTATTAAATTTTAGAAAATGAAGAGAAATCAAAGGACATTTAAAAGCAGCACAGAAATTTGTCACAGATCATAAACGTTTTAAAGAGTGCGTGTAGTAATTTATTGATTAATTAAGGGCTAAGGGGATATTCACAGAGTTGCATGTATACCTGGGCGTGAGGGAGGGGGTTTAGGGGGTATGCACCCCCTGAGAAACCAAAGTACCCCGCAGGAATCAAAATACCCCCAGAATTTAATTTTTGAAATTTTTTTGTTTTTTCGCAATTTTTTGATGCCAATGGATAGTGCTCGATGAGAAACGTTGAAAAATGGTGTTTTTCCGCCATACCACCATTTTAAGGCCATTTTGACCTTTGAAAAATCTTGCATCCTCCCAGAATTCTGGTGCTGCCCACGTATGGTTGCATGCAAGAATCAAAAGATTTCAGAAATTCTCGCGATTCAGAAATTACGAGGCTTTCACAATAGCTTACATTCACAGCATGGGAATTCTGGGGAAGGGGGAGGGGTGAAATTATAAAGTGCCTTTTTTGGAGCCCAAAAATGGTAGGTAAGCATTTAAAACATTGTTTTTCAGCGTTTATGACGATGCTCTATTTTTCTAGCAGCATAAAAACAAAAAAATTTCAAAAAAATTAACAAAAGTCGAACAAATTGAGCAAAATTTAGTCAAAACATGAGTATAATGGCACGAAGCGCTGAAAACGTAGAACTTTTGAGCAAATAAATAGCTAAAAACGCTTAAAAAGCACCTTTTCTACAAATTTTTAGAAAATCTATAGGAACTTTAAAAAATCGCCAATTCTGGGGGGAGTTGAATAATTTTTTGCGAGGGGTAAAAATTTTTCTGGAGGGGGGGGCAAATCCCCCAAGATCATGTATGCAAGAAAATGAAAAATTTTTTAGGGAAATTTTATGAGAATTCTTCGGATTTTAAGTAATTAGATTATTTCAGGAATTAAAATATCTGAAGAATTCAAAATTAGGAGTTTTGAAGATACGTCTTATGAAAAAACTCAATATTCTTCCAAATTCCAGCAAGATAATGAATTTAAAGATTTTATGTCGCTTTCCAAATCTAGGGAAATTTGAAGTTTAAAATCACTTTATGTTTTAATACTACTCGTACTAAAGAGGCGAAGTAAGAATCCTTAGATTGAATCTGATTTCAGCATTTTAGAAAATCTCAACCAATCAAACAAAAAGGCTTCAGACGAAAAACAGCAAAGCATAAAACATAAGTCAGAATTGTACGAATCGATTCTTAATTAAATCGCTCTCGATTCCAGCACAAATACGAGAAAAAATGTAATATTACGACAGATATTCGTTCATTGTATTCACGAGGTGAGAATATATCATGTCAGTTGCTTGCAAGGCCCATAAAAAGTCCATGTGGCTAAAATTGTCAACCTTGACCACCTCTACGTTTTTTAATGTAGTAATTAGCTTTTGAACATCCATTGGATCAGCCATTGCATCAGTTAGGCTATAGTAAATTGTAACTTTAGTTTCCATTCGTCTCACATCGTATACGGGCGGTATCTCCTGAACAAACAAACTTGATTCCATGCCTGTTTTGGGCTAAAAAACGATGAGTACATGTCAAAAATACTGTTTTCTAACGTTTCAGACAATGCCCGCTCTTTCTGGAACATAAAAACGAGAAGAAAATTTTCGAAAAAATCGAGTAGATTGAACAAAATATAGTCAAAGAATATGTAAATGGCGCCAAGCGCTGAAGAGCCAAAAATGAGCTAAACACGCTTAAAAAGACATACTTTCTACAATTTTTACAAAATAATCGACAATTCTGAGGGGGGGTAGTGGCTATTTTGCGGAAGGTCAGTTGCCATTCAGGGATCAACCCCCAAGAACGCGTATGCTCCTTACTGCATATTTGCATATTCATGAATATTCTTAAATTTATTTTTGTGAATAAAATTTTTTTAAATCATTTAAACTCATAATTGTTAATGTATACTTTCCATACTCATTCTCATAGATTTTTAACATTATTTAATAACAAAATGAAGCAACGTACGCAATTACAATATGACACCAAAGCGAAACCTACATGGTTTTTGAATAAAACCTTACGTAGTAAAAATGAAAACCGAATTTTATTTGTTAAGGATAACAAACATTGCAGGTGCGTACAGTCGATTCCTTACATGGGCACAGGGGCGGATTTAAGGGGAGGGGCACGGGGAGGGGCGGCCGCCGCCCCTCATTGGCCAAAAATATTGGGCGAGATAAAGAATGGATATGCAATTTGCAATGATTTGATTTACTTTCTTGGCGACATGGAAGCCATTTTCTGTTCATGTAGGTTTCAAAACAATTTTAACAGCCGAAACAGCTATTTTTGCATAGTTTTTCTATTTTCAATTAAAAATTTCGATGTTTCGCATCAAATGTTATAAAAACAGGAAATCAAGCAGTAAACCATGCTTCTAGACGTCTATCCGCCATTTCATAAATTTTCCGGCGCTTCGCGCCAGATTTTTGTTGAAGTCAAAGAAATTTAATGATTTTTTCCACACAAAATTGTCGAAAATTAAAATTTTTAGAGAAAATATTGCGTCAAAAGTGATTTTACGTAAAAGTATACAATGTAAAACACCGAAAAAACGCTATTTCGCACGTTAACGGCAAATTTTTGGACCAATTTTTGAAAAAGTTGGGATACCGCCCCCTTAGGAAAATCCTAGATCCGCCACTGCATGGGCAGCAACCAAATTCTGGGAGTTTGATGGGGCGAAGTCACAAAAGAGTTCCGAAACTCAGTTCTAGAGGGTATATTGGATTATGGAGGCAGTGATCGAGCGGGTACCCGGGCCCGGCGCTGTACTATTTCTGATTGTTTAACACAAGGTATTTTAGGTTAGTCGAGTTTTATGAGTAAATTCAACCAAAAACTCATAAAAATTTCAGCCTTAGCGCCGAGCTAATATAATCGGCTGAATTTGGGACAAAGCAACATTTTTTATGAAGCATGCGGGTCACGGATACAGACTACTAGTACATATGTAAGAATGTGTATATTTAATAGTATATTTATATATTATATGTAGGAAAAAATTTTCGCTCATACAAAGACTTTTCCGGAGACCTTTGTACATGTACAAAGAGGCTCGTACAAAAAACAACAACAGTGGCTGTAGGAGGAATCAGCTGATTTAATAAGCGCTATGCTGTCTTTTTCTGAAATTCAACATAACAAAAAACAGCGCTTGAAAATTTGGGAAGGTCCAAGCAAAGAATGCTCGAATAAATAAAATTAAGCTGCTAGATTTTTCAGTCATGCACGTGGATAAAAATAAATGACTTTGCTGAGAAATGGTTTAGTACAGGTCATGGGCGGTGGAAAATGGTCGGAATACCTAGCATCGATCGATCACCTTGCTTGGAGTTGAGCTAAATTTAATTTTAAAAATATACACATAAATGACAAACTCTTCTATGATAAAGTCCATTATGAAAATAACTTGTTGTCTTAACCTATCTTGAATCTTTACCTTAGATTTAATTTAAAATTTTGTATGTATTTTTGTCTTACTATATCTGTCTAAACTTAGTACATATAATATTTATTGATGTTTAAACTAATTGTATACAAATATAGGCTGTACGTAAACATATAAACGTCAGACCTTTATACATACCTATATTAGGTATGTATCTATATATGTATCTATACACGCATATCATTAAGCATGTAAGCCCGGGCCCGGTTTTTCTGGAACCCGGTCGATCACTGTCTGGGGGTCTAAACCATGGATGCATAGCAGGGCCGATCCGGGGAGGGGGGTCAGCCGGTCTGGGAGGATCAAGAATTGAGCTTTTTTGGGCCAAAATGACCTCAAAAACTGGTATGAGCGCTGAATTAGTGTTTCTGAACAATTTAAGGCAGTTTTGAAGAAAATTTTCAATTTTCATCTATTTTCGGCCTTCAGTTTGCCTCATTTTCCACGAAAAATTTCCCGGTTCTCCATTCTGGGAAGTCAAAACTTCCAAACCCCCCAACGTGCAAGTTTGGTCTAAACCCCAATGTCAATGTGTGGTTTGTTTCGTCGATTTCTGTAATTTATGAGTTTTGACCGCACGTGTACAGTACAGCTAATAGAAGTCAGACATATGATAGCGACCCGGATTTTTCAGTCAGTCTATGCGAGCTAATAAGGCCATAAAATGTGCTTGAGTTTGCAAAAAAGCTTTTGACCATGGCAAGTCAGAAAAGTGGGGCTAGGTTTTGAAATATAATTTAGGCTGTTCGATTTCAAATTTCGTTTGTAGTAATTTGCAGTAAATGAAAAATCGAAAGGTAATATGGAATGCAATTTTCTATTAAAACTCGTTTGACCGTAAAGGCTATGTACATACGTACTGTATTGAGGGAAAACATACATACAAAGCAGTATTTTTGAATTATGAAGAATTGAAAAATTGTATGGAAAAATCGCTCAAAAATTCGATATTCTAGTTTTACCATCATCGGACTGGCGCACTATTTAGTTTAACAAAATTAATATTTCTGAATAGATTCGAGGAAAATTAGCGAAAAATAAAATAAGGGTATGTGTTTTTGAAGCACTCCATTTTAATCAAAGGAATATTATTCTGACTTAAAAACTTTACGAAAAAATCGTAACGTGCACAGACCTTATCATATTTTTCTAGATTCTTGAAGAGCGAGCGATAGTCGTACTTTTGCATGAGGCCACTTTCAATCATTTGCCCAAAATGAATAAGATTCTTTATCGAGGTATCACCATGCGCTAAAGCAATGTAGGCAGGAATGCGAGACTGAAAAAGTATCATTTTTATTAAGCACAATTGTTTACACGTAAATATATACGTATACTTACGACAACCTTTAAAAGGCATTGAATTTGAGAATACTTCATACAGAAAATAAGATAAAGAGTGAAACTATTAGGAAGTTATTTACATAAATTACAATGTTGAATACTAAAATAACAGATTTGTATTTATGCGCACTTCGTTGAAGTTGCTCTTTGATTGTGGACCGCAAAATTCAAACATCAAATTGGAACAAAGTTTTTCCATTACTGGTCCAACGCAGATGAACGGCGCTTCGCTGCTTATGTTGCTAGCAGGAAAATGACCATTAGCATCGACGAACGCCTTCAAAAATAATCATGTACCTTACTATTTTTAATAATTTATAGTATATTATCATGTTATAATTTATTTTTTAGCAATTTACTATTTTAATTTATAATCTAATACATTCGATCAAAATATAAGAGTGTCAAGACAAAACCTAAACTGAAGATTTTCTCTCTTCTTATTCATGTAATCAATTCGCACATATCTTTCTATGTAAATGTCCTAATTTCGCGAACCGTTTAAAACTATATATTAAGATTGAATAAAAGTGTAAAACCAGCGTAACTGAATTATGATGCAAAAGAACTGTATGTTGTTTGTAGGGATGCAACGGGTACCCGGCCCGGACCGTTATTACCCGGTTCTTTTTTGGACCCGGACCCGCTATTGGAAATTTTTGAGACCCGGACCCGGTAAAATTTTGCTTGAAGAACTAACGGGTAACGGGTATTAAAAAATTTAAAAAGATGCGAATGATGAAAGACTTGAATGGCGACTAAAGACTTTATTTTCAACTTCTAAATCTTCACATTAATACCAGATAGTATTTCAAAAACAATCAGATTCATCTACTTGTATTAGTTCAAGAGGCAATGAATCAGGGTCAAGGTGTTTTTAAATTTGTTCAAATTTTTTTCTGTTTGCAGGGGCGGATTTTAGGTGGGCGGGGGACGGCTGCCCCCCCATTGGCCAAAAATATTTGGCGAGATAAAGAATGATATGCAATTTGCAATGATTTTTGGCCATCAGTGACCATAATTTCTAAAAACTTTCTGGCACTGCGCCGAATGACATTTATTTACTTTCTTGGCGACCTGGAAGCACGGTTTTTTTATTCGGCAAAGATTTTTACCGATGTACAAAGACTTTTCGGAACCGTCTTTGTACAAGTACAAAAATTTTTGGAAGACAAAAACTGCAAAACAGGTCTAAAATTCGCAAACATTTTCGGCGCTTCACGCTGAAATGAGTAATTGTGTATAATTGTGCATCCTATATATCTTTATAATAGCAGGAATCGCATTTCGAAAGGAGAAATGTCAAAATTTCCGGCGCTTCGCGCCGTTTCAAGACGATCCTAATGATTTTTGCCCTCATTAAGCCAGGAATTACATAGCTAAAATACTCTACCAAAGGTCGACAACTCTGTTTTTACTACACTAAAGTCGCTACCATATTATATCATAGTACTCAAAAATTTGTGTGTACAAAATGTACAAAGACTTTTACGTACCATCTTTGTATATACATGTACAAACAGACCTTGTACAAAAAACACTGTCTGGAAGCCATTTTCTGTTCATGTAGGTTTCAAAACAATTTTAACAGCAGAAACAGCTATTTTGCGTAGTTTTCTTTTATTTTCAATTAAAAATTTCGATGTTTCGCATCAAATGCTATAAATATAGGAAATCAAGCAGTAAATCATGCTTCTAGACGTCTATCTGCCTTGATTTCACAAATTTTTCCGGCGCTTTGCGCCAGATTTTTGTTAAAGTCAAAGAAATTTAATGATTTTTTTCGCACAAAATTGTCTAAAATTTTAAAATTTTAAGAAAAAATATTGCGTCAAAAGTGATTTTATGTAAAAGTATACAACGTAACACACCGAAAAAACGCTTTTTTGCGCGTCAAGGGCAAATTTTCGGACCTATTTTTGACTGTTCTTGGAAAAGTTGGGATACGCCCCCCTAGGAAAATCCTAGATTCGCCACTGTCTGTTTGAGTCGCTTCTGTGAAAATAGCCAGCCATTTTTTGGCAAATAAGGCGCATTTTTAACCGTTTGCTGCTGTTCTAGAGCCTGGATAAATGAGCTGAGAAATATGTACATGAAACTTGCGAAAAAATAAGTTTTTTGTCACTACCGCCTTAACAATTAAATTCAAATTATGCTCCGCACAGCTTGCACTCTGTAAGTTTGAATCCTCTAATGCCTTTAGTATATTTGTACCATTATCGCGTACAATAACGTGCACCTGTAAGGAATTCATAAAGATATTGTATGACCGTCGTAGTTAATTTAAGAATCTACACGCTAACTCACTAACTATTTTTTAATGTCCCACAAATAAAGCATGTTTTTGGGCACTTCGCTTAAATATTGTGCTGTATGATGCTCAGCACCTAAAGGTGATGCATGCAAAATCCACTTTTTCAGCTTGAAGTCGTCCGAAATTGAATGTGCTGTCAAACTTATAAATTAAAACGTTGTGATTAATCAATTATGTTACAGAGTCTTCAAGGTTAAGAAAACTTGCCTAAACAATGATTCGCTGATGCCAGACCAAATGTCAGTCGTGAATGAAATACCGATTTCAACGCATTCCTTAACCTGCTCAGCTATTTTTCCCGCACACTTTCATATTCACTCAGTACATACTTCATTTTTATAAAATGTTCTTTATTTAAGCTCATATAACGGAATCTAGAAAATTAGCTTAATTAGTTTATATTACTCGAAATTATATAGGCAATTAAAAGAGAGAACTTCTCGCTTTAATTCCATAAAACCAACATTTTAAACAGACTGAAAAGGCTGATCGTCCAGTGTAATCATTTGAGCAATTTTTTATCAATACGTCTCGAATTTGGATTGTTTCTGCCCCACTTTTTTGCTAAAAAAATTATAGATATATAAATAATTATTTAAATCACTTATTCAGGAACTTTAACTTTTTGTTGACTGACATTCTGAAAATAAGAAGCAATCACGCAATCTGAGGGCATTAAAAAGTTAGCTGTCTATAAATAATAGGACCATTTTGTTTATATAAGACATATTTCACAAATTCTCTTGGACCCGAACCCGTTATTTTTTTCAGACCCGGACCCGGACCCGTTATCTGAAAAATTTGAGACCCGGACCCGGACCCGATATTCCAAAAAATCTGGACCCGTTGCATCCCTAGTTGTTTGTATGTATCGCGTTTTTGCTGGAAGATTAAGCATGGCAATGCGGAGAAAAGCAAGGACTTAAAAGAGAAAGCGAAAGAAAGCGAATATATGCGGAAGATATGTAAATGGTAGACGTATAGACTCCAAAAAAGGGATTAGAAAGATATTCCAGACAACACTAAAGTTGATTTAAGCGATATAAAAGCTAAACAGTGGCTGGGAGTCCAAACTAAAATGAGTCTGACACTGCACAATAAACAGGAATTTGCTTAACATTATGTATCAATCAACATTAGGAGATATGCGAAAGGATAGAAATGATTTGACACGTAGCATGCAACAAATTCCATTCAGTGTATCAGTATGCGCATAATGAAATTGATACAAAAAGCGGTAAGACTAAAAGATTCTACAGAAAGTACAGCTGATGTGGGAGGTTAATAGAGGTCAGAAGGGAGAAGTTTCCATCGAAACAACACATATAGAATACAAGCGGATCTCATGAAAAATATATCACTGGCTGAAGTAAGCATAACTGTTCTCCTCAGACCCGCCTGGATTAAGCTTCTCTTTAATTCTTTCCCTGCTAGACCGCATGATCCCAAAAACTAGAAAAGTCGGATTAAAGCGGCAAAATTGCTCAGCCTTCGTTGCCGAAGCCAAAAGAGCGGCTAAGCCTTAGCTGCTGATCATTGAGCCTGTGGCTCAGCTACTCTTGAGCTGACGCGGTTAATTACATCTTCAGCGTTCAGTCTCAAGCTGATGCCCTGAATTCCGATAAAAAGCCTCAGTGTCTTTTGTGTCGACATCATAGATTTTAGCAACGGTATACCTCGCGTAGTTTTTCTCTACATTCACCATCAATCAACCTATTAGCAAACTTTTACGTTTTGCATTTATATGCTTATTATGACGACTTTTTAATCGCGACCGTTACTTCAATTTGGAATTGTCATCAGTTATCACTGTACAAGTAGAATTAAATAACTTACTTAGTTCGAAGTTAGGAAACACTCCAACCATAGGCCATCCATTCAAAGGCAGGCACTAATAGCATGAGAGTAAAGCATTGCACTTTTCGTACCTGACAAGAGCCAGCAAGCCAGTTTTCCATATTTTGAATTAGTTTGATGAAATTTTGACGATGAAGGTAGCTACATTACTCTTCGCATTGAAATTTACTACTGATTAACATATTATCTAGGAACTAAAATCGTAGTCTCTGTTGGACAAGTTTTGGCGTGGCTTTTAAGAATTATTATCTGCAGTACCAACTAGTTTATTTTTTCAATCCTAGTACATGAATTCGTTCGGTAGTCAAATTTTCTTATTACTGTCAGACACGTATCTCTGGGGGATATAAGGGGTTCGAACCCACCAAAAATTCAGAAAAATCGGAAAAATATGACTTTTTAAACGGTATTTTGTGCCAGTTTTGGCCTTTTTAGGCTTAGTCCCCCAATAATTGGTGTTGCCCCCCCAAAATAGGACGGTCAGCAGCTGCGTGCCTGGTTACTGTAACACCCGAATCCTTTGTCGCTCGACATCGCATATGTATGAAAAAATTTGCAACTGACTCCGTCGAGCAAGAAAAAAATCGAGCGTTAAGGATATTATTTGTCCGAACAGATGATGAAAATTCTAAAAATTTTAAACCTGGACTTATTTAAAATTGACTATGTTAAATCACGTATATGAAATACTGGAAATAAATAAGCCAATCTTAAAAATAAACTAAAATCGAGGAATGTCACCTTGCTTATCAGAACAAACAATTTGTAAACCGCATTTATGCTTGCTCACGGACATCATTCTAGTAAAAATTCACCGGATAAGGAAAGTTATTAGTATATTTAATTAAAACATAAATCAATTACGGAAAAATACCAGAAACTTAATTTTGACAAATGTACCACGAAAACAAACACTAAAAATTGATGCAGACATATGAAGACCCTAAAAATGTAAAAACGCGACATAAAACGAACAGAAGTGGTCTGATTACCTGTAGTTTGTGCATCATATTAACGAATGTTTTTGGTGGACATTTGACATTTTGCAGCGTTGATATTGGCCCTAACGCAAAGAAATGAGTGATCTTAAAGGAAACGATGTAGCGTATTACAGCACTAATTTTTGCAAGCATTACTGTACAAGAAAATTACGATTTCAAGGGAATGAAATTTTGATAAAACGACTTTAATTTCGTGTTTAATAACGCACAGTTGACACTCATTTAATCAAGCAAACATATTAATTTTCAGTTTTTATTAAATATCACAATATCCACTTTTAAATAGCAATTCGCCGATACGGATAAATGCGAGAGGCGTTCAAAAAGTTCTTAGCCTGACTATCATTAAGTGTTGTAAAGAAAACTACTACTCTACACCAAGAGGCTATACCTATCCAACATTGTCTTTTTGAGGGTATTTCGGTTTTTAGAATAAGCTGATATCGATTCAAATCATTTGTTATAAGTATGCGTACCTTTTTGGCCCAGTTCAGGTCCGAAGAAAATTTGGCAAATCCGATCAAGGTGCCCTGAGAATGGCCGACGTAAGTTACACCAGCTTTCTTAGTAATATTCAGTATATAATCTATCATTGCAGGCAAGTCGTGATCAACCATATCCTGCCAGCTATTTTTCACGTAAGAATAGGATAAAGATGAAATATAATAATAAGAAAAGATATTCCTACCCCTACATTAAGTTTCAATACTATATCGATCCAATAACACGTAATTTTATTTTCAGCGCTAAATTAAACGCAGATTGTCCCAGTAATTTTTCTGCCATAACGGTTCTAATATAATACTATCTGCAAGCTCAATGATACATTTCCGGATAAAATCGTTTTTGTCCGAATAATAAAAACTAGCCTCGAAATTTATAATGTACTATTTACTGGGCATTATACAGGCATTCGTAAAAAATTAATTTTATACACCATAAAGATTTCGAATTCTCAATACAGTACCAAAATTATCAATGAAGTTTGGTTCCTCTTTTGTTTTCAGAAAGTGTTATTTTATAAATCTATTTGAACGTGAAAAGCTGATCATAAAGGCGCAGCAACAAAATAAAGTAAAAACGAACAATAAAAAACGTACTCTTTTTGAATTATCGTTTGTTAAAAAGCAAAACTGCACTTTCCGCCAATCAAAATTATACTAGTGAATGAGAATATTTTTTAGTTGTAATTGGACGACTAAAAGTAGTCAATCGTTTTCATTCAAAATCACCATATCTATCGATCATCTTAAAAATTAATGATGAGAGAAATTTCGACAAGACTGAACACGACAAAGGGGGCGATTAATTAAGAAAAATGTGAAATCCGTTAGTCAAGAAATGGTACGCGCACTATCAACAAGATTTTAACCTTAAATCTACCTGAAATCCCAAAACCTCTCATCATACTTCGACCAATGGCGATGACTTTGGCTATAATACGACCCTCTGACATTTCCAAGCCAAACATCGTATCCGTGATCGGCCAAAATATAACCTTAGAATCAAAGCTTAGAAGCAATCAAGTAATATTTGAATTGAGTACAAATATGGCACGCAAATGCTAATTATGCTCAACAATTATGCAGGATGTCAAAAAATAGAGACTAAAGCCAGAAATATGCTAAAGTTATACCTATGTAATGGAATTCTTATACCTGGAGAAATCCACATTTGATAAGCTACATAGTAGACATAAAAAATAATTTACTATGTTAATTCACAGTTCCTGATAACCTTAGTGCACTCTCGCTGAAAAATTTAGATTCTCATCAATGTTTGACCTTCATTTTGCCCCATGTTCCACAGAAAATTCGCCATTTTTCCTTTCTGGGTGTCTCGACCAGACATGCACGCGGGGGGGGGGGTGAAAATGGAAAAATTTCTTCAAAGGTCCTTTGATCAGAAACGGTGTAACAAGGTAGCTATTTTAGCGCTTATACCAGTTTTTTTGAGCTCATTTAGGCCCAAAAAAATCAACTTTTGACATCCCTCCCCCTAGATTGGATATGCTGTGTATCTATGGCTTAGACCCCACACCCCACATGCATGTCTGATCTCATAGTCTAGATATGTAACGAATTTAATTTTTTTTCGAAAAAACGACCTCATGAATATTTAGCATAGATTATTTGAAGGTCAAGCTATGTCCTACCCTACAATTGACGAATCTTTTTGTTTGAGCAGTTATTAAATCGATTTTTTAATAAAGGCGATTTAAAATAAAGCAAAAACTGTGGTTTCTACTGTACATGCAGTGTGTAGGAAACAGTTTTCCTACTACTTACTTAAACACTGGAAAATGTTTTGCGCAAGATTTTCCGAGATTTTACTAGCTAATTAATTTTCGTTACCGATAAATCTAATTTAATAAGACTGTGATTTGGATTACTCTTAAATTGTGATTATTAAAGTCAGACAATGCATGAAATCCTATGAGCAAAAGTTATGGCAAGTTATGGCATGCGAGTAATCAAGCGATATCAACGCTTAAGAAAAGTAAAGTAAGAATAAGTTTTTCAAACAATGAAGAAATGCTCACAAATCACTTTGCTACAGATGATTTCATGTTTAATTTATTTTATATTTCTCCATGCCTACAGATTAGTACCAGTATTAAGTCACGATTTAAGATGTTACGTGCTAAGTGATCGAAATGGAATTCAGACCTCTCTAATAAAAAATTGTTATTTAAAATGAATAATTTGGAAAGCTTGTGATGGTGTTGAACTTATTTATTCTTCCATGATTATGCAATTTCATTGCTTAAGTGAAAGTGACTTTATTCACATACATAAGTGATCTTCTTCGGAAACCTATAACAATTATAAAGGTGGAAACCATATATGGCGCACCTAAATTCTGGGAAGTCAGGATGGGTCAAATCACTAAAAATTTTACTAAAAATAGAATTCTGGTGTCTACAGTAATCTGCGGGAGGTGATTCGAGTTCTGGGGGGTACAAACCCCCAAATCCCCACGCCCGTGTGTGGTGGGCACTCCGAAAATTACAAGAAAATAAAACACGCCTTCGAAGCTGCGCACGTAAAAAGTGAGAACAAGTCGAACACTTACCCAAGCTTTGATTACGCATATTTAACAACCAAGCACTGGCACTACCAAAAAGTCCATGTTGCAAGAGCACGGGTTTGCAGCTTACTTTTGAATCGTTTCTGCAAGGAATTCGAAAAAGCGTTAATAAGTAGGCATCCGACGTTTCTACTGAGTGAGTTTGTACTTGATAGCCATTATGTCTAATCAAATCAGGCTGGAATGAAATGCAGCTGATATTAATATTACACAGATGATTTCGAAGGAAGAATCTACCAAATGATTTAGAATACAGATAATAACATGAGGAATCAGATAATAACATGAGGAATCAGATTTTCTGAAAACCTCCAGTTTACTCAATGCATTCTCAGCTTGCACCGACAAATTTTTAAAGAACTAATTTAAGGAACAGTCCTTTTACATAGATTGTATTGTGTATAACTATTATGAATATAGCTACATAAATATTACGAAATAGTCTTTATACAGAGTACCAAATAACCTTTTACACCCCCATGCAATCATACCTACATATTGTGCTGTTTTATAGGTACCGTTAGAATGGTTATTCAATTTGGAACTCATTGGTAGACATGTAACAGGGCGATGGGGGTTCCCCCACCCAGAGTTCTTCGTCCCCCTCATCCCCCAAAGTCAGAAAATTTTTGAGCCCTTCCCCGATTTTTGGAAAAACTTGCGAGTTTAAGCCGTTTTTAGCTATTTTTGGCCGATAATTGACGACTTTTACCCCCCCCTCCAATGGTTGGGGACCCCCTCCCAAAATTTCGAGCCGTTACATTTATGCTTATTAGCATATTTTTTCAGGCTAAAATAATAAAGAATTAAGATAACAACTTATAAGAACAAAAATCAGCGATTTATTATTTGCATTGAATGTGTAATTCGAACAGGATCACGATTCAGGAGCTGATTTCAATAATATACTTATGCTAGAATGGTAAAAAAACATCATGGAAGTAAGATATGAGTGGCCGCTTGCAATTAGGCTGCCTTTGCGCTATTTGGTGGAAGGCGACTGCAAATTTTATCTAAAGAATGTTAAAAGGAAGAGAAGAGAAAAATAAAATATCTCACATACAAACAAAAGAGAAAAATTTTATAAAGAAAATATAGCAAAGATCCAAAACAGAAACAGACTACATTTTTTGCAAGTGTTTGGAACCGACCAGAAAATGACTCGCAGACCTGGCATGTTGCACATCATTTATTTCTACATTTTCTTTAAGATTTATGCTGCCAACAGAATAAATGGCTAAAATAATATTTGAATAAATATTAATCTAACAACAATAGTACAATGTTTTACGTATTTAAAACGCAGATATTCGTTGAAGTGACATTGACTCACCACTTTCATGCCAATTTCCGGAAGTTGAGCTTTTGGTTTGGCTTCTCTTCGAAATCTATCTGCTTTTAAATCAGCATGTGCATTATAAAAAGGTTGCAGCCCGAATGAAGCGAAGATCGGATTCTGATAACAAATGAGATTTTGAATTAAGTCGTTCAGAAGCAAATAAGTAAATATCGTTAGACATAATTTAGAGTATTTGGTGGCCATGATCAGCGCTAGCGCTCTCAACACTTGCAACTAAGATATGAATGAAGAAAATGGACTTATAAACGCATAATTTAAGTAATATTGACCCGACCGCCTGTCTCCTAAAATATTTTCATAGGCATATTCTTAACGATTAGGTATCATCATAGGTTAGTAAATATTGGTTTGCTGATAAATATGGCCTTTTGTATAAACAATCATTTGCTTTATGAAGTCATGCAAGTTTTTAAGGTCAGTGAGAAAGTAATTTACTCCCACGTGACATCTGCGATAGACAAAATGCTACGCCTACATGACTTTCCGTTAAGTACAAAAAAACACGTTTTTCAGAATGAGGAAAATCATTTTGCCATCCCGTTTCATGTCAACGAGAGGGCAAATTATATTATCGATAGGTACCTAAACTACTTTCCTACGTAAGCGCTGCAAGATTTCGTGAACATGAAAAGCCAAGGTGACTTGACACCATACATGGGCAGCAACCGAATTCTGGAGGTCTGGGTGGTGTAAAACCAGCAAAAATGAAAAAAATATCCCAAAAATTAAATTCTGGGGGTCTTATAGATTTTGGGGGTCTACTAGATTCTCGGCAGGAGGGGTTTAGACCTCCACGCTCACGTGTGCTTGATACTTTTCTCAAGGACCATTACACTCTTTGTAAAGAGGCACTTTGCTTTGCTTTTAGCGCTGGCTCAACTCTTTTGCACGTACATAAATATATATGTACTTATAAACGACCCAACTGAATACATAAGAATTTTGAGACTTGCCAAGTCAAAGTTAGTCATGTTATAATAGTATAAATACAATGACCCGCTCTGTCTACAAAATCAACATAGGAACGGATGTATTCACCTTCGGGATTTACTTAGGTACCTAAACTGCTCTCAGCGCTGGTCCCAATCGCGTAGTCACAGAACAACTTCGATTTTCTGGACCCTTGTAGACATACGGCTTCAACTCCCTCAGTCCTAATATTGCTGACCGCTTTTAGTCGGGAGTTTCAGCAGCTACGCCCTAAATCCTAACACTCGTACCTACCTAAATCCCGGAATGGCGCGAGGTCAGTTGACCTATCTCACCCCAGCTCAAGTTGATAATTTAACTTCTTTTCTTAGTTCAAAGGCTGACTTGAAATGTTTTTGGTTCCTAAATGATGTAGCACTCTAAACTTTAAATACAGCAACAGCGAGCTCTCATCTGGTCAATCATCATAAATATATTAGATAATCTTTTAGCTATTTTTTGGGTTGATAAAAGAATATGGAATTTCGAGTAAAATACACAATCAAAAATATTCACCTTTCCTTTCCACTAATATCAGAAGTCCTCGACGATGTAAAACCGACTAATATATTTTAGGAAAAATCATACACTGCCATATAATACAACAAACTCACTAACATCGACCAATTCATAAATGCCAAATTTACATGTCTCAATTGGCGTCCATCGACGCTCACAAAAAATAGAACTGAACGATATTATAGGTTATGCAAATACTAATATGGAACACGAACGTAAAATAATACAATACACGCCTTTTACTAAAATGATCATAATAATGCAATGAAATCGAACAATCAATAATTTACATAAGTAAAATACTGATGTTAGCATATACGTAACTCTGGTTTACCGGACAAGTATCTAAAAGAATTTTGTAATAAAAATTAGGGATTTATTTGAGAACTGAAGGCATAGCCACGAGTACACACATCGCAACAATGGCTACTCGCGTTTGGCTATGTTAACCGATACAGTATCAAGCTGTTTTCGGCATGGCCTATGCGAACTGCTAAAACAAGTTCGCCCCGTGTAACTTTCGCAGTTACAATAGGTACCTAATAAATGAAGGTTATACACTGAGGTCGGCGAGATAAGGAATACAGTAATGCATTAGGCAAAAAATGAAACTGACTTTTTCGCCTTACGTTCAAAGCAGTTGTACTGTAGTTAAAACGTGCCAACAAAAAAACCGAAAATCAAGTATTCACCTGTTTGTAGTTTTCATCACTTTCGAATGGTATGAGAGTATGGGAATCAAAATCATCTTCGACCAGACCATTGCAAGATCCTATGTTTTGATGTGAGCAATAGGTACAACTGCCTAAAAGCTTTCGCATACAATTCGTCAGCCCATGCAATCTGATATCAAGCAAAATCGACTTTCATCGAATTATATGATTGATTGCTAATAATTATCGATATAAAATTCCGAGTTTCACTAAAGTCGTGAGCGAAAGGATTACAATTTTCATACGCAAGAAAATTCATAGTAGGTATACCTATCTAAGGATTCTAGACGCCGCATAGTTGCCGGCAGGCTTAACTGTACACCACCACCATACATGGGCAGCAAGGAAATTCTGGAGGACTGGTTGAGTCAAATCGTCAATTTTTTAAAAATAGAAATCTGGGGTCTACAGTGATCTAAATCCCCCACGCCAACGTGTTTTCAACACTATATTTGCATAGGAGGTACATTCGAACCGACCACGCACTCTTGAGTTAATGAGTTGCAAAGAAAAATGCTCAGTATGGAACAAAAGACTACTGTTCATCCAAAAATTTAAACGCTTCAAGAAACGTGACCAAATGTTACGTTTAACCCCTAACATATACCCGCACCATCCGATCCATAACCAGAGTATCTACCTATCTAACAGAAAAAACGATGAAACACATGCTTTTACCTGAGAGGATTAACTTTACACCACTAGAAGCACTTCTGTATCGAGTTGTGTGAAGAAATGCGTCCAAGAATGAGGTGTAGCGTTAGCAAATTTAAAGATGGCAAGAACTTTCGTCTACCACCAGTGTTAATTTTAAACTACCATAACTGACTCCTTATTGACTTTATACGAACGCAGTTAGTACTGCTCAAATAGACCAGAAACTGCGCAATAACGCAGTTTTAATGCGATTTTAGCGCTCACAGCAGTTTTTTTCGGCCCAAAAGAGCTCAATCTTAGACCTCAAACCCACCATACTGTGCATATGACTCTGAGAATCGAAAAATCCTGTCGTAAACCAGAATGTGCGCTTGCAAAAATGGCTTTATTGTTAAATAAGATAGCGCGTGAATGTCGACGCTTAATAACGTGTAATAGATAAGCTTGAAATGACTACGGTTACCATTGTTAAAAAGCCCGAAGTACAAATAAAGGTATACCTACCTACCGTAACTAAGTAGTAAATGCAACAGACCGTTTCAATGAAGGAGAAAGCAAGCAAGCGATAATTAATAAAATCATTAAGTGCCTTTGCGCCAAGACAGTTTAGACGACGGCGGCGGGGGCGCTTGACCCACCGGCGGAAACTGATCGCCGCCGACTGCTCGGCCGCGCTCCCAGCGACCACGTTGCGGTCCTCCATCGTCGCCACGCAGCGTTGCAGGTGGAGGCTCGTTGGCGTGGGGCTGATCGCGAGGCTGCCGCCTCAACTGAGTGAAATCACGTTCAATGTCTGAAAACGCGAATTAAAATAAATTTGCATGTAAAATAAAAAAGGACGAGCGCGGAATGCGAGTAGATTATTCTTTCAACCTGCAGTTCTTGCCACGAAATTTGAACAATAAAAAACCGATAACGTTAATTAAGGAACGCTGTTTCACGACCTAATCTTCGGAGACCTAAAGAGTATCCTGACATGCTTCATTTTAAGAAAACGCGACCCAAACAGCGCCAAGCGCTGCGCTGGTTAGTTGTAAGAAAGCGCAACCTAAACGCTTAGGTCGGACTACGACTCAGCGCGCATAGGGCATATTAATATTAATTGTACTAGTGCAATTCATACGCGCACGTACATAATGAGGAATCGCGCGCTTACATCACGCATCCATTTAATAACGCGCGCTGAGTCGTAAACGGTCCGACCCATATGTGGGCAGCACCGAGATTCGGGGGGGGGGGTGGAAAAATTTTCAAAGGTCAAAAAATGGTCTTAAAAGTGGTCGTATGCAGTGATCGAGCCGGTCCCCGGCCCCGGCCGGGGCAAATTTTGAAAAAAGCCCGGGCCGGGGTTTTTGCTTTTCATGCTTGAATTGAATTATAAAAGCGGGCAGACACTCTTTTACTACTCATAAAAAGCTGCAAAGAATAGTAGTCAATTTTATAATCTAAAGCACCCTGCACATAGACACAAACGTGCACCAACATAAAATCATTTGTTTCTATGCATGAACATTGTTTCATCTACATATATCAGTTCAATCCAACCAGCCAAACTCATATGTTGTGTTAAATCATCGTGCATGTATTATAGTGTATACGATTTTTTACTTGTGAACCATGACCAGGCGAGAAGGCAGAGAAGAGAACAATAACCAGAACAATAGGAAGGCTTGGGCAAAAAAAGATAAACAGCATAGAAAATAATTGGACTAGCTTCCTCAAATTTGAAAGTAAATTTCCTGAAATCTTAATAAAACTTTTTAATTTTTATATTTTTGGAATCAGCATTAAATTCCGAGCAAGAATATATATAATCATCAAAGGTTATATTCAATATTGACAAACTTTTTTTAAAAGTGGCTATCAAAATAAAGTATTTTTTATTGGATTAATACAACAGGCAAGGCAATATATGTGTTGCTATGTATAGAACACTGCTAGTGGGTGTGAATGACTATCCCTCCTAGTGTTCCTTACATAGGAAATCTTTTTCAATAAGGCTTTTAGATACATACCTTCACATTACCTTTGCAATCTAGGCCATAGGATATCAAACTGAATTTCAGCATACTAATAATGTACATATTCTTTTACGCTAAATCGGGTTAATAATGTACAACTAAGTTGAATATAACCTTTGATGATTATATATATTCTTGCTCGTTCTCGGAATTTAGTGCTGATTCCAAAAATATAAAAATTAAAAAGTTTTATTAAGATTTCAGAAAGTTTTATTTTCAAATTTGAGGAAGCTAGTACAATTTTTTTCTATGCTGTCGCTAGTGAAAGGGAGTTTAAAACAGCACGTGACATAGCGAATGGCAAGCGAAACAGGCTGAAAGCAATGAACGTTCAAAGGCTTCTGTTTCTGAAGCACAACTTGAAAGCTGTCGGCTACAAAACGGTGTCATTACCAGAACCCGATGAAAGTGACGGAAAATGCGAAGATGAAAGTGAAGACAGCGATGACGATAGCATTTCTGATGAACAACTGTAAATGTTAAATGTAATGATTGAATAAAATATGGTTGAAGTTGCTTGGTGACTAGTGTAATTATAATAAGTATGTTGCGATATCGTATGTAAATACATCATACTTAGTATGGTATTAGCTATATAGTCAAACTTTTACCCCGGCCGGGGCCGGGGCAAATTTGATCACCGGCCCCGGCCCCCGGCCGGGGCAAAAAAGTTACCCCGGCTCGATCACTGGTCGTATGGTGAAAAAACACCATTTTTCGACGCTTCTCATCGAGCACTATCCAATGGCATCAAAAAATCGCTAAAAAAGCAAAAAATTTCCAATGGCATCAAAAAATTGCTAAAAAAGCAAAACTTTTTCAAAATTTGAATTCTGAGGGGGGGGGGGGTATTTTGATTTCTGGGGGTGTGCATACTCCCCATGCCCACGTGTGGTCCGACCTAAGCGTTTAGGTCCGGTATTCTTAAAGTAAGGCATGTCAGGATACCCTTTAGGTCTCCGGCGATTTGGTCGTGAAAAAGTGTTGTGGCGAGAACTGTAGAAATCAATTCGCTCGGCAAACTAATTTCCTTATAATTGTAATACCTGATTTCTCCATCACTCGACAAAATAATTCGCAATCTACTCGGTCGAGCAAGAAAAAAACTGAGTGCTTCAGTAAGGAAGAAATTAGTTTTCCAAATTCATGCACTAGGTTAAAAAACAGACTATAGAGTGCACGCAGTTAGTGATGTAAAAGATCCTGATTTTTACCCAGATCCAGATCCAGATAAAGATCGGGTTCAGATTTTCTGGCAGATCCAGATCCAGATCAGATAACCAGATCAGAAAATAACCAGATCCAGATCCAGATTGTTTTGCCAGATCAAAATTTAAAAAGATCCAGATACAGATCCAGATCCAGATAAAAATATTTTTTGTGCAGCAATTTGTATTGCTAAAAAGGAGGGCGTAAAGCGCCCAAGCCCACATGGATTGGGGGGGGGTCTTTGAAGGCAGGACTAATATAAAAGCCCCCCAGAGGGGTCTGGGGCAGAGTCGAGGAAAATTTTCATTTTAGAGCTTTTACATAAAAATGATATCAGTAAAAATTGTCTAAAAAGGAAAACTCACAAGTTTAGACTTTTACCAATGGGCTTGAAATTGAGGCATGAAAAATGAACAAATTATTACAACAGCTTTACTTGACAACTTTGTAAACAAAACGGCATTGAATATTCACAGGAACGTGAGATGTCTGGAATTTGGCAACATTGTGGTTAAAGAGGAGAAACACTGCTTCTTTTCATCGCTTGTAAGAAAGGAAATTTGTATTATTTCAGAGGGATATCACTGTCAAAAAACACAAACGATACATTACCTAACAACACAAAATGCAATACTATGAAGAAACCTGCTTAATTTCAATTCAACAAAGAAAAACGCTGTTAAAATTCTTGAAAAATGACAGGTGCACCAATTAAAAACTATACATGTACAGCGTAGAAATTCTCGGGGGGGGGGGTCAAAATCAAATTTTTTTCTCAAACATCAAAAAAGCGATAAAAATGGCCCATGGGCACTAAAGACATTAATTTTAGACGTTTCTCGATGTCGCGCATCCATTGAAACACTTTTTCAACAAAAATTTTTCGAAAAAATTCAAAATTTTCCCACTTTTAAGCGAAAAAGTCTCTCAAAGGTCAATTCTGATGATGATTTATGTGAAAAAACAACCTTCAATACATTTTTATCATTTAAGTTACTTTTCTGTAGAGCTACAAAAATTTTTCTGAAACAAAAAAATTTATGGGGGGGTCAGCGGCACTTTTCGGTCATTCTGGGGGTCAGCACAGATCTGGGGGGTCAAAACTAGTGTTGTAAAAGATAAGGATTTTTTGCAAGATAAAAGATAAAGATAAAGTTGAAATTTTAAAATCTAAAAGATAAAGATAAAGATAAACATAAACATAAAAAATCAAGAAAGATAAAGATAAAGATAATTTGCAAGATACAGGAACCAAAAAGATAAAGATAAAGATAAAGATAAAGTGTAAATATGGTCGCCTGCATACGTGGGCAGCAAGAAAATTCTGGGGGGGGTTGCAAGATTTTTTGAAGGTCAAAAAATGGCCTTAAAAATGGTGGTATGGCGATAAAAACACCCTTTTTTTGACGTTTCTCATCAAGCACTCACTATCCATTGGCATCAAAAATTGCCAAAAAAACAAAAAAAATTTCCAAAAATTGAATTCTGGGGGGTATATTGATTTCCGGGCGGGGGTATTTTGGTTTCTGGGGGTGCATACCCCCCGAACCCCCCACGCCCAGGTGTGGTCGCCTGGACCTATAGTCTGATTCATTTAACTTTGAGGTTTTTGAAAAAGTTTGAAGCGGTTACAAAAGTGTTTTAAACTAATACAATAAATATGATAGATTACAGTATGTTGAGTCATATAGAGACATATGCTTGTTTTGAGCCGCATTACTGCATCAAAAGTTTAAATCGCTTTTGTAGCCTGATTCTTGTGGAAAATTTCAAAAGAAAACCGCAAAGTTAAATGAAACAGACAATAGGAGAATGTTGTATGTGAAGTGCAATAAACCAGAGTGGGTGATGCAGAGCAGCCAACTGAATGCCTAGCTTTTACACCTGAGGTCAAAGAGGTAATAGGCATGAAGCACACATAAATGTAGGTTTGAGGGTTTACCCACGGTATCTAACTGACCCACGTCATACTACTACTGGCCAGGCATGTAACTGGCTGTCCTATTTTGGTCGGGAACCAACACCAATTCTGGGGGGACTAAGACCAAAATGGCCAAAAAATAGCACAAAATAACGTTTAAAAAGTCCTATCTACTGAATTTGGGGGGGGTCCGGCCGGACCCTTCCATTCCCCCAGAACTATGTGCCTGCTACTCGCTGACATCAAGTCATTTCTTTCTTTTCACAAGCATCGAAACGAAAACGGAAACGATGGGTAAAATCCGGAAACGGAAACGATGTGTAAAAGCCGGAAACGGAGACGGAAACGATCCAAAGCAACGGAACCAGGGTTTCCCTTCCCAAGTAGGGCCTATCAGGATGAACACCCCAAACCCCGTTTCCGGCTAAATTTCTCCCACTTAAGGGGGATTTAGGGGCTCGGAAACTGGGTACCCCATTATTCATATGAGAAGCTGACCTCGGTTCCGTTGAAAGCTTCTCCGACCTGGGGGTAGTCCAAAGTGCCGTAACCGGGGTTCCAAAAGTAGGGCACATCAGGGTCGAAACACCCAACCCCGTCTCCGGCAAAATTTTACGCATGGAAGCAGCGCTTTTTTGTATTCGGCAAAGATTTTTCCCGATGTACAAAAACTTTTCGGGACCGTCTTTGTACGTGTACAACGATTTTTAGGAAGTCAAAAATTGCAAAAAAGGTCCAAAATTCGAAAAAATTTTCTGCGCTTCGCGCCGAAATGAGTAATTGTGTGTTCTATATATCTTTATAACCGCAGAAATTGCATTTCAAAAGGAAAAATGTCAGATTTTTCGGCGCTTCGCGCCGTTTTAAGACGATTCTTGGTGATTTTTGCATTTAGAGACCCAGAAATTAGCTGAAATACACTACCAAAAGTCGAATAACTCTGTTTTTACAAGAGTAAAATTGCTACTGTACCATATTTTAGTACACAAAAATTTGCATGCACGAAATGTACAAAGACTTTTGGGGACCATCTTTATACATGTACAAACGGACCTCGTACTAAAAAACGCTGCATGGAATGGAGGTTAGGGACTCGGAAACAGGGTACCCCATTATTCACATATGTAGCTGACCCCAGCTCCGTCGGGGGTTTCTCCGCCCTGGGGGCAGTCTAAAGTGCCGGAACCGGGGTTCCGTAAGTAGGGCTCATCAGGGTAAACATCCCCAACCCCGTTCCGGCAAAATTTTACCCATAGAATGGGGGTTTAGGGGCTAGGAAATTTAGTAGCTCATTATTCATACATGTAGCTGACCCCAGTTCCGTCGGGGGTTTCTCCGCTCTGAGGGTAGTCCAAAGTGGCAGAACCGGGGTTCCCCAAGTAGGACCTATTAATGTAAACACCCCCAACCCCGTTTCCGGCTACTGAAGGAGGGTTTAGGGGCTCGGAAATGGGGTACCACATAATTCAAATGTGAAGCTGAACCCTGTTCCGTCGAAGGTTTCTTTGCTCTGGGGCAGTCCAAAGTGCCGTAGCCGGGGTTCACCAAGCAGGACCTATTAATGTGAACACCCTCAACCATGTTTCCGGCAAAATTTCTCCCAATCAAAGGGGGTGTAGGGGCTCGAAAACGGGGTACCCCATTATTCATATATGTACATGGGCAAAATTTTGCCTGGAAACGGGGTAGGGGTGTTGACCTTGATGGGTCCTACTTTCGAATACCCGGTTCCGCCTCTTTGGACCACTCCTAGGGCAGATAAACCCCCGAATGAAGCGGGGTCAGTTACATATATGAATAATGAGCTACTAAGTTTCCTAGTCCCTAAACCCCCATTCTATGGGTAATATTTTGCCGAAAACGGGGTTGCGGGTGTTGAACCTGATGGGCCCTACTTATGTGACCCCGGATCCGGCACTTTAGACTACCCCCAGGGCGGAGAAACCACCGACGGAGCCGGGGTCAGCTTCACATTTAAATAATGAGGTACCCGTTTCGAGCCCCTAAAATCCCCTTCAGTGGGTGAAATTCAGTCGAAAACGGGGTTAGGGGTGTTGACCCTGACGGACCCTACTTGGGGAACCGCGGTTCCGGCACTTTGGACCACCACCAGGGCGGAGAAACCCCCGATGGAACCGGGGTCAGCTTCACATATGAATAATGGGGTATCCCGTTTCCGAGCCCCTTCCTCTTCAGTGGGAGAAAATTTACTGGAAACGGGGTTGGGTATTCACATTAATAGCTCCTACTTGGGGAACCCCGGTCCTCCACTTTGGACCACTCCCAGGGCGGAGAAACCCCCGACGGAACCGGGTTCAGCTTCCCATTTGAATGGTACCCCGTTTTCAAGCCCCTAAACCCCCCAGAGTGGGAGAAATTTTGCTGGAAACGAGATTGGGGGTGTTCACATCAATAGGTCCTACTTGGGGAACCCCAGTTCCGCCACTTTAGGCCACCCCAGGGCGGAGAAACCTCCGACAAAACCGGGTTCAGCTTCACAATTGAATTATGGGGTACCCCGTTTCCGAGCCCCTAAACTCCCCTTCAGTGGGTAAAATTTTGCCGGAAACGGGGTCGGGTGCGTTGATCCTGATGGGCCCTACTTGGGGAACCCCGTTTCCGGCTTTTGGATTACCCTCAGAGCGGAGAAACCCCCAACGGAACTGTGTGCAAAATACTATAACTACGTTTCCGTTTCCGTATTTTGCCCATCGTTTCTGTTTCCATTTCCGTTTCGGATTTTACCCACACCCTCGATATACAGGCATTAGTTTAAGCCGCACTTCGTAGGGTTTAAACAATCGTTTTCTTTTCTTTTCTTGTATTACAGTAAAACTTGAATCCGTCTAAATGTTTTCACATCAAACCTGCATTTTGGATTACGTGCTAACTTATGTACATACTTTATCTTTTTTAGCAAGATAAATTCTTATCAAAAAGATAAAGATAAAGATAAAGATAGCCTGTGATTTTCCTAAAAAGATAAATATAAAGATAAAGATAAAATAAAGAAATCGTCAAGATGAAGATAAAGATATCTTTATTTTTATCTTTATCTTGCTAAAAAGATAAAGATAAAGATATCTTTTACAACACTAGTCAAAACCCCCAGCAGACCCCTCCCTCAGCCCCGCGTGCATGGGTAATGTCTCAATAGCCCCATCAGTCCCAACAGCCCCACCGTCCCAACAGCCCCACCGTTTTAACAGCCCACCAAAATACCCAACAGCCCCACCAGCCCCAACAGCCCCACCGTTCCAACAGCCCACCAATAATCCCAACAGCCCCACCAATCCCAACAGACCCACCAATCCCAACAGACCCACCAATCCCAACAGACCCGCCAATCCCAACAGCCCCATTGTTCCAATAGCCCCACCGCCCCAGCAGCCCCACCAGTAATCCCAGCAGCCTCACCATTACTGCAATCGCTATTATACGATATAATAAAATCGGGCAATATTAATTTTTTATGAAAGATATTTTTTGATCATTTTCCGAATTCGTATATTTTAACAAGACCATAAACGAGTGTGCAGGTTCACATTTTCAGAATAAGTCTACCTATGAAAATGGTAGACCTGTCAGAATTGAAGCTTCAGCATTTATGCACAATCCAGGATTTCGCCTCATTCGAGTCATCTCGCAAGATTGGATCCCTGCTCATTATGGTCTACTCTACAATGCCAGAAAAAAATGAAAAATGTTCTAGTGAAAAAAGGAAACACAAGTGTTAAAATTAAATGAAAATCAAAACTTTCACGCTAATCTGCTTTAAAATAGCCAGAAAATGTGGATTAGCGCAGTTTTTATACTATTTTAACATTCATACCAGTTTTGAGGTCAATTTTTGGCTCAAAACTTGCTCTATAGACCGGTCGTTCTGTGCATCTATGATTATAACAGCGAACAAATTCTGTGGGGCTGGTGGATTAAAGTGACCGAGAAATGTGCTAAAAATAGAATTCTGGGTTCTAACATAATTTGGGGAATTTCCAGAGTTTCGGGTTGGAGTTAAACTCGTATGCTTAGGACAGTTCGACTGTTGGAAAGGTAGGACTGCTGAAACGGTGGAACTGCTGGGAATTGGTGGGGCTCTTAGAACTGGTGGGGCTGTTGGGATTATTGGTGGGGTTGTTAAGACGGTTGGGCTGTTGGAACGGTGGGACTGTTGGGATTGGTAGGGCTGTTGGGATTGGTAGGGCTGTTGGGGATTTGGTGAGGCTGTTGGGATTGGTGTGGCTATTGGGATTATTAGTGGGGCTGTTGGGACGGTGGGGCTATTGGGACTGGTGGAGCTGTTGGGACGGGTGGGAAGGGACTATTGGGATTTTGGTGGGGCTGTTGGGATAATGGGGCTGTTGGGATGGTGGGCTGTTGGGACGGTGGGGCTGCTGTTGGGACTAGTGGGGCTGTTGTCACACAATCCGTGCATGTAGGGCTACAACTAATTATATGACCTACCTAGAGTAAATCGTGAAGCGGAGAGAATATCATCGTGCAAAAATAACTTTCTGATCTGTTTAACCAGATATGAGTTGATTAAACAGATCCAGATCCAGATAAAGATCGGGTTCCCTGATTTTCTGGCAGATCCAGATCCAGATCAGATAACCAGATCAGAAAATAATTGAGATCCAGATCCATGATTCGGATCTGGATCTGAATTCGATAAAAAGATCAGATCCAGATGACCTTTTACATCACTACACGCAGTACAACCAACGAGACGGAATAATAGGTATGTATTTTTCAGCTAAAATATGCATTTTTCTTACTATGTTAAAAAACCGAAAATAAATTTACCCGCACGGAATGAATGCGGGAATGTTTCCGTTATCAATAGAACGTCAAACTTTTGCAGGCAGTAAAACTGAATAAAATTTTGTTAATTATCCCGATTTTTTACAATTTTAAAACACACAAAGGGAGTAAAATAAGACTACAGTAACCATGTCTTAAGTTAAGTATTATTAAGTTGATATTGCAATAAAATTCTCATTATGTACCACGCGGTTGTCATTATAAGCTGCGGCAGGTCCATCAAAACGACGTGGAGCAGTGAATAGCGCAGCTGAAGTGGCGGACCTTCATCAGAAGACTGAGGCTGCTTTCCAAAAGATTTAGACATATCCTGCGGCGGTCTGAATAAAAAGTGCATGCCATGCATGCATGCCCGTATCCAGGAGGAGAGGGGCGGGGTCACTTCTGCCCCGAAATGAGAAAATTTTTGTTTCTCCAGGTCCCCAAATGAAAATGAAAATTGGCGAAGTGTGTCTGAAACATCGCTAAACAGGTTTTTAGCGTACTTTTGAACTAGAAAGCTCAAAATTTTCCGGCGCCGGATTTATTGTTTATAGTAGTTTTGTTTTCTAAACCGCTAAAATCGCTCAAATTTGAGTTAGGCATAGAAAGCATGTCGTTTTTTTTGCGCTGTGCGCCGGATTCATTGTTCAGCTAGTTTTTGCCTTCTAGCTCACTCAAAATTGAAATATGACATGGAAAACATGAAATTTTTTCCCCTTGGCGTTTCACGCCGTATTTATTGTTTATATGTTTTTGTCTTCGAGCCCGCTAAAAACCACTCAAATTTGAACTTGACACGCATAATATGTCAATTTTTTGAAGCTTGGTGCCGAATTAATCATTATCCATATTGTTTTTCTGTGAAGCACAATGATTAAGTACAAAGGCAAGAGATAATAAATAATTCGTTGATTAAGTGATAAGAAATCAGCCTAAATGATAAATTTGCTGTATTTCAATATGAAATAAAGTGTGACAAGTGTTGAATTTATTTTGTTGAAAGTTTTGTTCATCATCGTATAGAGCTCGCCGAGATACGCTCAAAACTGTCTTTATTTTCGCCTATCTCCTTATGGTTCTCGAGATATCTGGCATCAAAAAATTTTTCGGCCACCTCCCGGAATAAAATCCTGGTTATGGGCCTGCATGCATACATATATGCGCACGGTCAAAAGCCATGAAGGGGCAAATAGGGTTTCCTAGAAGAAGGGGGATAATAAATATTTTGTTCCTATATAATGTCAAAGTTTCTAACTTAATTAGTCGTATTCGATTTTCCGTGCTTAAATTTTCATGAAAACAATAAGAATAAGGACAATGAAATGACCTGCAACATCAGATATATACAAAATAGTAAAAGAAAAGTGTCTGGATAAAATGAATTAAACAGTCTTCTGCTCGAGAAATATGTTAGTATACTCACTTGAAATTACACTGTCAGGCGTGAAACTTTTTGTGGCTCAAGCAATCAGTTCTGGTCCGAAATGGTCTGAGGGGGGTATGCCTTCCAAAAGTCCTAGTAGGGGCAGTTTTTTTGGACAAGGTCCGTTTGTACATGTACAGAGATGGTCCCCAAAGTCTTTGTACATTTTGTACATGCAAAATTTTGTGTACTATACCAAAGTGCAGTAGCGACTTAAGTGTAAAAACAGGGTTTTCGATCTTTTGGTAGTGTATTTTAGCTAATTTCTGGGTTTTTCACGCCAAAAATTACTAAAATTGTTCAAAACGACGCGATGCGCCGAAAAATTTCTTATTTTTACATTCTAAAATGAAAATTTTGCAATTTTAAAGATATAGAATAAACAGTTGGCCCATTTCGGCGCGAAGCGCCGAAAATTTTGAGAAATTTACACCTTTACAGTTTTTGTCTTCCCAAAATTTTTTGTTTATTTTGTACACAAATTTTTGGGTACTGTAATATGGTACAATAGCGATTTTAGTGTAGTAAAAACAGAGTTGTTCGACTTTTTGGTAGTACTAGCTAATTTCTGGGTCTCTAAGAAAATGAATGATAATCGCGGCAAAATTTGACATTTTTCCTTTTGAAATGCAATTTCTGCCATTATAAAGATGTGAAACTTTTTTTCATTTCGGCGCGAAGTGCCGAAAATTTCTGCGAATTTAAAAACTGTTTGCAATTTTGTCTTCCCAAAAATAAGACGGTCCTGAAATGTCTTGTACATCGGGAAAAATCTTTGCCGAGTACCAAAAAAAACACTGGTAGGGGATGCCTCCCAGTGTGCGTGTGTGATATCGTGGATAGTTTCAGAAATTAAAAAATATGTTGAATTTTTAAAAAAGCTTATGAACATCACTACAAGCTAGTCAGAGACCATCACGCTCATACATAGTTTCATAAAAATTTAATTCATATTGAAATGAATAACGAATGAAAGCATTAGCAGTCCAGAGTCAATCATGACATTAGAAGTGTAGGTTGTGCTGCAAAGTGAAAGCATGTACATAAGGTAAGTAAATCCAAAAGCCAAAAGATAATACCAAGGAATGGTGGGGAGAATTTAAATCCCAGGAATCCAAACCAGGAAATTTAGGCCTCATATTTTCGCTATTCAAACAACGGAATTATCAAAATAGCATGTAAAACGCTTTGCATGGTAATTCCACATTTTTAACAGCATTTTTATTCCATTTCTACCACGTTGTATCGCTTTTAACATTATCAAATTTATCCTTTCCAATGCTTTTAAGACAATCGCAAACAAGAATAAAATTAATTTAGAAATAAGAGACCGACATATTGATAAAAAGCATTCGTTGTCAATCACTTTCAGAATCTGGAAAATTGCATTAACTTTTCAATTCGTTCTTCGAAATCCACTATGTCTTCTTAATTTGTCGTACGATTAAACCCAAAATCGAAAGCAATGGACTGCATGCGGTTCGCTTTCAAAATTTGCAATTGATGTTCGCTCAAAAACTAAAGTTAAAACCAAACAAAATTGACAGAACCAAAATTTCCGCGTTAGGCTTAGACACTATGTGCACTAGATAGTGACCAGGCCCTTCAAATGATCAATCTTTCCGACCATACATCGGCAGGGGGCCGGGATGGGTAAATCGCCGAAAATGTTACTAAAAATAGAATTCTGGGGAGGGGATCTACAGTAATCTGAGGGGGTATTTCAATTTCTGGGGAGAATAAACTTCCACGCCCATGTGTGCTTCCGACCACACTTGGGCGTAGATATGGGTGGTCCGGACCATATGTGGGAAGCAACAAAATTCTGAGGGAAAGGTCTGCATGGGTAAAATCGCCGAAAATGTTACTATAAAATAGAATTTTGGGGGTCATAATCCGGGGGTTTCAACCCCGATATTTTCAGTGATACCCAATGGACCCCCAGAATTCGGTTGCTGCCAGGCTTAGGCTCTGACGAGTATCCTGATCATTGGTCGAGTTATCGTACGCAATAAACTAAAAACACTACAAACCTATATGCCTGATAAGGAAGCCGGATGATCATCCATTCGGCCAGCTGGTGGCGGCAAATCACTTTCTACCACTCGTGACGTTCGCGCCATTTTGAATCCGACCGGGGCGCCTTGAAATGCATAGAAATTATATAAAAAGCTCTATAAACATTGTAAAAATAATGAGCAATCAGTATAGACATGAGCTATTATTGAGTCGATGAATATGAATTAATAAAGCGTTTAAATCAGCTCATTGTTCGGCTAATTCCACATGGTAAACAAAGAGTATGTTTAAGTTTTAGCTAAACTACGTTTTTTAGTACAATAGATACATACATCAGTACAAGGTAAACTCGCACACACATGTATATATACAGCACAGCATGGGAATGCTGGGGGATTATAAAGTGCCTTTCTTTGAACCAAAAAGTTGTGAAAGTACGCGTCAAAAACATCGTTTTTTAGCGTTTTGAAGTTGCTGTATCTTTCAGAGCATAAAAACATAAAAAATTAATCGAAAAACCCAACAAGTTGAAAAAAATATAGTTAAAACATCAGAAAATTAATAACTAAAAACGCTTTTAAAACGGCACCTTTTTTACGAATTTTTAGGAAACTTCTAGAAAATCGCGAACTAAGAACAAATTTCTTGCGGATGAAAAATTTTTCTGGGTGGGGAGGGTGAAACCCATTCTGGGGAACTCCAGACCGACCGACCGACACATGTATGTAAACTCGTATAATATACTCGTTTGCGGCTGCATCCCCGGTGCACGATAGGGCGCAGCAGCCGGCGTTTCGGTCGCAGACGGCATATGGGGTTGGGGCCATCGGCGCCAACTGCCACCTGCAGTTGGTGCACTGGGTCGCGGTTGTTCTTCGGGTGCCAAGCCTGCTTCAACCGGAGGGCGGTTTGATACGAAACGCGCTAGTAAACGGTAGACACGTTTAGCTTTTTAATATTCTCACGTAGTGCACTGTACACATAACCAGACGTGTAACATGGAGGAATTTGGTCTCCCCCATAGCCTCAAAGATCAATATTTTGAGCCCCCTTGCCAGAATCCTGCGTTTTTGGTCATTTTAAAGTGTATTTGCTATTGATGGCATACATGTTACAGGGATCCCCCAAATCACCAACCCCCAAAGCCAGAAAAGGTTTGACCCCCTCGATTTAAAAAAATCAAATTGTTTACAGTTTTTTGGCCAAAAATCAGAGTTCATTTACCCCCAATTTCGGAGCCGTCACATGTATGCTTGTTGTACAAAAATACTCCCCTAGAACCGACCAACTAAGCCCTGCTGAAATTTTGAGCTGTTACATGTCCACATAACACACATCTCGTATGTTAATCAATAAGTTAGTTTCGAATACATTTTCAATTATAGCAGATTAATACTATTGAATTTTTAACCTCATACTACAAAAAGGGTATAGGGGCTTCCACCCAATATTCGCTAATTTCCATATTTTCTTGAAGCTTCTGAAATTCGTTTTCAAAATTTTGTTTTTATGCTCGAAAAGGATAGAAAACGTCAGAAACGCCGAGAATCGATTTCGGATGCGTATTCGCCTATTTTTGGGAACAAAAAGGTACGTTAAAATGTCATCCCTAGCATTCACATGCTGTCTGTACATAGCTGCCCCTTTTTGCCTACTGTCAGACCCGTCAAAGCCGCAAATGCAAAAAGAGTTAGGATAAGATAGCCAATATTAAATATGTGAACCTCCAACTTGCTTTATGCACACACGTTTAAAACGTACTGCCTCCGGCCGCGCTTGCCCTCGCTGCCAAGTTTCGTTCTCCGAGCCCTTTCTCTTCGCTTCTGTACCTTCGCCATCCTGCGCACCGTACGGACGTCTTCCTTGAGCTCATTCTGCTGCTCTCACGTTGGCGCTCCTCTTCCTCCTTTCGGCGTTTCTCTGCTTCCTTTTGCTGTACAAAAGTTAACCGGATTTAACGTGTACACAATTCTTCACATTCGTGAGGCCTTATTAAATATTTATTTATTCTTTTTTGATACCTATTTATCACACATGCACGCTGAGGGATATTCCCCTACCAAACCTTTTGAAAGGCATACCCCCTCAGGCCATTTGCGAAGGGCGCCAAACGATGCCCAGCAATATAATCTGAGGTACACACGACTGTTCGTCAAGAAATAGTTTTGAAAAATAAGCTTGCTAAGCGAGTTGTAAACCAAGAGAAACTTCTAAAGTTTGAACCCGCCATTACATTATGAAGAGAATCATAAAAGATTTTAAACTAAAAGATTTTAAACTTAAAGAAAATGAAAAAGGTGGGATGTTGGTAAATTAAACAAAGTAATTTATATAATTTATATATACATATACATACATACATACATATATATATATATATATATATATATATATATATATATATATATATATATATATATATATATATATATTAGGGATGCAACGGGTACCTGACCGTTATTACCCGGTTCTTTTTTTGACCTGACCTGTTATTGAAAATTTTTAAGACCCGGACCCGTAAAATTCTGCTTGAAAAATAACGGGTAACGGGTATTAAAAAATTTAAAAAGATGCGAATGATGAAAGACTTGAATGGCGACTAAAGACTTTTATTTCCAACTTCGAAATCGTCACATTAATACCAGATAGTATTTCAAAAACAATCAGATCCATCTAATTTGTATTAGTTTAAGAGGCAATGAATCAGGGTCAATGTGTTTTTAACTTGTTCAAATTTTTTTCTGTTTGCAGGGGCGGATTTCAGGTTGGCGGGGGAGCGGCTGCCCCCCCATAGGCTAAAAATATTCGGCGAGATAGAATTTTATGCAATTTGCAATGATTTTTATCCGTCAGTCAGTGACCATAATTTCTCAAAATTTTCCGACGCAGCGCCGGATGACATTTATTTACTTTCTTGGCGACCTGAGCACGGTTTTTTTTATTCGGCAAAGATTTTTACCGATGTACAAAGACTTTTCGGAACTGTCTTTGTACATGTACAAAGATTTTTGGAATACTAAAAACTGCAAAAAAGGTCTAAAATTCGCAAACATTTTCGGCGCTTCACGCCGAAATGAGTAATTGTGTTTAATTGTGTATCCTATATATCTTAATAATGGCAGAAATCCCATTTCGAAAGGAAAATGTCAAATTTTTTCGGTGCTTCGCGCCGTTTTAAGACGATCTCAATGATTTTTGCCCTTATAAAATTAGAAATTACATAGCTAAAATACTCTACCAAAGGTCAACAACTCTGTTTACCTCATTAAAGTCGCTACCATACTATATCATAGTACTCAAAATTTGTGTGCACAAAATGTACAAAGACTATTAGGGACCATCTTTGTATACACATGTACAAAAGGACCTTGTACAAGAAAACACTGCCTGGAAGCCATTTCCTGTTCATGTAGGTTTCAAAAACAATTTTAACAGAAGAAACAAACATTTCTTGCACAGTTTTCGTCTATTTTCAATTAAAAATTTCGGATGTTTCGCATCAAATGCTATAAATATAGGAAATCAAGCAGTAAATCATGCTTCTAGACGTCTATCCGCAATAATTCGAGCAATTTTTTATCAATACGTCTCAAATCTGATCGTTTCTGCCCCACCTTTTTGCTAAAAAAATTACAGACATATCACCTTTAGATGTATAAATAATTATTCAAATCACTTATTCAGGAACTTTAACTTCTTGTTGACTGACATTCTGAAAATAAGAAGGAATCACGCAATCTGAGTGCATTAAAAAATTAGCTGTATATGAATAATAGGACCATTTTGTTCATATAAGACATAATTCACAAATTCTCGTGGACCTGGACCCGTTATTTTTTCCAGACCCGGACCCGTTATCTGAAAAATTTGAGACCCGGACAAGGACCCGATATTCCAAAAAAATCTGGATCCGTTGCATCCCTTTAATATATATATATATATATACATATATATATGCTTAAACCTATAATTCTCTTCATGAAGTAATGGCAGGTTCAAAGTTTAAGTTTCTCTTGGGTTACAACTCTCGCTTAGCAAGCTTATAATCTGAGGTACATATTTTTTCGAGAAGTACAGTCCATTCATTCATTCAGACACCTTTCGTCCATTATGCTATCCATTTTTGATAGTCTAAGTCATTCCAACCATTTATTTTCATGCAAACTTAATCATTAATATTCACAAATGGTGAAATACAATTAATAAAAGCATTTTTACAGGCTATGACGGGGAGCGGGCGTAAGGAACAACAAAATATCTATAAAAAATCAACATAAACTCAGAATTTTAGCGCCATAGTTAACCATCAATCATTAACCTTCTTCATAGGAAACTCAGTTTACCCCGCTCCCAGAAGCTTTTGACCATGTGCGCATGTACGATATTTGTATTTCTTATTGATTTTATTCTAATATTTATTTAATTTGTTTTTTGTCAAGTAAACTCGTTGAAAGCCCACGTTTAAAAATTAAACACATTTTGTGCGCAGCTAAGGTCCAAATCACTAACTAATACCGAGAAGTAGGCAGAAATAGTCTGCCATATTAGTGTACTTTCGGCTATAACAGCGGCACATGAGATAAGTAATTGTCAACTGAGTTAGTAAACACAGAAACCCTTGCTC